>VYZM01001454.1:545123-562652 GCA_013398915.1 Dromas ardeola
TTTTTTTTAAATTAAGACCGAAGAGTAAAATATATCAAGACACTACTGTGAGCTTGCTTGAGAGGGAATTACAGCCCAGACTTGCTGTCCCATATTAGTTGAATAAACACCTGGATCTTTGTACACTTGCAGCCTTTCTGATTCTTCCCTCTGTAAAAACACGACAGAGAAGCAGACTGTGATTTTTGCCCAATTTGTGGAAGAGGACGACCATGAATGAATTATTCTGCCCACTGAGTTAGTGGGTTGTTGAAAAGACCTCTGTGGCTGTGAGCGTACGTCACAATGAACTGACCCTGTGCTTCTGAGCAGGCAGAGATGCGCAGGGGGGAGCTTCTGTCTGAGCTACTAATATAGCTGAAATTCATGATCAGGTTTCTGTTGGTCATTGCCCCCCTTTTTCCACCAATAATATCTGGAACAATAAAGAATATTATTTCTTCTCAGCAGCCTTGCCCTTCTAGCATGAAATCATCTTGGATGTAGCTGTATTTTGAATCTCTTCAAGCAGTGGGTGATGGTTTGCTTTTCTCAGAGGACTTTAGGTCCGGCATGCTGGAGAATGCTAGTCCCGAGGGAAAAAAACCTAATTTTTCCCTGTTTCTACTTGGGCCCAGTTGAAGTTCTTTCCAATATCATGATGTGATGCTGAGGTATTAGCTATTTCATAATCTCAAACCAGATACAGCTGGGTTTATTGAGGTTTGATCCTACTTGCTCTGTCGTTAAGAGGAATTTAATAATTTATTTCACCTGTTGCAAGACTGCATGAATAGCTGTTGGGTTAATATTTTTCTTTTGAAATTATGATGATTTTATGATTAAAAGATGGCAACATTGGGGTGGGACTGTGTGTGGGAAAGCACCATAAGCAGATTTTTGTTAGCTAGGGTTCCCACGTTTCTGTGTCTGTGATTTCATAATGGTATTTGATCTGAACATCCAGTGTGCCATGAAGGAGCGGAAGAAATGATTAAACTAAATTTCAGTTGAACTGTGAGTAACAGTACGTCATTCTCTGTTAAGAAAAGTAAAAGATGCGTGTGTACTAATGACTTTCTATTATGCCATCAAGGATATAAGAAGAATTCACACAGCTTGATCTTGGGAGGATGATTTTTTCTTCATATTCCACAAAACTCTTTAGTTCCAAGAGAACAAGCCCAAAGAGCTTGGTTGGTTCTTAACTTAAGGCTGGCTAGCACAAACTGGTAAAATAGCTATGAAATACATCCCAGCCTAACAGAGACTTGCATTTTGGGCTCAGTGCACTAGCTCCTGAGACAGGGTGCAGAAGACTACATAATAGGATTAATAGGGAACACTATTTATGCTGTATTTATAGAATCACTGTGGCAAGATTAAAAGCTTTAAGTCAGTTTTGGTGGGGTGTGGATTTGCAGTAATCCACTGAAAACTTTGGTTTATCACTTGACTTAGCCTTGTTAAAGCTTCTGTGGCTCCTGTGGATTATTGCTTTGCGGTGCTTGGACAAACGTCGATTAGTAGACATCAAAAATTTTCTCGTTTGTGTCCCCTGCAAATGGAGGATGCTCAAAAGACACAATCCAATTGAAAACAGCGCATATGCAGGTTACAGCTAGCCAGCCAGGCAGTCAAACTTTGAGGACAATGTGATTTTGCTGATACAGATTTGTTGGAAATATTATATTTCTTCCTGAGACAGGAATGATTATAAAAACAGATCTCAAGAGAGCAACTTACTGGAAACCTAAGCCATGCTGAAGAGTAAGTACTTTTACCTAAGGAAGTTTGCCTTTTGCAAATTGCAGGCAATTTGCAAACCTTGCTGCTATGTTTATTTTGGGATTGCAGTGGAAGTTCTATTGCTACTGCTGTGGATTTTTGTATTTTTCAGACCACATCTTTTAGATATTCTTTTATGAGTCTCCAATAGTTTACATCCCCAGATATTGTGTTTGTTAACAGGAATGCCTGCAGTACAATGTCATGCAAATTTTACTCACTTCATGCATCTCCTTCTACTGAAAAAAACAGTAGATCGTGTGAAGAGATTTGTTGAGTCAGGTGTACAGCTAGATCAGTGTAGGCAAGAATGTATATATGCTGTTGGTAGTCTTGCCTAGTTTTGAAAATAAGCCAATTCAGTCAGAAAAATCCTAGAAAAACTCATTAGTAGAATTTACCTTGGTCTTCACTCAAACAAAAATTTCTGAGTTAAAGTGAATGGATGTGAGAATTTGTCTCTTAGGAAACCCCGTGTCAAGAGAAGCTGGATTCTGTGTGAGGAGGTCCTGCTGAGCATGTGCCTCTTGGCCTGGTGCCACTCTCTAGTCTTGCTCTTTCTGTGTCATACCACAGGTAAGCTGAGAAATGATCTTGGTACACTTGACCTATAGAGCAGCAGTATGTGTTTTGTATCGGTTTTGTAACAAGGATTACCAGGCAAGACAGTATGTCGGGAACAACAAAATGGAGGCTGTATTTTAAAATCTTTAGATAATTCATTGGGACTAATTCAGCCAAGCTTCCTTGTACTTGTCTATCAGCTGAAGTGGAAGGAAAGAGACTCTTATGTTTGACTATGCTTTGATGAAGTGTGCCGAATGGGACAAATCATGCTGTGTGATACTGGCTGGACTGTAGAAGTGAGTCTGAAGATAAAACATGCAATGAAGTATCCCTAGTATATTGGGGAGGCTGCTCACGCATACTCCATTATGTCTGAGTGAAGCTGGCAGAGGATTTGTCTCGGGGTCGACTTGTCAGCCAGCTTAAAATCCCTTCTTTTGCCGTGTCTGCTCAGCATAGGGAAATGTAGGGATTAATCAGAGGATGGAGTTCTTGGGTTAGGGGAAAGAAATAAAGGGCAGTGGGGCCGCCTGCACTGGCAGGGTGCTCTCAGAGCTGCTCTCAGGTACGTGGACATGTCCCAGGGCCTGAGGGAACAAGATAATCTTCTCAAGTAGATGTTAGGATAAACCGATTAAAAGTGGTACCTGTTGTGCTATGGGAAGGCCTTAAAGATTTAAATGTTAGTCTTCTAAGTACTTTTTCCACCGACTCGCTGTTTTGCTTACGTATCATATGGCAGTATCACTTTTAGATACCAAATGAAAAGCATGTGTAACAGAAAGCAGAAGTGTTCTACTCTGTGTAACCAAGGGTAACGTCCAATATGAAAAATGAATTTTCCTGAAGTGGAACATGCTACTTTAATTATTACATGCAGTTTGGAATCACCACTATTTTTACAATTAGAAGTTTGGAAAGGCTTCCACAAATTCTTTCTACTTATGAATTAAAAAGAGGTTATTTTTTTTTTCCTATCTAAATGCAAACAACTAGAAGGTGAATACCAAAAAAAGCTTGGAAGTCGTCATGGTAGAACAAATACCTTGAATATTGGTATTGCCTGAAATTTAGTAAGCATTTCTTAGACGAAGATTCAATACTCTCTTGACCTTTAAAATCTGTGTAGACCATTGCTGGAAAATAATCTTGTTGAGAGGGGAATGGCTGCCATAGTCAAAGCACTTCACAACTTCTTTGGCGTTAAGGTTGAAACTGTATTTCCATATGGGCCTTGTATAATTTTAAATCGATAGCTGTTTTCTGGTGCGAGGGGCTTTTTATTGTCTTTATTATGTCATGATGTGCAGGCTGAATTCTGCTCTGCATTGTTTGAAAAAGTGGAGGATACTGGGATCTATTATTTGACATGTTCTTGAGAGTGAATGCTCTGAAAATAGTGTTATTATCACATTGCAAAATGACGTAATCTAAGCAATGGGCAAAATTCTGATCTTATTTACAGTGGTGTAAATCTAGGTGATTTCCCCTGAGACAAAGCTAAGTACGTGGATTTCCTCTACATTTCTACTGTTGTTTTAAAGCGCTGAATCTGCCCCAGTGACATAATTGAAAGAGCCACTGATCACACAAGAAATCCCCTGCTATTTGATAAGGTTCTACAAAGAAAGTTTATCCTCATGAATTCCATATATTTTTAATGCAACTTCTCTTTTGCTGAATTGATTAAGCTCTGTTGAAAATTCTTGAATGTGGAAGCAAATCAGCTGTGACTGTGGGAGGGATTGGCTGATAATTTAGTAAGGGAAAAAGACAGCATGTCCGTAGACTTCTGAAAAGAAGATTTCCAGTAGCTGTAATTTTCAAAATAGGCTGTTTTGAAGTTTGATAATATGTTCAGAATGGAGCTCTTCCTTTGCTTTAGGCTCTTCATGCACTTTACCAGGGGTCAGAAAGTTTGCATAAAAGCAGGGGCAGTAGGTAAAATAGCTCTGAAATCACAGGTGAAACTCTCAATTAAGCAGTCAGGATTACAAACCATGTCGAATGCAGTAAGACAGACTAGCATTACCTGTGGAGAATTTGTCTATTAATAAGGTGTGGCTAGTTTTCCACGCTGAAAAGAGAATTCTATTTGATTTAGTGTACTGTCATCCCCTTTTTCTTCAAAACAATGTGGGATGATAGTCTGCATTAATGTCACCTACTGTAATGTTCTGGTTCATTTCTTAAACTACTGTAATATCTTCTAAGGATTGTATATAAAGGGCTTCACCTTGGTAAGGCAAAAACTGGTCTGCTTATTCTTATTCCCAGGAAAACTGGGAAAAGCGAATGGAACTTCAGATGACTGGTGCTGTACCAGTTCTGCACACATCTCTCTTGGTTTCTTTCTCCTGTGGTAATGACTGGAGGATTTCTGTATCCACAGGCATAACAAATGAACAATTAGTCCTTGGTTTTTAAGATTACATCAGCTCTGAAGCATTGCTGCTTCGGAGAACCAGATCAGTGCGGTCGATTCATGTTAATTACAGCAATTGCAAAATGTATCCTATCCCTGATGTTCCCTTGCAGATGTGTGTTAGACCTAGTGATCACTGTATGAAGGGACTTCTTTTATTCAGTGACCTACGATTGTTATATATTTGATATGGGTTCAGAGCCACCTATTTTGCTTTCTTTCAAGAGAGAGTTCCATCTGGTTGAGTGGTAAGGAGCTTCCAGCTTGATGATCTGGTCCATTTTCTGTGCACGGTCAAAGGAAGAATTTCTGGGAATAAACTAAGAAATATTATGTATCTGTGGCTCCCTGACTAAGCATTTGCTGGCAAAATCAATATGTAAGCAATTTATACGTGAAATCATGTCACTTTACAGTACTCATCTAAACAAGTAGAAACTAACAAAATCAGAGAAGAGACCAGATGACTTGTATTTGTCCCCTCTCTGAACCAGATGTGCTCAGAAGGGAAGACACGGTGGTGAGGCGCTGTTGACTGAGGAAATTCTCACGCCAGTGTGTCAAATATCTCCTTTCCTGGTACACTTTATTTCCATTCACTCTCATGTCACGAATGTTACTCAGTGGTTTGAACCAAGCGTGTCTTTCACAAAACCCTTTCCTAATGCTAAAACAGAGGAGTCTCCTCTTAACTCTTTGACCTGTACTATGACACTGGTTTGTCAACTGACTTTCAGGTATGACCTGGTGTTGCCAAAGCAAATCTAAGTCATGTCTGGACCATAGTCCAAGAGACCACTCTGCTATTTGGTCATAGTGCTATGAGTCAACGTTCAGGTTACAGGCCCCAACTTTAGAAACTCCAGTGTATACCTCTGAATACAAAATCTGGAGGTATGGCTTATCTACCATAAAGCGGTATAGAGTTTACAGTGATGCCCGTGGTTCAAGACAACATGGTACTGTGTTATTTTTTGTATTCTTGGGTAGAACAAACTGTCTGTGTTTTCCAGCACTGCATCTCACGCTATCATTTACAATGACTCCAAATTAAAACTAAAACGTGTTAGGCCTGTTTGTTGGGGGGGTCAGGGGTTATCCAAGGTGACATGGGGTGGAGAATAGGCATCTTTAACTGAGGAATGGCAGATTAATAAATGACGGATTGAGTTAATTTGTCTAAAAGACTATTGTTTGCTCAGAGAATCATGAGCAGAGGAAAGAGGCAAGGATGACTGGTGATACTCACTTACGTAAACTTCCTTAGTGCAAAATGAGCTTCAGCCATATTTGGATGAAAGGGAAAACAAAGGAGAATTAGAAAGTGGTAATAATCATCCAGCAGAGACTCTCCTTCTTCCCATGCTGAGCACAAACCCAGTATAGTGCTAGAAGGCAGAGTTATTTGAGGTGATATTTAACACAGTGATCAGTACAAGAACAAGGATAATTACATCTTTGCAGGTCCAGACTTCCATGAATGTGAACAGATTAAATCTGTAGATATTGGTTATAAGCGTTTCCATAGCGGGGCTGAAGTATTTTGCGGTATCAAATACAATGCTGTTTTTCAGTGGGTGATAATTCCCCTTTCCTTCATTTAGAATGCATCTTATGTAGATATATGTAAGTAGATAGATGTTTGTTATATGCTAGAACAAAGCAGCTACAGCTCTCTAATTCAGAATCTGCGTACTCAAGTAGATAAAATTTTATTTTTCTTACATCTTTCTGCTTAAATCAGTCCTTTCAACTGCCTTTACTTGAAACTGGCCACGAAATTGTTTTGCCTCCTAGTCCCATGAAAATCTGGGACAAATTATAACATCCCTAGCCTTCCTCCCTTTGACAAAAATGGAAAACGTTTTCAATATATTTTGAATTTACCGAAGACTGTTATCTCTTGTTACCAGTCTTTGGCTGATAAGTTTAGACTTGCTCTGCTTTTCAACTGCGTGCAAGAAGCCATGAGTGTGCTGTCTTTAATCTTTATAATTAACGTAATTCTAATTTCCTAATTCCTCTTCTCTCTTTGCTGCATCTTAGGTATGACAGTGCCAAGGTCTGTTTTCAGGTTCTCTAACTAGTCCTTTCAATGCTTTTTTTGGAAACAAAAGACCCCTTTTGGAATCTGGGAAAAGCGCTTGCTCCAAGTCTGTCACCGTCAGGTGCACTGTATCCAGATATTGCTGGATCTGTTCTTTTACTTCATTTTATACTAGCAGTAATAACAATTTGTAGCGACTATTATTGCACATAAAGCAGGTTCTTGCTATTTTCAATGTAAAAGATGGACATACTGTATATGCAGGTGGCTTCATGGCAGTATGCAATATAATAAAGTTTATGAAACACTGTGTGGAATACTGACATTATTGGAAGAAGCCCCTTGTGCTAGGAGCTTTCTCGCACTGTTGAAGTAATTCAAGAATAGTCCAACGCTTGTGTTAGTCTGGGCTGTTAACTACAGATTGAAAACGCTATGTATAGTGGAGATAGCTCTATAAGGCAATCATTCTCATCCTTACTTGCTTTGTGTCTTAGTGACTTATGCATATGGCAAGCGGAGTTTCCCACACAGGCTGCAGACCTTGTATCTGAGTATCAAATCAGAGAAGTCGAGACTATAAAGTCCTTGGAAAGCACAAGACTGCAAAAAGAATAAATATTCTAGCTGGTGTTGAACCTTTTTGCTTAGTGATGTGAAAATAGGTGTGCAAGAGGCCATGATCTTTTGCTGGAAAATAAGAATGTGGGAGGGGGCCATGGTCTTTTGCATGATCTGGTCTCTCACCTGGGTTCTGGAGAACAGGTAACAAGAGAATCCATGTGGGATTCCTTCCTGCCTTGGGCATCCGGACACATCAAGCAGCAATCTAATGCTTAGTTGCTTACTTCTTTGCTCCCTACCATTTTTTAAAAAAAATGGATGAGCTACTCTATGTCCTGATCTCAGACCTTACGGAAATCCATCTTTCCTTTTCCTCCCCTCTTTCTTTTGTGTGTGTAGGTGTACGCGCACGCACATCTGTATTTTTGTGTGCTGGACGTTGCACTCAGTTGTAAAGAATGCGTGACAGCCATGACCGTAGAGCTGCGATACGGCTATGTTGTGTGAAATGGGGCTGGGAAGGGAGGGCGGGAGACCAATGGTACACATTGAATGTACAGTCATTCCCTCCTTTCCTTGTCTGAAAGGTTTCCAAATCTCATATATTCACAGGCAGACCCCGGCCAAAGCCCGCAGCTGTCATGCATTTTCAACAGATTCCACAGGGCCTAGATGAGGTTTGAAGACATTCCTTTGCTCTTACACATTAGCTAAAAGGAATTACCGTAACATCTGATATTGTGGAAGTGGGAAATTTGCCATCCTGACCTTGCCCAAAGCATTCCGGAACTGGGGGTCCGAGGATTTATTATCTCAGATGGCCTCCAAAGGTCGTTAAGGGCCCGTCTAGCGGTGCTCCAGCACAGCTCAGACAACCAATGTGCTATTCATTTGGAGGGACTGCGCTGGTTTTTTTTTTCTCTTTTTTTTTTTTTTTTTTTTTTTTTTTTCTTTTTTTTTTTTTTTTTTTTGTATGGCTGAAATAATGGGCAGGCACATGTTACTGCTGCTCTCTGGATCTTTGTCATAGGAAAAGCATGTTCCATTGGAGCAATTCCCAGCTGTCAGTAATGTGCTGAAACACCACAGCCAATCATCAGAGAACAGGCCAAATAAACAGGATGTTCACAATGTGTATGATTGCATGAGTGTGTAACAAACTTTCTGCACATTTCACAGTCTCATAATGAGATTGACATGCATTGCTTAATCTGCATCTGTCTGTTTGGGGAAGAAACACATAAACACCATGGAGACCATGTGCAAGAAAGTTCAGTTTCTTGGCTGCGTGGCTGTTGATATGATAGGACAAAATCTGGTACTGAGTTGGAAACGAGCAGTACTTTAGAGCTATTCATTTAGCTGCTGGGAAGCGCCCTATAGCCAGCCAAGCAGAGTTTGGTGACTGTTCGTGTAATCAAAGTGGTTATTATAGCAACAGATGACAAAAGTGCCTGAGGATGATGCACAGAGCTATTTTTTAAGGGAATATCTGAGGCGCCATTTGTTTTCTCTTTGTTTTGATTTCAGAATTTATTTTGATTGCTTTATGCATTTACAAAAAATCCGTGCACAGAGCAAACCAACAAAGGGAAGAATGTTTACAGAAATCTATAATTACATAATGGAATAGCAAAAGCCATTGTATCTTTAATTTGAAATCAGGACAGTGTAATTAGAATAGCAAATATAAAAAGGAAGTCAATGTCCTCACCCTCCAAAGCATGCATTTTTCAGCAGTCAATGTTCTAATCCCCAAAAGCATGCATTTTTTGAGCAGAGTGAATGTTAATGCACGTTAACTATCTAGCTGCACTATCGTCGAGGTGCAAGACACAGGTAGTTTATCCCACAGTTGGACAATGCCAACTTCTTCCTTAATCCCTCTTCTCCCTGCTGCTAGGCCTTTTCATGGTTCATTGCTTATAATGTCCTAAAACCTATATGCATTTTGTTCTCGTGAGATTTTTATGGGTAACATCTGATGCCTATTACTTACCTGAAAAAACGGATCTTAAAAAAACCCCGACAATCTGGCAAAGCAAAGATGAAATACAAGCCTGATAATTTGCTTTATAGTAGCGGCCTCACTAGAGGCCCTTCTAGAATCTGTGAAACTGTGTCTGAAAAAACTATCACCTGCCCTATCACAGTACTTAGAGCTGTTGGTAGCTTTTCAGTCTTATGGGAGAATGTCCAAGGTAGGGTTATCATGAATACATCCACCACAAATTCCCAGAGGCTGCTTTCTGATATAAGCTCCAGGAGAAAGCTAGTCCCCGAATGTCTTTGCTGCAGAAGACATTTCAAATGCTACCAGTGTTGGATGAGGATAGTGATGAATTTATTCACTGTAACTGGATAGACTACAACATAAGAATAAAAACATGCACAACATCTCCTGACTGACGATATCTAGTCAAGCTTTGAAAAACCGTCCACCTTGCATTGCATGAGACTGAGGAAAGTGGTTAAGAAGTTAAAATTGTGCTTTACAAGATATGGCATCTTAGACATGGTATTCCATACTATTATCTTTCACTTTATCTTGGTATTTAGGACATGCAGAACCTTACCCTCTTTCTCTCAGAAAATCTGCGTTTTCTGCATAAAAATGGGCAGGTGGTAGTGCAAAACACCAAAGGATTATTTTCAGACTATTGATTTAGCATTTCTAGTGTGCAGGAATACTGCTTCCCAAGGATGCCTGTGAGGAAGGACCCCTTTGCTAACAAGAAAAGTCAGAGGATGTCAAACAACTGGAGTGGGGAAGGAGGAAGGGGTCGATTATTGGCAGTTCTAGCCCAAACCTCTGAGAAGATGTAGGAAAAGGTGACTTATGCACAGATTCTTAGGGTATGACTATTCTGGAAATGTAAGTGCTCTAGCAAAAATTCAGGCTCTATGAGTCAACAAACAACATGAGAAAGGACAGAAGAAATTTCATGATGTATCTATCAAGAGGCCAAAATTGCAAGTAAGCATAAAGTCAGAAATAAGTTGCTGTTCATGGGGTTGGAAGAGAGTTTAGGAAGAGGGGGTTTGCCAACTCTGAGTATGTTTGAAATAGATCTGATGTAGCTTATTTGAAGAGGCTGTTTTGTCTCAGTGGCTATAATTTCCCAGCATAATCTCTAGCCTTTGTGGGTTCTAGAGGAACAGAATTTATGGGAATTCTTTGTTGTTGCTGACTTGTTTGTAAAATGTGGGAAATAGAGGCAGATGGTAATGTTTCAGGACAGGTCTTGTCTAATGGGGCATCTAGAGCTTGGAAATGGAAACTGAACAAAGTGCATAGCAGTTAGCATGAATCCCTAGCTGCTGGGCCTTAAACATGCCCCAAATTGTTCTTTTCTAAACTGCGTTGTTGGTTTTACTTCTTAATTTTATGACCTACTTGTATCTTTCATGTTTAGAGTGCTATCCTAGCTCCCAAACGGTGAAAACATTAAGAATTTCTCTTCCCATTTGTGTGCCATTCCATTATGTGCAACTCTCTCTGATTTTTCTCTGTGAATTATGTTGAAGCTCCTGATGAGTGAACATAGTCAATGCTGTATTATCTCTGCAGATCTGGATTCAGCAGGGTAGAGGCAAAAGTGTGGCAGCAGGTACCGAGTGTCGCCTTTCAACAAGGTGAAAAGAGCGCCTTGTTGTAACAGTTCCGTACCCCGGGAAATCAACCGTGTAAGCTACAGCCCGCCCTGTGCTCAGCACACACATGGACACATCCATGGCCTTGCTTCCTCTTTTGCTGGCAGCTTTTACCCTCTACGGTGTTCTCGCCACGAAACACTGAGCAACTTTCTTTCCCAGCCTTTAAACACTTACTTCCCACCAACTGAGAGAAGGTCGTCACTGGTATTACGGATCTGTTCAGGTACCCTGAAAAGGGTAGTATTTAGAAACTGTGGCTGAAGGTACTCCTAAGCTGTATAATGAGAAGTAATGTAGCATGCAGGGTTTTGTTTTCCTAACTTGATTAAATTGTGAGATGCAAAATGGATGGATGTTGGTACAGGCATAAATAAGGCAGAGTAAGTCTGCTGCAGTGCTCTGAGTTTATATGCAGATTATAAAATTAAACCATTACAATGCTGCCACCCTGATTTATTTCATTTGACCGGAGACATTTATTAGCCAGGACATTCTAGATCTCTTACAAAGCTACGCTCATCAGAATTAAATGTTTCCACTAAGTTAAGCTACTTCAATATTGACATTCTTCCCTAGAACCGAAGAAGAGCATGGCTAGGATTTCCATAGATAACCACTTTTTTCAGTAGGTATTTTTCTTATTTTGTTTATTGCTATTACTGCAAGCTAAATCAGACTCTATTTGTTCTCTTTAGCTTCTGAAACTGTGTTCAGTTGTACTTCCCACGAGCTTGCTCAGCAATGCCAACACATTACGGAATCAATGGGGAACAGGAAGAAGACAAGCAGGAAACTGTAAGTGTCCAATACAAATGTATTTCTATGACTTTATAATGGCTTGAGCAGATGTGATCTTGTACCTTCATCTAGGTGTATACGGCTATTAATATTTTAAGACATTTCCTGACCAGAATTGCTGCTGCTGTTGTAACCCTTTTTTTATTTCATGTGTCTTCAAAATGAGTAGTGATCCTCATCCATGTAATAAACAACATGTTTCTCTTTCAAAATGAACTGTGTTTTTTAAAAGAGCCTTCTTAGCCTTTCTGTTTGACTGTGTAATCATGTGTATTTGGTCAGTTACCCATAATAATTTTTTGGGAGTGAATGCATTCATTTGCCTTAGTTTTAGACCTAAATAATAATTATGACTTTAAGATTTGAACTTTTTAAGTTATTTATCTCCTGTTGCTCAGCTTATTGACAAGTGGAGCAGAGATAAGTCCAATTATTTGGTAGAGAGATGAGAAGCAGAGAGGAATTCCTGTAGAGAAAAATACAAACTGTCTCAGATTCTTGTTGCCAGTCTGGTCCCCCTGAACTTGTTCAGCATCTCTTCCTTACCAGCTGAAGGTCATACCCATCAACTGTGGTAAAGCTTTGGGAAAGGCTGGGATCAGCAGAGATTGCGAAGGAATGGCAGTCACTGGCCTCCACAGCATACGTTTTCTGAGAGGATAATTTGGACACATCTAATCAATTCTCTGGCACTTCAGGAGCCTCAGGAAATGGTGGTATATTGATGTCTCCCTGATTTAAGGCCTGTGGTGCACTGTTTGGCCTCCAGAGAGCTTGATGTAGGATTCTGAAGTGAAATTCAATGGCAGGAAGTCACACTAGATGATCTAATGGTAGAAGTCATCAATAGATGAACTAATGGTACTTTCGAGGTTTAAGAAGCTATGAGTTTACCAGTGGGGTTATAACTGAATGCTGCCATAATCATCATCATCGCTAGCAATATTTATATATATGCGTGGGATGTTATGTTCTTTATTTTTGTTTTATTGAAATCGTAATCATCATCATCACTAGCAATATTTTTATATATGTGTGGGATGTTATGTTCTTTATTTTCATTTTATTGATGATTCTATAGAGCCTGTTCCTGACTTCATGCGTCTCTTCTCGAATGCATCTACTAAAGCCCTGTAAAATAACTGAAATTTAACAGGGGGCTAAGAGAACAAAAATGAAAGAACAAATAGTTTTTTAAATATATATATACAAATAATCTCAGTTAATTGTAAGCAACATGGGAGAGGTGAGTTTTTAAGAAGGCATTAAATATCAGTAGGGGAAGAACTATGCATGTGGCCTCAGGAGCTTGTTCTATCAGAGAAGGTGCTTGAGAAACAGATAATAGAGGTGATTTGTGAATGACTGACAGACCAGTAGACAGGATTGAACATTAGCAGGTGTGGATGGTAACACAAAGCTTGACAAGGAGAGACAGAGTCAAAGGATCCTAACGTAGAACTTGGAAACCGATGACGAGGAACTTAAATTTGCAACTGGTGAATAGAAAGAAAATGAAGCTTGATATGGTGAAACTGGTGACTCAAAAAGACAGACTTGGGCTGTTTTTTGCGTATTGAGAGGAAAGAAAACAGTAGTAGACTGGACAAGAAATTTAGAAAAGGAGATGGAATAAAAATACCAGGAAAAGGAAGGAAAAGTTTGCATGGCTTCTGTTACACAGGCAAGGGGGAGGATAAGGAAGGAGGCAAAGAAAAATCTCTAGGCTGTTACACATTAGCTATTTTATGGATTGTATTTTTCTACAAGGTACAGATATCGAGTAAGATGTTAGCATCAGTAGGGGAAATATGAGGAAAGAACAAAACTCTCTGTGCCATAGTTACAGAGAAAACCAAAAAAAGTCCATTAATTTGGCAGCTATCACCTTATTCCTGGTCTCTATTTTGTTTTTAGAAATTACTGCTGGACACAGGTGAGACTTTACTCTCTTTTACATGCATGTCTGTAGTTTGCGTGTGTGTATGAAGACTTAAGCTAGGCCAGTTTTGGAGAAATTTCTGTTAGTAGTATTTAGTGAAGGCTTCTTTCAAGAAAAACTTTAAAGAAAGTAAAATTCACCCTGTTAATGCAGAGACTAGAAGAAAGAATCAAAGATTAAAGAAACGAGAAAATATTCAGATTTTGAAATGTTTTGGCAAGGCTGAAGGCCTCTTGGAAGGTCATATGGTGTAGCCTTACAATTTGAAGTATTAATTTTTTATCTTTTAGCTGTGTTTTGTACCTAATTATTTCCTCATTTGCTTAATAACATGAGTTGAGATCCTCAGGCAAAAAACTATTATTAAAAATGCAAATGGTCTTCTGTACTTATTTTATTTAGTGCGTTAACAAACTCTATGAATAGAAGGGCTAGACAAACCACTGTAAAATTTCTATTCCATTACTTCGGAAAATCCTCCCCTTTGCCCTCCCTTTCCTAACCACAACCACACATATATCTGCTATTTTGAGGAATGCCAACATTGTTCTCGGTTGTATTTTCCTTGCAATTTTAGTGGTTATAAATTGAATTCTTCATCCTCTGCTCTGGTTCGTATTTTTTAACCTAAATCAAACTCATATGTCAATCTCCAGTTGACTAATGGATGCCATATAAACTTAAGCAACAAGATTGTGAGCCATATACTGAGAATGACATAATACTTGATAAAATATCAAATATTTACCAAGCTAAAGCTAGGCTGTCAGGAAATGGCTATCAGTGGCAGCAGCAGAATTGTGAAAGGCAGGAAACATCAACTAACTTAGCTCATTTTGACAAGAAAATAACTTTTTCAGTCTGAAAATAATAGTTCTTTAGCGCTGCAAATATACAAAGTGTGGCATTTGTTGACGATATGTTGTTAGTTAATGGCAAACAGGTCTCAACCCACCAGTAATCATAAGCTGCGATAGCTCCACTGAAATTCAAATTCATATAGCTCCTCTGATGTTCATCAATTAAACTTCTGTTCCCAAATTTAACAATGAGCAATACTGGTAGTGTGAGCCAACTGTTTTTTTTGAAATCCATGTAGACCCACAGAGTCTCCTTTTACGTGTCCCTGACTACTGTGTCGTCTGCTACTTTGGTATTCCAAAAATAAGCAGAACTCTTCCCAGTGAATACGAAATGCATCTGCCGAGCTCTTTCCTTACTTAGCAGCTTGATCACATTGCCTCCCTCTTCAGTGCACCTCTGCCGGCTCCTCATCTGGTACCGCATCAGGTTTAAACAGCTCGCCACCACTTTCACAGCCTTGTGTGTAAGAACAGCTTGCCCTCCTTAGCTGTCCTCCCACAACAAACCTCCTGTTCCCAGTCCTCTCCATCTGCTCCTCCAGTATTCCCAAATCCATCTGCTTCTCATATTATCAGTATTTTTTTTCATGTTGTCCCTGCTGAACAGAGCGGCCTGCCTGTGTTAGTTTGTAAGTATCTTGCCTTATATGTTTATACTCAAGCCTTTTTAAGGTTCCTGTTTCATTTGCCACTTGCACTTTAAAATAACCCTTTTTGTTATTCCATTTTGTCCATCTCCTCTGAAATACATAGGCACATTAGGCAGGAATGATGCCTTCCTGAATGTCTAGAAAACATCTGTCACCTGATGATGATAAGCAAAAAATCTTTATAGTGGCAGGAAGAAAAGGCTGGAAATATCCTCATAAATGGACTCTGAGATGGTACTGTAATTGTCTTAGGAATTTTCTAATTAAAGCTCCTGTCTTCTGTTCGTATTTACTGCTTGAAGACACAATTTTACACGAAGCCTCTCCCCTTCACTTGCGAGAAGTGGTGTTTGGATATTCCTATGGTCCTAACCTTTTCAGCAGCACGTCCTGCAGGTCCTTCCTGGGAAATGGTGTCATCTGTGGCAGGAACTGGCACAGCCATTTGCCCAACTAAGAAGTTCCCTTTACAGAGGAGAACACAGGAACTGCCTTAAAAAGGGATCTTGTGAAGGAAAGGAGGTCACAGCTTCATCAGAGACAATGAACCCCTATTTACAAGGCCATATTTTTTTTTTTTTAACTGATATTTGGCTTTAGAGGGTCTAGTGCCTGCCCAGTGTGAGTTAAGGGAAAGTTGAATCTAAACATTACGTAGAATTAAGTTCTGACATAGCAAAATGGGATACAGGGCACAAGTATTACTGGGAGGAAGGGGCAAGACCCAAAGTCTCTGAGGAATAGCCCAGTAGGAGCTTTTGACAAACCAGTCATTAGATAAGGGCCATCAATGGCAATTTGTTTACCTCTCAGCGATGCAGAGCTGAGCCAGCCTTCTGAGATTCATACCCAGTATTTAAGTCTTTTACGTATTCCCCCTGACTCTAACTAGCCTGGAAAACATTTTGTTTTAACTCATAGGCTTATGTAGCTTAACACAAGAAGGACCATGAGATTATCTGCCATTAACTACTGATCAGTTAATTCTCTGTTGAACCCTATTATTTATGTTTGATAAAAGTGTACCTTCTGGAAAAGTGTCAGTTTTGGTTTGAAGATATGTAGAGATGGAGAACCTGTTACTTATTTTTATTTTTCATCCAGGAGTAAATAATTAGCTTAAAATACTTTATTTCAA
This sequence comes from Dromas ardeola, assembly GCA_013398915.1. Classification (NCBI taxonomy): domain Eukaryota; kingdom Metazoa; phylum Chordata; class Aves; order Charadriiformes; family Dromadidae; genus Dromas; species Dromas ardeola. The sequence goes on from VYZM01001454.1 coordinate 561,542, forward strand.
TTTAAATATGTCCAGCTTTCTTTTCCAGCCATTGGATATTGAAATATAGTTCTTTGCTAAATTTAAGAATTGTATAATATTTTCTCTTCATGAAGGTATTTACACCTACCAGATCTTTAAGTGTATCTCATCCCAATGTAAGAAATTTTCTCAAGTGCTCATTTTTATAGCTTTTTCCACCTTAGTCATTCGAGTTGTCCAATCTTCTTTTTAGAAAGTGGATGTCAAAACTGTGAGCATATTATCCTTAGGGGTTTAATCAGCTCTAGTCTAGAGGTTAAAACACACTTCCACTCAGTACTCCTCTGTTTATGTATCTTAGGTTTCTTTATTTACACTTGCCAAAGATCAAGCTCAATTTAAATTACCTGCATACTCTGACACCTAAATCCCTTTCTATTGCTGCTTTTAAAGACATAGTGTCCCACTATATAGGTCTATAGTGACCTGTATATGCATCTCTTTGCAAGCCCCATGGCGCACGTCAGTAGGGATTAATATTCCCATGAAAATGATTAATTGCATTGGACCTAATACCAATTTGTCGGGGCCCCCGCTAGGAAACATCCATTCAATGACTATTCCTCATTGAGAAAAATATTTTAANTCATTGATATCAGATAGCGCTAAACAAATGGGAAGTGCATGTCTTATAGAAGTCTAAGATTATTGCATCTGTGCGGTTGCTTCCATTAATGAAATATATAATCTCCTCAAAAGATTGAATGGGATAGGATATGTCTGACAGGATCTACTTTCCATAAAAACATGCTGACTGGCAGCAATTACGTTCCTGTCCTTGAGTTCTTTATCAATTCAATCCCTTATTGGTTTTCCATTATTTTGCCTAAAATAGATGTCACACTAACCAGCCTGTAATTACCGGGGTCATCCAGCTTGCCCTTTGTGGGCACTGGCAAATCATTAGCATTCGTACAGTCTTCTTGAATTTTCCTATTATTAAAAGATTTATTAAAAATTAACTTCATCAGGCCGGATATGTAGTCAGCAAGCTCTTCTAGGAATCTGAGCCTGTTACCTTGGTAAATTGTTTTTGAAGTGTTTATAGCTAGCTGATACCACTTAGCATCTTCCTTGCTCATGAACTTCA
>VYZM01001454.1:579533-640766 GCA_013398915.1 Dromas ardeola
TTTTTTTTTTTTTTAAAAAAAAAAAAAAAAAAAAAAAAATGCTTCTATGTTGACTGGAATGCAGGAAGAAATGAAACCCCAAAGAGAAGGAAGTGGCAGACAGAAGGTGGATTTTGAGCAGCTCGGTGATCAGGCTTGTCCTCTGGGGCTCACTTAGGTCTGTCTTATGAATTCACGAGTTCAGAGATTTAGTGCACTCAGGTGGTTTTCTCTCTTCTAGTTTTGAAGATTTCTTGCTCCTTTTCCAACCTGTTTTCTTTCCAGATGATGCTTCTTTCCTTTTTTTTTTTTGTTGTTTTTGTTTTAATGTGTGCATATATAAAATATATGATAGCTCTGTGGAGTAACTGCGTCAAAGTTAGCCTGCAATAATAATATTCCCTGGCAAAAGATGGCCAGTCAATAAAGAGAATTGCGTGGGCTTCCTCTTGCATTGCCCAACTTTGTTCTTGTTGAATGGTAACATGTTCAGAAACTGAAAACAAAGGCAAAAAGTACTTATCTGCACAAAATGCTGATTTCTGAGCTGAAGCTGCTGTGGCACGCCAGGCCCTTTGTGTGTACCTTTGACAGGCAGATCCTTTGTGTTCTGCTTTGCATTGAAACATCTGCAGGTATGCTGATACATAGCTTCGAGAAAGTTTTGAATGATAAATAATTTAGTAAAATTATTTAGATAACTAATTAGTAAACTAATGCAATAAGCAGAACAGTCGTAATCCACAGTGCTACAAATAGAGAGCAGATATCCCTTCTGGTAGTCCTGTCTCCATAGGAGGGAAAGGATGTCTTAAGATCTCCCCCAAAACTATCTTTTGCAAGCAGGTGATCTTGCCTGATATAGTCTTTGTTATCTTCAAGGGATAATTCCACGGGAACTCATGCTGGCATCCCTGTAAAATTCAAATCAGGTAATATCACAGATCACAGCGCTCTCTAAACAAATCTTTCAAAAATTACAAAAAAATTATGGTCTCAGAAAATAAAAGCATTGCTTGTGTGTTACTTAACAGCGGCTGCCTGCTAAATGCATTTAAACCTGTTTTAAAAAAAAGTCTCGACACAGAGTTTGCACCATTTCATAGCATCCTGTATTACATGGATAACTATCTTAGAGGCCTCCTTTTTCAATATAACTAGTAATATTTTCCAGCATTTTGCATTAGGAAAGCGAACGGTGTGATCAAGCCACCCTAAATCTTATGTTTCCAAAAATAAATCGATTTTTAAAAATTATTTATTTATTACAAAATTGCTGGATTATTATTAGTACACAATTAAGGCATTAACATCGAAACAAAACCATTTTATCTGCAGCAGTCTCCTTTTTTGGGGGATAGGGGAGAAATTAAGGCAGGTGCTGAAGAGGCAGGTGCTATAAAAAATTTTCTGTTTTGATGGATACAGACATTCTCCACACCACATTTCTGTACTCTTTTCCAAATGACATTTTAACTCTGTTTACCACTTGCGTTTATGCAGGACCTGTGGTTTAAAGTGGGTTTTCCTGAATACTCTTTGCCTGCGGTCATATTCTATCCGTGGATAATGGAGTCCCTGTTTACAAAACCTGTCTGTGTGGCTCTGGAGAAGAATAATTCGGAAGGTGGTGATATGGCCTGTGAAAGCTGCTGTCAAGCCCCTAATGCCATAAACACTGATCAGTAAGATCAGGAAAAGCTCAGAGGTCAAAGGGTTGCCAGTTCCTCTCCCCATAGTGGAACCTCTGCTTTTGCAAAACCAGCTTTTCTTGGCTGGCTCTGCACATCCTCTGTCATTCTCTTCCTCCTTAATGGCTGGTTTGGTGAGATGTTCTTGTGTGCCAGGACAGCCATCAGCTCCTGTTCCTTCCCTAAGCTGGGCAGGCACAGTGACCGGTCCCTTCCAGAGATCTTCTGGGTGTCTTAAATTAACCAGCTTTATTTTCTGTCTTTTTTCCCTTGCTGCCCTTCCCAGCTTCCTCTTACTGATGGTTCTCATCTCTGACACTGCTGGATTCTCCGGCGCCTGCAGGAGTTGTTTCTGAGTCTTCCCTTTGCGTGTATGTTGTATTTTTTTATGTGCCAGTGTGAAAAAGATGAATACTGTCAAATTTTATTTTCCAGTTTTCAGATTGGGAACATTATGAGATCTAAAACACAATAGCTTTTCTTTTAAAAGCACATCCATTCCTCTTTTTATGGCAGCTGCATACAGAGTAACCCTGAAGAGCTGGCAGAAGGCTCAACAATGTAGGAAAAAGAAAAGAAAAGAAAAAAAAAAAAGACAAATGGCTACATTAGAACATTGATCCTGCGTGGCAAGCTAAGTAACTGAAGCTCAATAAGGCCAAGTGTTTTGGGATTGTTGGTTTTTTTTTTTTTGAAACAGGAATAGATTTAAGCTTAGATTTTTTTGGTGGTTATGTGGTTATGTTTATGTTTGTGTCAGAGCCTCCGTTAGAAACAGAGGAGAAGAGATAGCGATAGCCCTACATTTGTGGAATATTTTTAATCCTCTTATGTTTAAAATCAGAAAGGAAAATTGTTCGGGTCCGTTGATGAATGAGTTCTTCTAAGGCGTCTGTTTTCACGCTTTATCTAGCTTGGGAGCTTCCTCCCTGATTCAGTAAGAATCACGGGGAAATTCACAGGAAACTCTCAGGCATGTCAGGGAAATTAATCCTTAATGATGTGCCAGTCTTTGACAACAAGGTGACTTTTGGCAGCAAATCCGTATGTTTATTTTGTGTTGGATACTTTTTTGTTGGACCTTGAACATATGTAAAAAAATATTTGTAAAAACATTTGCAGCCATTAGCATCATGATATTCTTATATGTAGTAAAAATCATCCTCAGACCTTCACCAAAACAAGGATAAAGTTTCCATGGTTCTGTCAGTGACGTGGCATGTGGAATCTGTGCCATTTTGGTGTTATGTATTTTAACTGTTTTCCAAATGCTTGATGAGGAAGTGGGATGAATCTTTTGGTTGGGGAGCTATGAGTGAGCTGCAGTTGAAAATAGAGGGGCAGTAGCTGTGTGAATATCAAGTGGCTCTCACTGCTGCTTATTGAGTGAAACCTTTGTGGAGTTACTGTACGTGACAAATAGGACAAAATGGTTGTCAGAAGTCCTCCGTGATGGCGTTGGTTCTAGCATAGAATCGATCTTTGTCCGTGAATGAGACAACTATTGTACATCACTACTGTCATACTTAATATTTGTAAATAAATATAAAATCGTTGTGGCATCTTTGCTGGGGCCGGGCCTCTGGTTGGACGTCATGCCACTGATCACAACCCTTTTGAGTCCAGCAGTTCAGCCACTTTTCACTCGACTTCTGTGTCACTTACCTAAGCTGTGCTTCATCAGTTTGTCCGTGAGGATGTTGTGGGAGGCAGTGGACTTGACTTCCCATGTTGTGAGCAAGAGCGCAATGCAGGGAAACAGGCCTCTTTCAATCACTGATTTAATGCTGGTCATTATTCCTGTATTTTTAAAATATGCTTTCGAACATACCGCTACGCTGAATTAAAGCAATTGCCTTGAATTGATGTAGACTGCATATACAGTTCTCTCTGATCTAACCTTGTTTCGTAACATTTTCCATTCCCGGTTGTGACTCTCACGTTCTTGTTTCACTAGAAGTGGAGTTCACATTGCAAATATGAGACTTTTGTTTCCTTGCACATAGTGCTGAGTAGTGCAGTCAGCGTCCTTAAAATTTTCTTTCAAAACATGACTTGTGAAGTGAAAGCATCTGTTCAGTCTCTGCTTCCACTGAAATATTGCTATTTAAAAGTAATTCTTCAAATGAATATGCATTGAAAATATATAAACCATTTTGTTCTTGAGGAGCATATCTAACACTAAGACTTATTGTTCACATCATTGCTTTTTCATCATTAAAAATTAAAAAAAAAAAAGAAAAATATGTAAACAAAAAGATACTTTTTTAAAACAATGTACCTATCTGGAGATTATATAAAATGATACTGTGCTATTTAAGGATATAAATTGGTCCTGTAAACCTACCTAAGAATTTATTTTAAATTGGTTTCTATTCAAAAGGATACAATAATGCTTAATATCCCAGCTTTGGATTCTACAAAAACTTAACCACTTGCTGAGATTTAAGCGTGTGAACCTTAGGGACAATGCTATAGAAACCGCTTCATAATGGTTCATTTTAAAGCTGCCTTTTCTGAAGGGGAAAAGCAGAGCAAAGTGTCTCCAACATTTTCCAGTGTAACAGCAAAGGTGGAGGATATCAAAACCAATAATTATCGTCGTATTGCTAAATGCTCCCTGCCCAGGAAATTTAATTCGGGGCCTTTCCTTAACTCTCCCTGCCTTCAGCTTGTTCCTGTGAACACACAGTAACTGCATGCTGTAATGTAAGAAATAAGTATTTCTTTATGTAATGTAAATCTAATTTTTGATGGCTTACCTGTAAAATCGCCTTACCCAGTGAATTTTAAACAGCTGGCCTATACATCTTTTTCACTCAGCTGTTTTTCCTTCTGGAGATACTTAAATAATATCTTGAGGGTGTTTCCTCTTAATGAGGTAATAATACCCATATCCTGGGCTAAATAAACTTGAGGCCAAAGGCCTAGGTGTTTATTAGCAGAGGATGTGGTTATTAACAAATTTAACAGGAAGCACCCTCGAGTTATTATTTTACTGACATTTCTAATGATTATGCATTTGAGAAATAATTGGTTGAAAAATAATACTTATACTTTCAAGAGGGCAGGTGAAGCAGAAGCTAGTTTATAGGTCGGCTCATGGCAAACAAAGCTTCTATCCGTCTGGTACCTTCTGAAGTGGGTAGTGATCCCAGAGGCAGGAGGATCAGTTCACTTTCAACTTTTGTTGCCTTGGGCACTTCAGGTCAGTGTGCCACCCTCCTTAATGGAAGAAAGCCCGTGGAAGTTCTGGTTTTCAATTTAAAGCCAGTTAGACTATGCATCCTTTTAAAAGACTATAGTTATTTGTCAACAACAGAGGTAGCAAAAGCACATGAATTTGTGAAGTTTGCATGTTGTTAGCTCTAATAAGTGACAATTGGGGTCCTAATCCTCTTTAGTAAGGGAGTTCTGCCCCCAAAGGAGCAATAATAATCAGCTTAGTACTTAGCAAAACTGGTTCCCATCTCTGGATCTTAATTGGTTTTGCAGAAATGGACAGAGGAATGGAGACAAAGGGAACTTAAAGAGCATGCCAAGTTCCTGTCAGAAGTAAACAACAGTTTGGAGAAGACTCTGGACTCTAAGTCTGGTGTTCCAGTCATGTTGCTTCCTCTGCCTTGTAATACCTCCGTCTTGCAAATATTTGTGCTGCATGAATAGATTCAGAGGCCTTGGCTCCGCTTACCAGGCATCTACCACTGTGGATAGAGTTTCATTTACAACACTTTTCATTTTGTATGATGCAAATACTGGCAGAGTGCAAACGTACCGAGGAGAATGTGCAAACTACTCACAAACTCAAAGCTAAGCACATATGTACGTATTTGCAAGACCAGAGTCTGAGGGAGATCAGATTACGCTGTTTAGTTTCACTCATATGAAATCAACAGCCATATAAAATCCCACCAGCTTCCCTTTATTGCTACAGAACAGAAACTTACTGGATTTAAACATGAAAAGGAGGTGATTCCGTGAACTGACAAGTCTCTACTCTCCTTTGTTTAGGGCAGAAATTGTACCAAATTTTTTTCAGGTTACTTGGCATCTCTCTTCCAAATTTTCGCCAAGCTTGGTACCCTCCATTAAAAATATGGTGGTGACTAATTGCTATGCTGACAGTTTGCTCGAGTTCAATATAGGATTCTAAGTTCCTCATGTTAGAAATAGACAGAAGTACAATGGATAGTAATGTATTGCCCACAATTAACAGAATAAACATCTTAATGGGCAGAGAGGATGCAAACAGATGGTCTAATTGCACATCTGTGAGAAACTGATCTTTGCTAGTTCCACTGTAGCTTGACCTCAGTACCTCAGGAAGTTTCACTCCTATAGGATTTAAATGATTTATTGATCTGGATGCAATGAATATTGCAGAAACAAGCTGCATTTCTAAGAAGTTAAATACATCCTCGTTCTGTGTAGTAGTAATTAATATTTGAAAGGAATCCACACTCGGCTTTCATTGGAGTGGAGATATCAACATTGTTCACCGTATCCTTGAATAAGTGGGAGGAAAGATGAAATATGCAGAGGATATGATATTGGGAAACTGGGGGAATGTGGCAACAAGGAAATCAGCTCCAGCAGTTACATCTTTCTCTTTAGGCTTCTAAAAAGATTTTGTGAGATGGACTAAGGAAAATCCAATGGAAAAAACAACTTTTTTTGTAGTAACCTAAAAAAAACCCTCATACCCTACACTGAAGGTTAATTTTGTCTCATGGTTCTCTATCCAGAAACTAGAAAAAAGCTTCGCAATACACATGAAGCTTTTTCATAAATCGAATTAAGATTTATATTGTCAGGTTTCCATGACAAGTTTCAAAAATAGCAAACAATGAATATCAAGTGACTTTAGGACCAGCTGCAGCATAGAAGACTGCAAAATAATATCCTTACCTCTACAGTGGAAAATTGACCATAGTAGATTTGGGTTAATTTTATCTTGTTTATTTTTTTTAGTATATTTGCTTGCGTTGTTTTTGGTAATTATGCCTTTGACACAGTGAATACTCACTGGTGTGTGTATAGTCTGTTCCTGCCAACAACAGTTATGCTGTGTTGAACTGAAGTATAACAAATCTCTGTGTTTTTAACTGCACTAATTTTTATATATGTCAGTCTGAAATCAGTGCAGAGGAATAAACAAATGGCATGCAGCTTGATTTGTTCAACCTGCTCGAGATCACTGGGGTTTTTTTGTGGGTTTTGTTGGGTTTGGCTCTTTTTCGTAATTGTCAAACAAACCTGAAGTTAATGTTGCTTGAGGAAAGTGATATTGAGGGAAGTAACAAATCCATTGCTATAGAGGAATGGATGGATTTTTCTGGCTAGGAGCAAAATGTCTGCAGTCAATATGGAAGCACGTGGAGCACATGTTCCCCCTCTGCAGTTCAGCTCTGGCCAGCTGTGTGATGGCATCCTTGTCTCCGTGTGCTCACGGGTGCAGTCTGGCAGCACATTAGGAAAACTCTTAATTCATAACAAGAAAGTGAATTGAGAAGAAAGAGAAGAGGGAAAGCGGCAAGGAAGCGGGAAGGAGAGCAGAGAGGTAAGAAGTGAAAGGGTGGCGTGGAGTAACTCACTGAATGAGCCAACAGGGAAGGAGGACATTTCTCCTGCTCATCGGTACTGGGCCTCCCTAATTAGTATTAGAAAATAAGAGATTACCATTAAAATACTGTGGTAATACATCTAAAATCCAAAGAAAACTCACAAAATCAATTGGAAAACACACACGTGCATTCATGTATATATAATGTGTATAAAACTCTGCCCAAAGGATGACTGCATTAATGACAGGAGTATTACATAGCAAGCATTAGCATGGTATTTTCTATTTGTTATTCTTTTCATATAATTTTTATATCTCCTTTTTAATGTCACCATTTTTCTCTCTTTTTTTTTTTTTTTTTCTTTTGGCAGAGGTGCTCTGCCTTGCAGTTTTCAGATTCTTTCTATGGTGCTTTATGGATTCTGAAATATTTCATGTGGCACATAGAAATGTTTGAATTCAAAGGCAAATCATTCTTTGATAGGTATTTGAGGAGCTAATACATGGCTTCTAAATTTCTACTTATCTTTTATTAAGGCTGGTATGAGGGCATCCTCCAGGTGTTTTCAGTTAACTATTTGGCATTCTGCAAACACATGTCACATGTTGTGTATTGTGTCTATGTACTGTCTGGAGCTATTGTAAGACAGTATTTACTGAGGAAATAATTGAAAAGTTCATATATATGATTTTAAAGGAACAATTTCCATTTCCCTAGAGGTGATTTATATATATATGTCAAATTTAAAATACATAACTCCCAAAAAGGCAGCCACAAAACACAAGACTGTGGTCATAAAACACAACTCCAGTGTCAAAGAAAGGCTGTATTTTAGGACTTTGACACCATTGTCATGAAATATGGCTTAATATAAAACTAACTGAAAATCAAATGTTATTTTGCAAGAGAGAGGGACAGTAACTTGCTGTTCTTAGAGTTCTTGTGGTAATGGGGTAATGTTCATGCAAACCTTGTGATAAGGCACTGCTAAGGCTAAAATGCAAAATTAAGAAATGAAAAAAAGATCATGCAGATATTTAATTCCAAGGCAAATTTAGCTACGAGCTGAAAGCCTTCATTTCACTTTGTTAGTATGTGAATGACTCTCAATCTGGAGAATCAAAGTCCATCCGTCCTACAGTATATACGTAATGAGAAGGGGACACGCATGTCTCTCTTCTTCTCTGTCCTTACAGAAACCTCCCGTGGCAGCAGAGCTGGCAAAGTTCGGCTTTTATTTGTTCCCATCACGCCAATGCACTTGTGCCCCTTCGGATGCAATGACTACTGGGTTCAAATAACAACTTAGTCCGGTATTTCTTTATGTTCTACCCAGTCTATGGACAAAAGCATTATTATTACTGATTCACTGTGTATAAATTTATGGACAAAGGAGACTTATGAAACTTGTGGTTGTTATCACTTAAAAATGAACTTGATTTCAGTAAGAGCAGGTTCAGAATTAGGCAAAATAATTTTACTTTTCAGCGTACCGCAGTCCATCAAGGCAACGGCTTTTTTATGCGCAGTTTATTCTTAGTTATGAGCAATAAGATGATCTTTTTGCCTGTAGCTGTGAAAGAAAACAAATAGTTATTCTGAGTTTGTGCGACAAAAATGTTGCACATACTGAGTTTCTCCTCACGAGGCTATCGATAGTGTGAGGAGCTTGCTGTAAACATAGTGCAAGTCTTAAATTGCTCTGTGTTTTTAAAGATAATTTTTACATTCTAGCAAGAACCAGGATATTTACTGAAACCTGTGCTAATGAAATGATGGAAATCAGATGCAGTGAAAATCAAACCTCTTCACTACTGTGGTCAATGAGAGTCTGTAACTGGTCACTAGGTGACAATTCTTAAGATCCTCAAAAAAGAATGGTAGGGTTGATCTTGCAGTAAAAGATATGAGCCAGAATATAAGGACATTAAAAAAAAAAAATCTTCGACTTATGTAGTCTGGAAAACGCACAGAGATAATGTCAACTTTAATTACTGTTTTCTTCTGAACACAGGGAATAGGCCAAAGGGCATGAATGGAAATTAAAGAAAAATGGAAAACAGATGGTAGGAAGCATGCTACAGGAACTGGGATACAGGCAGCACTGTACATAATTTACTAAAAAGAAAAGGGGCCTTATGAGTTATTTTGTCCCACTTTAAACAACATCATCTTATGGTCTGTTTCACAACAACGTTATTACTAAATCAAGTCCCCATTGATAGCAAGCCCTGTATTGTTGCCAGAATTTAAAATTCTTCCTTCTCCAGACATCTTTGAAATATAGGTCAAGCCAAATTGGATGCTGAAAGATAGCCGCATAAATTAATAGCCTGACATTCAAAAGTGCTGGTCGCCAAAGCCACCATATATTTCAGGGGGTACTGGCTGAATATTTGCCATTTTGGAAAAGGTTGACATTGATTTAAATGCTTCAGTGTGGGATTAGGAGCCTAATTTTAATAAGCATTTTAAAATAAATCACGTCAATGTTTATGATGATGTATTGCAAAGTGCTGTTTCTTTGTTTTAGAGGCTTTCATCTGGATAGGAAATCATTTAGTGCAGGCAGAATTTCTTTCCCTTTACAGCAGATTTCTTGAAGTTGAAGGAGCTGATTAGGGAATGGCCCTGATGTGCAGTGGGGAGGTTTCGAAGGCTGAAATCAGAAGGACTTTAAGTCACACTAAGCCATAGACTGGTGAAACGCAAAAAAACAAATGGTAGCCCTTGCAATTAATCCTAAAATTCAGGCCTCTTTTTGAAATTAAACTTTTTCTCCTGTCCTCCATATCGTGCCCCATGAGGGGTAGTGTGACAAGGCAGGGTACACAGCAGGGCTGACCTAGTCTTATCGTGTTGCTGAGCATCCCATGGGCTGCCCCTATGGCCATGCCTGCTCACCCTTACGATGTTTCGGCCACCTTAGGCTGGTGGGGAGCAAGGGATAGCCTGTGAGCCGGCCCACTGTCAGGAGCTCACTGCTTTCCTGGCCCTGTGGCAGCAAGCTGGTCTCCTCGGAGCTGCTGCAGCTTTCTTTTTGGTCAACTTCTTCCAGGTAGGGCCCTGGGGCTGTACCCTTGACTCCATTCTGGAACTGTCGCTGATATTCAGCAACATTTTGCTGTCCAAATAGTAGGTGAGGGGTCTTAGTGGACCAGCAACAAAAAGCTGCCATGCCATGGCCACCTCCTGTGTTACAGGCTCAGCAACCAGCCATTGTGCATAAATGAATATACTCATTTAGCTTGGGTGCTGCCTGCTGGTAGTGCTTGTGTCTGCACCGTGCTCGTGCTTGTTTGAGATTCTGAACTAGGTTTTATGTACGTTGATGTTCCCTTATCATGGGAAACTTCTAATTTGTTGGGTTTTATCTACGATGAAGCAGAATCATGTTGAAATCATACATGGAACATCATGGCCGTTCCCTGAACAGCCTTCAGCAGAAGTGCTGTTTCAAAGGAGAGGAAAAAATGGCTGAATGGTTCCTTGCAAACATGTTAACATAAACTCAGTCATCCCTAAGCTTCCAGCACCATGATGGGAGAAGGTAATGAGGTCATGGGTTGTTTTTTTAGGTTCTGAAGACTGACTTTGAGAACTGAGGAAAAGTAAATAAAGGATTATTTATTAAATGAAGAAAGGATTATCCATTACAGGATAAATCTTGCTTGCCGTATGTGTACAAATAGTTCCCATTGACTATGTACAAGTCAAATACTTACATAAGACATTTATAACTTTTTATGTAACCGTATAAAACTGCATATATTCTTCTATGTCCTGGGCTTGAGAAGCAAGCAGAAGTTAGCCAGTTAGGTGTATAATGAAGCAAAGTAACCTCATTTTTACTACAGATATCTTCAAAGATGGGTTTAAACAAGAAAACTTATTTAACCACGAGGCAAATTTACCTAGAAAAATACACAGACAACTAAGCAAGTTTCACGGGAGAGTCTCAGTTACTGTGAGAACAGAGTGTCTGCGAAAAGGGAAAGGAGGACCATGCAAAGCATGAAAACATTTGGAAGGTATTTAAATGGGAAGTTTCTCCTCCTCCTGCGCATTCCTCAGAGTCTCTCAGAACATGGGGCAGGGCTAGCCCGGGGATGCTCCTGGCTGGAGAACAGTAACCTTTTTATTATAAGACACTACAAATTAATTTCAGGATAATTTTCTTCTGGCCCGCCAGCTGTAGTTACGCAATGCAGATTAACCAGAAGATGACTGGTTTCAGCCCCTATCCAACAGCATGGGCTAAATACCACAATTATAGAGGGTGCCAACAGAGATAGTGTTAACTGTTAACTTCGTGATACTCCTAGCTAATTCCAACTGTCCCGTCTCTAGGCTGAGATTTTCCAAGGCGCAAGTGCAATGTCACTGAGAAATCGGGAGGACTGAGGTGCTTCTGTCATCCCCTGTATTATAGGTAATGCATGGATTCACACCCACACGATGTTCCATGGCATATGGGTGCCCTGCTTCTGCCCCGACTTCTCTGTCAGCTGCACACGAGACATTCGTACTCAGTGAGTGTTTGTGCCTCAAGTACGTCTGGTGTTAAGTCACTTGGCAGTTTGTGCAGCTTTTAACTGATGTTATGCTCTGTGTGCTAGATACAAAACTGTTCTCATCATCTTTCATCCTTATTGATTCCGTTAGGAATCACCCTGCTTTATGTTTCCCATAGTTTATCTCAGGAATGTGTAGATAATAGCCTTTCATTCAAAGAGAAGGAAACATTCAGCCTCCTATTTTAATTTTACTTGGAGGAACAGCTGAATCCAAAAGGAAGATTTGGATGTGTTCCCCTCTGTCTTTGAAAAGTCAGCTACAGAAATTGAGGAGAGCAGACTTGAATCGCCACTAGACAAGTGTATTCAGTGCTGCTCTGGAGTAATTCACAGACATTCTTTTCCCTGTGGTGAGATATTTTGAAATCCCTCATTTTTGTCTGAATGGCAAATGCCAAAACCTCAGTGTTTTTCATGAAGAGGAATTCTTGTCTTCTGGCCAGCTCAGTTAGCTTCACAGCAAGAACTGGGAAGTTAAGGTTATGGCAAAGGGAGGATTTCCACATCCACTTCCACTGCTGGAAGTAGACAGCAGTTGCGTTCAGTCCTTTGACCTCCTGTAGTGCTGAGATATCAAGCATTAGAATCATGACACTGTACAGAAAGTTATCGAATGAACAAATTCCTCTGGGCTTTGACCATTATCTATAATTTTTCTCTGAGGATGGTTAGTTAAGCTTAGACATTCATCACGCAACTAAAGATCATGCCAGGAAATTTTCACAGCAGCTATCAAGTACTCCATGCTAACTTTTTCAAAAAAGGAAAAAAAGAAAGAAAAAAAAAAGTTAAAATGATGCATTCTCTCAATTCCATGCTGGAGGGTATTTCCTTTCTTGATCACAGTACATATTGCCATGATCTAACCTGTCACCGGTAATCTGAGTTCAGTCTTCAGCTTGCGCTGTAACTTTTGCAGATTCTGTTTTACATTAACTCAATGATAGGGCACTTTTTATCCAGCTAAAATATTTGACTAGGCTTTTCCTCGCGTCTTTTCAGTGACAACTGCAGTCCTCCCTTGTGCGGCTCCCCCAGAGTGTAGTTGCCAAGAGTACACTCCTGGAACATAGTTTTGAGTACGTCCCCCTTCCCTCGGCGTCCCTTCACTATCTGCTTGTCTTCGGTTTGAAGGCCCTTCCTTACCCCTCTGCTAGTCACTATTGGGGTGTCTCCATCCAGTCTATAACAGGCCCCATTGCCAACCTCTTGTTTTGTCCAACAGACTCATCTTAACCATGTGTGGGCATAGCAATCTCTAAACACACCGAAAGTGACTTCAGTGCTGTCCTTCAATCTCCTCTTCATTTGTGTGGTGTGTTATCAGTCCATCCCCTGGGATGTTGCGCATGTGATTGTGGGATTGTTTCACCATTTTTTGTGTGTTTTGCTGCCTGTCCAAAGTTACTGCTTTTCTCACACAGTTTGTGGTATAGTCCTTCTCTTTCTTTGCATCTACATGCCATCTGGCATGGTGGCGTGGGGGTTGGTAAGCAGGGCTGCCTTTTGGGGCACCATTTGGAGGCGGTGGCTGAACACCAATGCTCCTCTGCTTCCCAGGAGGCTCGTTAGTCACTTTTGGCTCTTCAATCTTGTCTTCTCCTTAATGGTTGGCCTTGTAAGCATGACCCACAAAGTCATCCAGCCTCCGATTTTCATATACTTTGCTGTGTTCCAATGTGGCATCATAGGCAGCAGTCCTGAGAGGGTGAGAGAAACCATGTGCCCAGCTTTTTGCCTTTGCATAATTTTTCTCTGAAGTTGGGCACCGCCTTCCGTTGATTGAGTCTGTCAGGTCCCTTCTTCCCTGGCTGATGTCTGTGTTCATCTGTCCCATCGTGTGATTCTAGGTGTTTCAATAACAGAAATTAAAATGTGTTAGCAGGGAAAATACGTGTTACATATACTGTAAAATGAATGAGTTAAGGGGTTCTCTTCTAAAATGGATGCACTGCAATTAGCACAACCTAATTAGCCTATAATTTCTGTACAAACGTGGGAACACTATTCATGTTCATATTTTCTCTCAGAACTCTCCCAGCCCTCCCAAAACCTAGAAGCAAGAAAGCAGAGTTAAGGATGGGAGTTGTTATATTGCTACTTCCAGTTCTGTCTCTCTCTAGCAGGTACTTTCCATTTCTGTAGGGTTGAAGTATTTGCTTTTAAAATTAATTACAGCAGGAATTAAGGGTTTTACAATGGCTTTGTGGTAATGCAGTTTTAAATAGAGATACAGCTGTGAATCACTGCAATCTGACATAATGATGTTTCTTTGGAATAATCCCTGAATTTATCCTTGATGTAGAAAAAAAAATTAAAAATAAAAAAATTTTGATAAGTTACATCTGCATCTGATTTTCTTATTAGCTGATTTGGCATGTTAAATTTGCATTGACACCTAGCAGCTTATTGTATGTTAAGCTCCGCAAACACAACATGCCATTTTCTAGCGCTAACAACAATTACGTAGTGCTAATAAAGTGCACGTTGATCTGTACAGTGCTATATAGTACCCCACCAATCAAAACTGTCTTCTGAGAGAAGGTGGAAAATTCTCCATGGTTTATTACACTCCATTAAGCTTCCTGACCAGTTACAGTAGCTAATTCTAGGGATTTTTAACCTAAAATCAACCTAATTCAACCTAGTCCTTTTTTCACATTTTAGAGTACTGTTGCTGTTGTTACTGGACACCACTGTCCAGTAACTGGACACTAGAGTCTGTAAATCTTCCAGTGGGAAGCTTAGAAGGGCAGAAAACCCACAGTTCAATGGACAGTCTCAGCTATTTTCAAAGCTAAAGTATTAGAAATGAATGATGGACTGTGTCTTTAGAAAAATCTGGATCTTTCTAGAGATGGAAGGGTTTTGAAGCCACTGGGGAACAGGTGAGGGAAACAGCAGTAGGTGCAGACCTAGTCTGAAAAGGATCAGCAGCACTCTGGAAAATCTTTTAGACAGGAAACTGGAAGTTTGAACCATTTGTGCTGTTGGCCAAGAGAGGTGAACTTCTCGATGGCGTAAGTTGTTTACATGCACTTGGCTCCCAGGACTTCTTGGTGAGCACTGAAGTTCAGGTTTCTTTTTTACCTTCACAGTTTCATGTTGTGTGATGGGTCTCACACCCCGACTCTGTCCTACATCCCCTGTTAACCGAAACTCAGGCTCTGGAATTCAGTCAGGTGAATCAGAAACTTTCCAGGGTGGACACAAAGCCCCACAAGGCACTGTGCAGAAGCTGGGAGCGAGTTAAGCGCTTTGCCATACCCACACCAATCGAACGTGGATTCAGCAGCTGCTCAGAATTAGGTCTCTCTTATCAAGAATGACAGAAGCTTTCCCGGAGTCATGAAATACTCTGTGGAAACAAATTAGTCCCAAGAAAAGTGGTTTTTACTCTTGAACTCATTATAGACTGTAAGGGCTGGGACATTCAGCTTGGGTACTTCAGGCTATGCAGATCTGAGTCTCAAGCAGTGTCATTTATTTGACACAGCATAAAGCCACAACTCTTGCTGCAATTCAGAACATGAAAAATAGTTTCCACTGGATTCCCGTAGTTTCGACTTCATCACTTGAGTTACAATGATTTCTTGTTGTGCCTGAACAGAGTCCACAAACTCTGCAATTTACTGCTTCCTGTAACAGTCTGACACAGTCCCCTGTGGGAGAAAAATAAGTTAAACAGAGAACTTTTTCCTCTTAAGGAATTATATTGATCTTGCAGATGCTGAGTTGACTTACTGTGTTTTTCCTTAGAGCACTTGGCTGCAGATTCACTTAAGAGTAAATATAAGAGCCCTATCATCTCATTTCCCCTTAAGCCTAAGCATTATAATCTCTGTCAGTCACTGACGTGCAGTTTTTCTTTTAAAGATGAGATTTAATAATATGAAACAGCTTTTCACTATTCGCTAAATTCTGTCATTATTTCCCAACTATAACTATTTCATTTCTCTCAAAAAAATCATGTGGTTTATGTGCAGCCTGAATTTCAAGTGCAATATATGGAAAATATAAATATTTAAATTTGAGATATAGCTTACACTGTTCTTTACTGGAGTGTTTCTTCTTGTTTCAAAAACCACAAGAGCGTAGCTTAAGAAGCTGACTCGAGAGAGCAAATTCATCATGTGTCTACTTCAAGGCTCTCTTGTTGTTTAAGGGCTAGCTGGACTGTGGTAAATAATCCACAGACCTTAACAGGAGGCAATGCTGACTCGCATTCCTTCTGGAAGAGCAGTAGCTTGCATCTTTTGCTATCCTCCTCTTCCTTCCTTTTACGCCTTTTCTGTCTTGTTTTCTCTGAGATTAGGAATGAAGGGGTTCTTCCATCTCTGGAGACTTCTGTGATGTTTATTTGACATAGACCTTTATAGTTTTATTTCAGCTTGACTGGGCTCCTTGAGGACAGTTTCCACGTTCTGTAGCTAGCTGCAGTACATTCCTCCCTGCCAACTGTAATCTGTGTTTCCAAAATGACGATGGCTTCTGGCATGTGCCCATAGACCCTGTGTTCTTATGCAGCATGAATCTGTCATCTTTATATCTTCATAGAAGATGAGGCACCTCCTCATAGGCTTTCCTACCTATGAAGCTCTTTCCACATTCAGCCTTAGGCATGTGTGTCCACATCAGGATATACAAACATATATGTATGTACGTATATAAAGATATGTAAGGGATATACAAAGAGTATGTGACCATTGACTTGACCTCAAGCAGTGATTTTTCTGTCTTGAGGCAATCTTGTGGACATGGTCAGATGAGCTGTGATAAGGCAACAGCACATCAATAGTGCAACATGATTCTATTTTGATTTAATGTTGGAGAGTTGACCTTTTGTGCTAGGTAATGTAAACATGAAATAAAAGAGGCAGTTTTGGTCCCAAAGGCTTACGGTTTTAGCGTATGAATCTAATGTACTAATCTCTTATCTGTTGCTGAGTAGTTGACGTGTGCAGCATGTGTAGCTCGAAGGGAAAATACACGGCCGTGGCACTTCCTTTAAAGCTCAGTGTGTGGCTCGCCATCCAGGGTTACTCTTGTAATCTTCCAGTTGCTTGCTTTATTCCAAGTTGTTTGCATACCAGTGCTAAGGTGATTTTATGCTATTATGTTTTGCCATAATTCAGCAAAACCAAATAACCTTCCCTTTTATTCTGCAGAGCTCATGTGGCTGACAGAAAATGACCCTGACGTGCAACTTCTATTTCCACAGTGAAAGAGACTATGTTTAGAACAAAAGATTTTAACTTCCCTTGGGAAATAAAAGGGGGGGAAAAATTAATCTCTGACACTGTGTTTCACAGGTAATTGATTTTAAAAAATGGCTTTGCTTCCACATTTATGGCTAGGAAGCAATAAAACCACCCCCCCCATTCAATTCAGAAATTCACCACAGAGATGTTGCAAGTAGGGAGAGCCAGGAAAAGAGAGAGTGTAAAATACTTTTTAAACCAGACTCCACATTTCCCTATAATGGTGGATTACCGCAATCATTTTCCCTTCCTTCACAGAGCACAAGGGATGTAATACTCATGAGAATTATGTCTCAGCCCTTCAAAAGCTAATTACTATATTATACAGTTTAATCAGAGATGATATTTGTTGGAATGAGCAAGCTGCAGGCAGCCACTGGGCATTGCTGTGGAATGCAGGAGGAAAGGAAAGTCCTGCTTCATCTTTGGCTTTAAAAATTGGACAGCCTACAGGGTGTAAGGTGCCTGGCACAGGCTTTGGTGACATGGAAGTTCATATAGCCGTCCCTTCTCTTGCGCTGCTGTGTTGAGGTGGGGCACAGATGCAGACCCTGCCTTCCCTCTCCCTTCCTTTCTACCCCATTCCTGGTATGGAGCCTTCTGTGGTCTCTGAGGATCGCCAGGACGACTGTGGTGGCACGAGGAGGTGGCCGTCCCAGAGCAGTGCACTGCCTTTGCACTGCTGGGAAAGACCGGGGAGAGGGAAAGGGCTAAGCCTTTCCCAATTTAAGCAGAGAAGCACAATCTAGTATTTAATGCAAAATCTGGGGTGGCACTTCTGAGCTTTCATTTCAGTGCAGGCATGTTTAAGGTCTCCATGGCTGTTCCCTGCTTTTTTGGCAAAGGCTCATTGCTGATGCTTTTAAGTGTGCTTGTGCGCAGAAAGTTACATGCTGGCTTTTCTCTAGCGGTCGTAGGGGTGAGCTAAAGATCCCCCAATGCCTTTTGGAAAGAGGAAGGAGCATCTGAGTACAGTGCTCATGAGGAAGAGTTCTCAAAACAAGTCTAATAGGTGAGGAAGACTTGAGGCTTTTTTTCCTTTTAATCTACTGGAGTTATTCAGAGGTGAAGTGTTGAGTACGAGGGGGGCTTACGAAGGGAAGAGGAGTCAGTGATACGCATTTGCATCTCGAATTACAAAATGAGCATTTTGAAGAATTTTCATGAGCAGGAACAACTTACGGGACAGGGAAATGTCAAACAGTTTCCCTAAATCTATCCCATGCCTCTTGTGAATGCTACTAAAAATTGCAGTGCGGTTTTCCCATGGCTTTTCGTGGCTGCAGATGGTTACAGGGTACCGTGACGTAACAAGTAATTGCAATTTCTTTTTGGGACCCAGGTGGGAAGGGAAGTATGTACTTGTACTTTGGCTGCTTCTACTCTTTCTGTTAGTAGCCATGATGAGCACTTTTAATTTTTTTTTTTTTTTTTTTTTATTTTACCTCTGCTGACTTCCTAAAAGGATAGCAAATAGTTTAATTGAATTAGGCTGGTAGTTTCTGATATGCACGAGCCCAGGCAAGTCCCTAAATTATCTGGGGAAAGTGCTTTTTGAGAAGATTGCCACTGAGAAGATAAATATTTTGTAACAGTAGAAAGCATGAAAGACGAAGTGTAGTTGAGGTGCGTGGTGTTCTTCAGGTTGTGCACCTTTTAGCAGGAGTCTGTTGCTGGTTAGAAAAACCGCTTGGTGCTTGCACGACATCAGTTTTGCAGTTTTCTCTTTGACACCTTATCCAAGTTACTGTGACAACTGTGGCCTTAGAGTTGTCTGCTTTATGGATGGGCAAACAATGTGATCGTTAAAGATGCGTGCTGAGGTCAGAGGTTGGCTGATGTTTGTTTAATTGAGTCCCATGACAGACGCTGGAAAATCCTCAGTAGAAGAGGTTGTCATCCAGGGCACATAAGAGTACTGAAACAGGTCAAATAGTTTGAGCCTGACCTTCCTGAATCTCGTGGAGCTTTAAGGTTTAGTGCACAGTGACTTTAAACCACTTTTGCAATTTCTTGATCCTAAATGCGTTAAAACTATTCCTGTGCAATACTGTAACAGAAACTCAAGGTCCTAACATGTAAGATAGCTACTACTGAGTTTGATATTTTTGAATCGTAATAAGCTAGGTTGTACAGTGCTTCAGCGTTTTACTTCACATCCAGTTAATGGAAAAAAAAAAAAAAAGAAAAAGAAGGTACGAGATGGCTGGCACATTTCATTGATGAACGTGAACCCAGAACAGTGTGCCATTGCTGCTGATTTTGCAATGCAAGCTGAAAAGGAAACAGATATTCCTGGTTAGAGAGACGGGAATTTCCTGGTGTGCACAATGTGCCAGTGGGTGCCAGGAACAGCAGAAGATCTTTAATGCACAGAAGGGGTTTAATGACTTAATGAACCTGCTGTACTGATCAGTCAAAAGCCAGCAAGTAGAGGTTTTAGAAAAACATGCTGACTTCTGGCAAGAACTGCTTATTTACTGGACTTCACTTATTTTATGGGCTATGATAGATCATTACTTTCAGATTATATATGAGGATAATTACTGGAATTTCAGTGAACTAGCCGTCTCTTATTTTCTGGGAAAAGTTCATATATATATAGAAAAAAAATGCTAATTTCATTACCTGATTTCCCTCAAGAATACCCAAAAGCCTAAGGGTATTTTAACCAAGTGCTCTCCCTCTTGAAATTTAGTTTCACTAACATATAAATACACTGTGGGCTATACCATCCAGGAGAAGATTAATAATGGTAATTGTAAGGAAAAAAACACACCATATTTTTACACTGAGACTGTAGGACTACAGTCTGTTCATTGGCTGGGACAGAGACTTGACATGCTTGGATTATAATACTTTACCATTACTCACTCACTGTGTTAAAGAAGTGCAAAATATTATTTTTGGTTTTTTTGTGTGTCATGTAGGTTAAGAACTTTGCATTGAAGGAGAAGTGAGTGTACCGGAGACTCTCATAAAAACCTGGGGATGGTAATGGAAATGATGGGTGCGTGAAGGCAAAGTCAGGCAGCTTAGAGTATGCTTATAGAAGTGAAAATGCTGGTTTAGGTAACTAGGTTGTGATGTTACCCTGCATAGCATGGGAACCTATGTGCATTCTTCCAGTTATCTATATGGTGAAGATTGAACATAAAACTCTTTGCAAAGTAAGGCAAAAGTATTTTAATATATCATAAAGGTCAGACTCAACTCATCTCCAACAAGTTCTTAGCGTAAGTAAAGCTGCATATAAAAATGGGTCTGAAATTTTGCACCTACGGTCACATCCTCCCCTTGCATAAGGCGGAATAGATTCCTTATGTCCAGTCGAGCTGGGACAATTTATAGCATCTGGCAGCTCAGATATATACATTTTAAGTATATAGATTCAGAGGGGGATATTATTTTAAAAATATGCAAAACATTGTCTGAAAAGGAAACAAAAGTTATGTATTACAAAAAACTTAGACGTGCCTCGGTTTCAGTTTTAGCCTGAGCCTTAGAAACCTGGTCTGTTCCTTCAGCGGTTTGCAACCACAGGCCAACTTTCAAGGGGAACACCCTGCTCCCCATGGGGAAGGATTTATGATTTTATTCAGGATGTATGAAACGCGATGATTTTGGCTGGATTTCAGGAAACAAAAGAGGGGGGGCAGCGTCTACATTCATTTACACCCCTTTCAGTCTGCTTGCTGTCAATGAAGTTTTAATGACAATGGACAAAGGCAGAATGTGGGCTACAGAATGGGAACCGTGTGCTTTGTAAGAATGGCCAAAAAAAAAAAAATTTAAAAGAAATTGCTGACCCTTCTGTGAGCAGGAGCTGCTGGTGTTGGCAGAGCTCTGAAAAACAAGGCTGCAGCAGCAAACAGCAGCAGCAGATTCAGAGAGCCTCCATTAGGGACCTTTCTTCTAGATCCGGAGTTCTTGTTCTCTCTGACCTACTGAAATGATCTGTTTTAATACAGTGTGAACTCAATCTTTGGAAATAGATGAAATCAGTCATGAATTTTAATTCATGTTATGTGCAGACAAGTAACTGTATTCCTGGAATATGCAGGGACTTTTCATCCCCTGAGCTGCACGAATGGAGGTTTATGAATTTGAGGGAAGATGTTTGAAACGGATTTTTTAAAACCTAAGAAAAGTGCATGGTATCCAGTCAGTTGAAGGAAATGCTCCCCACTGTTCCTCCTCGCTGATGGTTTAATGTTATCTAACACATGGTAATTTTCATTTAATGAAAGCAGTGTGTGCGGGGAGAATCACTATCGCAAAGAAGCCATTTCTGAGCCAGATCCCTGGCTTGCATCCATCGCCTCTGCACCACTGGCGAATGAGGGAATTCCTGGGTACCGACGAGCCGCGGGAGCCTGGCCCCCTCAGCACCCTCTCGCTCTGTTTTCGCGGAGCCGGGGGGGAAACACGCCTGGGACGTAGCTGAGATTGAGCAGGAGGGATGCTTAAACCATTTGTGAACTCTGGCAAGCCCCAGCTGCTGAAACAGCCCTTGGGAGGATGTTGCAGCTGAACACAATTTTGAAGAGTCTGCAGCAGCTCTGTGCTGCCGCGCGGGGTCCCAGCAGGCCCCCACCTGGGATGGATATTCTTGTTCCTGCACTTGGATATTGCTGCAGGAGATGGTGACCGAGTATCTGCACCTAAATCTGCTATCAATAGCTTCAAAAAAAAAGAGAGACGGGCTTTGCTGGATGGGAGTAAAGACCCCTGCCTAAACATATCTGCATTTTGTAAGCAAATTAATAACTTAATAATACACTGGAAGTAACAGGTATTGCCTGGGAGGCTGAAAGTGAGAACCGGAACCTAGTGAGCTGTATTCCACCTGGGATCTGTGGGAGCCTTGAGGTCATTGACGAAGATGTCTTGACTTGAAACTGTAAACTTTCTTTGGGATATGCTCTGCGCTTGAATAATCAAGTACGGAATGATTTATTGACATTTTATGCAGATAGAAGAATCAGTCTAAAGGGAGACAAAAATGCTTGATTTGTTTCTTATCATGATGTAGATTGCAACCTTCTACATGTCCTGAGAGAGAGAGGGTTCATGCCCACTACAGATGTATAATGTTAGCTATCGTTAAATTTTTCACGTAATATCCAACACGTGCACATTGTGGACCTCATTGCTGCTCAACGAAAAGCTCGCACAGCCTCAAATTAATTAAAACCCAGCAGCAATGCAGCAGCATGCCGATATGAAACCAGAAAATCACTGCCAGAAATGTTAGCCACAGCAAATTAAAAGTCTGTCAGTCTCCCCATACTAAGCTGCTCGTGCCTTTCTTCCTTCTCGTGTACTAATATTCCTAAATACATGGTCAAATACTAAAACGTAATTACACAGTAGATACTTGACTGGAAAACTTTCCCTCACCTGAAATATACATCTTGCTGCTTTGTTAATATTGCCATTCAGGTACAATTTAAAATCAACAGAGAAAGTTATTCCAGAACCTGCACAAGAAGGTCACAAACTCCCTTTGAAAGCACTGATACTTCCTTTTGTTCACTCTTATGTATCTGATTACAAATTACTAAATCCTACTGCTATTTGAGAACTTTTAGATTCTAATCAGTACTTTGATGAATGTACAGCACAATAATGCAGATGAGTGATGTCACCCTTTATGCATACAGCAGCATGCATGGACGAAAATGCGGGAGAACCGTTCAAAAGCACTGGGACATTTGTGATCCAGGAGCTTCCTTTGTAATCAATCCTGACTGTAAATTGTTGCCTAACCACTAGACGTTGTTAAAATGTCTAATTAAACATTTTAAAAAATCCCACAGATACAAAATGTTCTGCTTAAAATCGGAAGGGTCGCTTTTATGTTGATAAAATAGAATGAAAATCTGGAATAAGGAAATGTTACAGAAATTGAATAAATAAGAAGGAAACTTGAGTAAGTTTCACCGATGTCAGCAAATTAAAGATCTTTTCTTTAGCATTTAGGAATTGGGTAACTTCCTAACACTTTGTGATACAGTAAAGGAGACTTTTTATTAAATTAAGTAAAGATAAACATCGTAGCCTTTTTTTCATGTAATGAAATGTAATGTGATGAAAGGAAAACAATGTAGCCCGGTGTTAATAAATAAGCAAAATTTCTTAAAAGGTAGGATTTTTTTGTAAAATATAACGGAACCAAATCATTGAAGTAAAAGTCGTAATAGAAGTATAAACATCATGCTCTGTCTTTTTTTTTTTTTTTTACTGCAGATGACATGGTCCTATTCTTTAAACTAAAAACTGCACTAAAAGGATGTGAAGACAGTGCTATTAGTTTACGGAGGGGAAGGAATGCAGAGATCTGCCTCTCTGATACCTGTTCAACACCAGCTGACGTCCCAGAAGGGATAATGCCTGTCCGTTCGTATGTAGTCCTTATATTTCTTTGCCTGTATGGTTTTGCATTATAACTTCAATATTCTTTTGATGTGGATTATGAAGGAGTGACCTTGCCTTTATTTTAAAGCACACACCATTAAACTAGGGTAATTGGGGAATTTCCTGTAAAGAGGACTCTCCTGCCCCCTCTCACTGTGTATAGGTAGTTGCGTGTGTCGTTCTTCTGAGGCTACCATGAAAACGTTAACAAGAAAAGGAAACGTAACCAAAGTGTATGTTCCCAAATGCTCCGTGGTGCAAGGAAAAGGGTTCTCTGTAGAGGTGCTGCAAACTGAAAGCAACTACCTTTTAGTAACCTTCCTCCTTTCCTCTGCCAGGGGTGCTGGCACTCCCGGCCCTTTGGGCTGGTGCATCTGAGGTACAGGAAGAAGACTTGTCCTGTTTGAGTATCTTAGATATACCTCCTCCCTCTTAGGTAATCCGTGCTGCTTGTTAGTCGTAAATGTGATTAAGCAAGCTGCTGTGCTTATATCAAAGTTGTGATTCTGTGATTAAAACAGCATAAAAATACTAAACCACTTGTAAGTTTGTCACCAGAACTGAACAGGTATTCTGTGGTACTAGCTGTGGTCATAGTTACACATTCAGTGTAGTTTGTTTTCAATTCAAGAACTAGAAACACTTCTGTAAATTTAACATATATCCCTTTATTTTTCTCTCCCATTCTTCCGGAGTGCATAGATAACTATTTATACAACTCCAATTGTCTGTGCTGTTTTATCTGGGAAGCCCATTATACAAACCTAATGCTTTTCCCAGCTGCAAATAGGTTCTCCTTGCAGTGTGTCACTTTTCATTATCGTGGGGCGCTGTCTTTTCAACACTTAAGCATGTCATGTCACCACATGATTAACATTTATAGCAGTAGTACACTGCTTTTAGTGGTGAAAGTCAGTATTACTTACCTACTTGGTTCCCTTGTTGATTGTAATATGGGAAGTCACTATCCTCTAACTAGACAAATTTCTTACAAGTGAGCTTGAAATAAACACGGGTAGTAACACAGTATCAATTCATTTCGTCCCCCCTGCTTCTTCTTCTTCCATCATGTCTAATACATCTGATGCGCTTCAAAAGATCCTGGGCATAAGATAAGCTGTAACAAGTCTCCAGTTATTTCTAAAGAGATCAGGGAGTCTGAAACCTTGGAAGGGGTCACCTTGAATCTCTGTAAGTATGAAAAAGGCAGGCATTCTAGCCCAGATAGTCTTTATACTTTTTATGCTATAAAGAGGGGCATTACTGTTGCTTGGAAGGAACGGTTTTTATGATCAAGAGCAGAAGAAAAGGATTTAGAATTGTTAATATACTGCTTGAGTGCTTAGCCATTTATATTTACAGTAATTGCTTCTGAAAAAAAAAAAAGTCCTTTTCCTGCCAAGATGTAGGAAAAATAAAGGCTGATTGAATTAAGTCTGGGAACCAGTTTGATTAGAAATTGAAACAAATCTCCTAGGACTCTAGGAACCTGGTTCATTTGTGGCATACTTTCCATACATTAATGGGCTCTAATGCTTGATACCAAACGATAAGAAATGCACGTTTCTGAAAACAGCTGTTGTGGGTTTGGTAGTTTGGAACCACAGTTTGAGAGCTGAATGTAAACCATAAATACGTGGAAATGCAGGCAAGTCAGATTGTTCCTCCAGATATGATTTGGACCAATGGCTGTTATTTCTAAAATGTTCACAAAAAAGCACTAGAATTACACCTTTCACTTTTGGAAAGAAAAGCCAGACCACCGTTGCTTCAGTGAGTGATACTGTATAAAACGTCTGTAATGTGTAATGGCGTGTGCACACTATGTGACTTTTCATAGGCACTTGGAGGTTCCACATATCAGCATTTTGTTATTTTCTGTTTACTGAACTGGAGCCCAGTGCCAGTTTGCTGGGAAGGTGCAAGTATTGGTTCAGGATCTGATTAAAAGAAAAACATTTCTGTCCTACACGCTCGTTAACATAATGCAGACCTTCAAATACCTGAAAAACCACCACCCCACTTTCTAACTTTCCCATCACTCCTTAAAACTTGTAAGGGGTGTTTGGCTATTAGTGCCTTGCAGGGCTTGGAGCCCTTATCGTTCCCAGTGCAAACTTGAAAATTAATTTCTTGAGGCACTTAGTGGGCCACAACTTGTGAGCTGAGCGCAACAAATCCTTTGGTTGCTAGACGTAGTCCTTCCCTGCTTTCTCCCTCCTGTTACTTCCACTCGTCACAGTTAAATTAGGTCAAAACTCCTTGGGCCGTCCCTGACGTAACCTGCAGCTTGAAGACTTGGGTGTCGCAATCCCAGAACGGAGGCTGCGAGGATGGAGGTGAGCGTTTCCCAGCCCGCTGCACTATTACCATTCCTAAGCCTCGTGATACCCTACACAGAGGCAGAAAACCTGCTCAGGGACAATAGGTCTAAATAGCTCCCTAAGATTATGGATTTCTGGTGGTTTTGCCCATTTTGCGAGTCATGGACAAAACCAAAAAAGTCACACGTGGAATCACTGCATTAAATGGTAGTGGAAGGACACAACACACTGAAACAAAAAAAAAATAGTTATGGTGCATTTATGAAAGACAGGCTAGGACCGGAGTTGCTTCTCCACCAGTCTTGGAAAGCAACTCTGTGTTTTTGCATATTTTTAAATAGAAAAAAGAAAGATTCCCTATATTGGTGATTGTAGAGATAGGCTTTTTAAAAAGAGGTTATGTAATAACAAATACATTTCACAGGTAGCTCTGTTTTGCAGGTAGCTCTTTGAAAATGACAAATTAACGATTATAGTTTTATATAATGTGTAATTATCTCTTATTTACAGACTAAAGAGCGTATAGTGAAAGTAGAGGTCATGCCATAACACATAGTACATGAAGCGCTAAGGAAGAATACTTTTTTACGTGGCCACTTCTTTCATCATTCGGAAATTGTGGGAAAATGTTTCTAAAATACAGCCTTTGTAAAATAGGCATTATATTTCAAACTGAATTTCATGAGGAAGACAGCACATCTTTAAAATCTTAAAGGGCCTGTTTTTTTGGTATCAGCTAATCATAGTAGAGTCTTGTTGATTGTTATTGGATTGTTATTGGATTATTTTTATGACTTTTGACATATTACAGAATATATTTCAGAACTGAAGAGTGTAAATTCAGCCAGCATTTTGGAAAATAGGTTTTCACCAATTTCAGTGTGCAATGGAATAATTGATAACTTTGCAACAATTGCAAAATGTAGGTATTGAGAGAAAAATGTGTGAAGAATTGCATGCATACGGTGTTCAGTAGCGCTTTGCATACAAAAATTTTGTGCAAATAGAAATAAAAAACCCCATGTGGTGCAACCTAGCACTGTAATGTATAGAAGGTATATGTGTAGTTCTGAAAAAACTTTCTATAACCCGGCTCCCTTAGAGCAAATGCATCCTATTATTCCAGGATGATCATCCTGGAAGATCCTGAAGACAGATCTAGCAACAGCCTTAGCAACACCAAACTTTTACAAAAAAAGAGGTAATCTGAAGCATTTGAATTGTAAATGTTTACAAATCATTGAACTTAAAAATATAAAATTTATTAATTATATTCAAGAAGTAAATGCAATTAAAAGTTGATGAGTTAGCGGGGCCAGATGAAGGTTATAAGACATTTACCAAACATTTTTGTTACCCAAATCTGTGGACCAAATGAGAGGGAAACGGGGAAGACGGCGATGTATAGCGGATGTTTCAGTATATTTTTGTACATTTTCTGTGGTTTCTGTTTAATTTGGTTGTGTGTTTGTTTAGATCTGCTGGATGGCTCCATGCTTACTTGGACACTGTGCCCAGGGCATTCTTGCGTGCACTTGATGATATTATGGTTGTTGGTTAAAACCTGTAGAATACCCCACTTACCTAAAAGAACCCAAATAATTTTTTAAAGGGTTTTGTGGACATGATTTCAGTCTCAGGCTTAGCAAAAAGAAAGGATTCATTTATCACTGGAGACTGAGGAGGAAGGAGGGAAGCTGGGAAAGGGACAGGCAGCGGAAAGGCAGGCGAGAGAAAGCATCAAGGGTAGAGGTATGAAAGAATGAGATGAGTATAAATGGAGCAAAAAAAATGCAGTCAGACATATTGTTTTTCTTTGCTTTAAATGCCCTGTAAGCAGAGCAGTCAACAGGCGGACAATTATACCACCAGGCACTTTAGATTACATTAGGGTGCAAGGCAAGCTTTGCTCTCCATGGTTTATGATATTATTTGAGCCCCGTGAAAGAATAAATGTTATAATTTGTGATGTGACTCATACAGGAAAGCAGATAATCAGCGGTGTGCCATAATACAAGTGAGAAAAAGACAAAATAACAGTCAAGGAGTGGTTACAGTACATATTGTGTTCCTTTTATCTTCTGATATTGTTTATCATATTAGTATTATCATCATTGTTTGCTAACGTTATCGTATCACCTAGTGACAAAAATTCAAGGCTTGGAGCCAAGATCCTAGACAAAACAGCCTAGTGCTTATGGCAGTTTCTTCCTTTGTTGGTTATTAAATTGTTTCTGTGAATGAAAATAATGATAACAGCAAGGAGAAATGTACACCATGCTGTGACCAATTTCCTGCCACCCCATGAGTGATGCACATAACTGCCTTCTGCAGCTGTAATGATGCTCTTGGATGGAGGGAGCCTGAACGCGGACCTTAAGAGTGGGGCTGGAGCGACCTCCTGAATTGCTCTGTTAACACTGAGAAGACGGCTGCCTAGTTTAGTTCTTCAGACTGCACAGCTTCCTGCATAATGTAAAACAAAAATACAAAGAAATAGGTCTGACGGGGCTGGCTGGCATTCAGCCTGAGGTTTCAGTATTGATTTGCTACGGGGATATCAGTTTTATGGCGAAGTTACAAACTTCCTAGTCTACCATCTGTATCTGCATTTTGCTGCCTTTCTCTTCCTGTGTTTTTATTTATTAAATTACACTAAAGGGCACCAGAGCAAACCCCTGATGAAAACGAAGTGCCCTGTTCTTTCATTATAAATGAATAATAATTCATATAAATGAATAATAATTTTAAAAAAGACTATCATCTGCAGTTTTCTGCAGAGCCTTGAGCTACGCTCTGTGTCATATTTTTCTAAAACCCTTTTCTTAATGCTTGTGTAGGCAGCCTTGAGAACTCCAAGAATTAGCTAATGTTACACCAGTAAAAATGTTTCTTGAAAAAGACAGATATAAGGAACATTTCTACTGGGGATTACATTTGGTCATATTTTTTCCATTAGATCACGTTTCTGTGGAGTTCCTAGGCTTGTATTGGAAGATCCTGCTGGTCCTTGGACTGTGATGCAGGATGTCCCTTACGTACATTAGTAGCTTATGTTGGAAGCAGAGGGCTTCTGAGCTTTTCAGCTGTAATTCAACAACATTAGTCTTAGGCAGGAAAGTGAGAATTTATTTACTGAAAGTAAAATATTTGTTTTGGCCAGAATGCAAGTTTTGGCACTAGTACTGACGCCTTTTAGGTCAAATTTTGGTAGTAGGCTAGTAAGCCCCTGATTACAAACACAGGCGAATTTAATAAAAGTTCAGTCCGATCTCATTCCTCTTGGTGTAAATCCAGAGTATTTTGCTGAAATCTATTGCCATCTGACTAAACTTTCTGTTCCTAGGGCTGCCAGTGTACACAGTATTTGGTGTTATCAGCCCAGAGTACGTGTATATTTAGATTTTCTCATTATCATAGAAAGTAAGAAAAAATAGCCAGCCCACTTTATAATTAACAATGATTGTAATGACAACCTAGCAATCCTAAGCAGGTGACATAAGCTCATGTTACTGATGTGACAATTATCTGTTTTAGTAATAAAGATTAACCGCAACAGCAATAATAATAATAATGCAAAAATGACCTCCTGAGGAAAGTGGGCATTACTATCCCTTTTATGCAGACAAACCGAATCCAAAAGGTTAAAGAACCTGTCTAGCACTTCCACATAAGCTGGAAATGAAACATGTGTAGACAAATGATGAATGATGCCACATGCATAGTGTTACTTGTGACTTTTAGATCAACATATATCATACACTTAAAGCTTGAGGAGGTAATCAAACCAAGACTGAGTACTTCCCTTCCCTACAAGATGAAACTCCTCTATGTGCTACACGGGAGATTAGTTTAGTAAAGGGCCTTTGCTTCATTGCACTCAAAAAAAAAAAAAATTTCTGCTTGTATGTCATGGGATGTCTTTTTCTTTTGTTTTCTAGTTGGTCACCATCTTCATGCTTCCTCTTCCAAGAGGACAGCTGTTAGCAAGAGCCATGTCCTTACATCTGGCCTTCAACAGCTCAGAGAAGACAGTAATTGTAAGTTTGGAGTCCCTAAGAGTTTTCCAGGAGACTGCGCAGGCAGTAATGCTGGTATTTCACTCAGTCGTCACCTGCTAGAGAGGTGTGACTACCTGGGCATGCTGGGCCATGCAGAGCTCTTGTCACTCTGCAGAACTGGCACTCTTATCCAGAGAATTAAGGCAGATTTTACTTGCTCCACAGTTTCACCTCTCTTTTGAGTGTCCCAGACCTTGGACCAGAATTTCCAATTTTGTTTCCCTGAATTGAGACATTGGAAACAGAAGCTAGATATTTAAACTTAGTAGAATAAACTTGCTGTGGAGGCTCTAAGCATGCTGTGCCAATAATGTCAAGCACCTTAATGCAGATACTTCAAGCTCAGCGGTAGGTATCTAGATTCAGCAGCTAAGCCTGAGTTCTGGTTTTAGATCTGGCCTATGCTTTTAGATGTCAGAAATTATTTAAGCAGCTATTAGGCCTGCAGCAAATTGCACTGGAAAGATCAACAGAGCATGGAGCTCTGTTTGCAAGGTACCAGGGACCACTTGCATAACAAACCTGTCAATGATTTATAAAGCGTACAGACACAGGACCACAGAAAGTCTCGCTCAAAACAATTCGTTACTCATTACCACATTGTTTCAGTGATCTTCTCATCTTACTGGATGTGCTGGACAGCAGGAAGGCCTGTCCATCTCTTTATCACCTGGTGATCCTTGAACAACTTTTGTTGCCCTCTCCGTAAATTAATGTCAGCTTTCCTACAGGAGTATAGAACTGCCTCCCGAAGTACAATGCCTGTTTTATTTGAATGTTCTCTGGGAAACAGTTTAGAGAGCATCCATATCAAACAATTTCTGCACTGCAGTATTTGTACCTCGAAGAGTTAGGTCAAGGGTTTTGGATCAAAGCCTAGCTGAGACTGCATACATCATGGGGCCCAGGGAGAGAAGCATTAAATTTCTTGCTTAAAATTGGCTGTTAAATGCAAATGCATCATCCTTTGTGTTATATAAAATCCAAGCTGAGTGTTACGTATTTTCTCGAGGCAGCAAACTGTTGAACAGACTCCCCTTCATTTCAAGGTCTTTCGATCAGGCTCTTGATGAATTCATTAAACTATATATTCATTATAGGTGATGAAAAGTATATAACCTTTCCGGGAGGGAAGTGGTCTGCTCCATAAATAAATCTAGCCCTGTAAACTAAAGATGTGCTAGAATGAAATACCTGGATCCAACAGTGCAGTAACTTGAGCAAGGCAAGTGTTTGTAATGGTAGCTTTGGGAAGGAGGCCACTCACAGTGGAATGGATGAACCTTACGAAGTGCCCTGATGGTCTAAAAATCCAGGCTGCACTGGATCAGGGGAAGAAGTAAATTCCAGAATTGAGGTCCTTCAGGGAGGAATCCCTGCCAGAGTTTCTCTTTTGCTATATATTGAGCTTCTGTCTGAGCATGACCTCAGATCAAAAGCACTGAAGTAATACACTAACAAGGAGGCCTAACAAGTAGGAAAGTTTTGGATTATACTCTGAGGAGGTCGTCTCTTACAATCCTTTAGGTGATCAGAGGACAGGTATTCATGGAACTCTCCCTAGTTACTTGCTGTATTTAATACTGGGTCCAGTGCTTTCTGTATTGTTTGCAGTTCCTCATGACTATGAAACCTGGTTCCAGCATTGAAAGCACTGTAGTGGTCTAAGGAAGAATTAACGAGTCGATGAGTTCCACATATCCATGTTGGACAGAAACATATAGAAGTGCATGGTCTTTCGCACCATTGTTTTCCATCCAACTACTATCAGGTGGCAACTAAGTACTTAACCAGATTGATATACAGTAATGTCAGGTGAGAAATAGCAGATGTACCCCTATGCAAGAAGGCCAGGTATAGCCTTTGCTGTATCTTGCTAGTGATTTTCCTGACATGCCAGTACAACTTCGGCTTTCTGTGGGTTATAATTCATTTGTAAAAGCAAAACATCAATCAGCCCGTAACTTAACCAGAGACTTCAAAAAAGCCCCAATCCTCTACTTGTATTATCAAGATCTCAATACTTCAATGTTAGGGTTTTTTTGGTTGTGTGTTTTTTTTTTTTTTTTGTTAGGGAGTGTGTGTGTCCCCAACTCCCCATCCCACTTTCAAATGAAGTGTCAACTTTTGCGTATTTTTGTTCTAAATGCAAGCAGACATCGATCCGAGGTACTATTTTCTGAGCTTTTTCTCCGTTGCAGTTTGTTCATGGTATCATTGTCAAATTTGTTGGCAGAGGGAATTGGCCACAATTGGTACACGCTTGCTATAGCGGTTGGATGCCAATGAAGAACGTTTTATAGCAATGGCAGTGTTACAGCATCTCAGTGGTTTTTCTTAAAGATTGAACACATAACCAGTCACAAACATGTTAGGATACAAATGTAATCTGTGTTCGTGGAAAAATAAACATCCTAGGTAAATCTTCCTCAGGTCCCTGACTGTGACCAAGGTATGAGCCAGATCAAGTATGAAGAAACAAATATTGTCCTCATGTAATAGTTCATATGAAAGCTGTATTGTGTTAAATCTGTCGTTGTTTTACATTTGAATACCAATTCATGATACAGCCAACTTAAACCTATTAATTGCTACGTTAATTTTTTTAGAGTTGGGACTCTCCCTCCCCACTCTCTCCCAGTAATTGAATTTTGATCCCGTGGAAACAATTCTGCTCTCAATGAAGCTCTCAGGAGCCCTGCAAAGCTACTGTAGACAAAGCGGCTATAGTCGGTCACTTACCAGACACAATGTACTTTTTTTTTTACGGTTTAATGCAGACTCAAAATAAGAGCCACATTTTTTAATTTTAGCATGACAAGTCATGTGCACCCACAAATCATGCTGTTGTCATCAGGGTCTTAAAAAAACATACTTCTTGGAGAAAAAGGAGACTAATGCAGTTAAACAAAGTACATTACAGGAGAAGGAGAGGAAAATCCACAGAGGCAGAAGGGGAAATTAGTGTACTACTTATTAGTACCTTTTAAAATCTCTGCTCTGTGCCTGAAATACGAAATAGTGGGCTGGAAAAATGTAGCCTTCCTGCAAGAATGTATTGCTTCCTTCAGCAGAAATATCAGTGTCTTAAAATAAAAGTTTGTCAGTGCGTGAATTGTTCTCTTATTGTGGTGCAAGCAAATGCTTCATGCTATTGAAAGAGTTTTCCTTAATAAAATGCAGAGGCTAGAATGGTAAATCTTTTGAAGTTGCTCCTAAACATGTAATATTTAGCTTGAGAAGCAATAGTGAGGAAATGAACATGATAAGAGCTCATTCAGTAACAGCCCTAAATTGATTATTTCCTTCCTTATGTAAACTTATCAGTCAGCCCTTTGGGCTCACTTCCGAATACCAGCTCAGCACAAGAGCCTTATCACAAGGAAACGGAATGTAAAAGCTCTGACAATTTTGATAAGGCACGTACTTTGGTTATGATCCTATCTCTCCCCTTCTCCCTTTTAAATAATTCATCTGCACTAAAAGGGGAGATGCCCTCCCTCTAACTTTTGTACAAATATAAGTTGATGTTGTTATATTCAGAATAAACCCTGGTTATTTATTCTGCTGGTTTCTCAGCATATTCTTAGTTAAAGAGACTAGAAGATATATTGACAATTATAAGCAGCATTGGAATGGAGTGGCGTAGTGCTCTCAATAGATTATTTCTGGGTTTTTAGAGACACTGGTATGTGTTTTGGACACAATCTAAAGATTATCAATAGACCAGATACCATAGGAAACGTAAGACTCTCTGGTTTTATTTGCCATCTGTACCCCTTTGCCCCATCCATGATGCTGTGGGTCTCGCATCTCCATGTGATGGCAGAACCCACACTGAATAAGGATCCAACAGCTCACAGTACAAAAGCCAAAAAAGCAACTAAAAAAACCCCTTCCACACAAGCACCAAACCACACACACAAATGTACACATGGCAAAAGAAATCTGACAAGCAGGCTCTACCTGCCAGGCACCACAGCCTAAAACTTCACAGTTCTAGCAGCCAGAAAAACAGCAAAGCAGCCCCAAATACAAACTTAACTTCATTCGTTTCTCCCGGTTATGTAATAATTTAAAAGTGTACGTAACAAGTTTTGTGGTTCATTGCATACCAGGACAGCAAAGCCTGATAAAAGTGCTCAAATGACAGTGCTGTTTTTGTTTGAGATGTGATGACATGCTCCTTAAGCAAATGTTATAGGCAGCAAATCCATGACCCAGTAAAATACACTCCAGACCATCAAAGTAGTTCTACAGCTTGATGAAATCCACTCGTCTCTAGCAAGAATGACCTAAAACTCTTTAGAGGAAAAAAAAAAAGTGTGGTGGAATTCAGAAAGAATGTTTTTTAAGCAAACAGTGACATACCAAAGTTGAGTGTAACTTTTCCAGTGAAACCTAAAGCTAAGCCAAACTTACCTGATTTATTTTTTCTGCAGAAACTCAAATCTTGAGTTGTTTTATGCAAATTAGGGAAAAGTTGTGACTGAAGCTGGACTGACATACGATTTTGATTGGCTACTTAGCAAAATCTCCTCTCAGGAATACTCATCATCAAAACAATGTCATAAATCAAGACAGGGCTTAATCCTGACAGTGTTGACGTTCATGGGAAAGATACTATTGATTTTAATACGGTTCGGATTTCTCAAAAATTTTCCTAATGCTTTGTCCCATCTTCTTCTACCCTAGACTTCTTCACAAGACATCCTAAATGCTTGTTGTTGAAGAAAAGGTCTGTTGCGAAGGCAAGTATATTTGGCGAAGCGGTGTGATTGTGAAAGAACCAAAACTGGAAAAAAGTCTTGGAGCAAATCCAGAAGGTACCTATGCGCACGTGAGCACCCAGAGGAAAGGAGGGCTTTCTGATGGAAGACTTGGGCTCAGAGTAAATGAATCTATGTTGCCTTTGCCCTGCCTTTGTGCGCAATATGAACTCTCATAGCCCAGCGCTTTCTACGCTGTACTGATACCACCACACCTGTAACAAACCCTATGTACCAGTAAGAACATCTTGTTAATGTTTAGGAAGAAAAAAAGATCAGAATTAAAAGGGATAAGGAAAAACTACAGATTTGCAAAGTGAATGCCAGGTAGCAAAATAAAAGAGCTTGTAACTGCCTGTCATTTATTTTTTGGGCCTACAGCAGCAAAGTCCTCAGGGAAAGGAATTACAGTAGGAGATATTATCTTGTTTTAGTGCTGTATTTCCTATCTTAAATTAATAGCGCGTAGGATTTTCATTATAATTGATATAATCATTCATGAGTCTATTTTGTTACACAAGCGAGTAAAGAGCACTTTGCTGCTCAGTGAAGCCTGGTTTGTTTTATGGAGTTTAAATTAAGGCCTTCAAGATATTAGTACGGTGGACAAACGCTGTTGCTGAAATTTTCAATCCAACAGCCAAACTGGGGTTCAAAGCAGAGAGCAGATGGAAGGGCTGGGACTTTGCACCCATTTCTGTAAATGCTGATGGTTTTGTTTTACTCCACAGGGAAAAAAAATTAGTGATTTCTGCTATTCTACGGCAGCAGGCTGTAGCATGCATGGGTTTTGATTTGTGACACAGAGCTCCAGCACTGGAGAAGTGCAGAGCAAATAATCAGGCTGTAACACAGCACAACCTCTGTTCATAATAGGCTTTATTGGTAGTGATAAAAATGAGGGTGGCATTATATTGATTGCTTGATGGCAGAGAACAGGGTAAATTTAGAGAGAGCTTTCAGAGAGAGGTGAGAGAGTTCCCAGCAAAGCTCAGTTGTCCATCTGTGGTATGCATGGCTGAGCCTCTTCGGCTTGGATTCTGCCGCCTTTACTGAAGGTAGTGCTATCCTAGGAGAAGAGGCACATCAGAAAATTTTTGTGGTCTGCTTAAAGGTGGCAGAGTTGGGTATTTATTTAGGTCAAACTGACTGAAGTACTTGGAGACCTGGGGAGCTGATGTAATGCACTGGCTAAGTGAGCATGGTATGAAGGAGCTACATACGACACAGCTGAGGAGAGGCACGGACGGAATAACTGCCCGTCCTCTGAGGAGATGTCTGCTGACATTTCATGGTGATCTGGAGACAATTGTGTGGCCAGAGACTTTCTAATAAAAAGATCCACAGAGACGCAGTGAAAACCGCCCACCCCCCCCAACTCTCACAAAAACTTACGAAAACAGACCAAACCAGAAGATGAAAAAGACTTTCATATCTTGTGCTTATTAATCATGAGGTTTTGGAAACACTTGATCACCTACTACCCTGGCCAGCCTTCAGGTTTCTGTACTACTTTGAGAGAGTTTGGGCTGAATTCAGGTTTCAGGTATTTTAAAAGATAAACCAGTACATTTTATTGTCTTGAAACCTGCAGGAACTGTTTTAAGGAGTTCAGCTTGTCTGTTTGGGTTAAGTAGAAGGGCGTACAGTCAGGCTGGTTTATTAACTAACAAGAAATTTGTTTCCTTTCCTAAACAGGTACACGTTGTATGAAAACAATACAGAATGCACGTGCAGGGATTCCATCAGGTAACTATATGTTTATAGCCAAAATTAATTGCAAGATAGTTTTCTCATACCTGAATTCAGCTTTTGAAAGAGCATTTCTATTACTTCCCTGTGTCCTTTTTTACAAGCTACACTTTTCCCACCAATTAAATATATTTTCTACTAATAGATAATCCATTTTCTGCAATGTTGCCAGTCCTGAATAGTTGCTGTAAAAAATGGAAGTCTTGAATCAAAATGTGTGTATTTTATGCTATGGCTCTAGTACTAGTTATGTATTTATTAAATATGTGAAGCTGCATCATACATTGTCACCTTCATTTCCAGCAAGCAAGTAAGAGGTCAGGTGAGCAACACATGTTCACTTTGTGGGCTATCACAACATTCAAGGGAGTGGCGTAACTCAGGAGCTGCTCCGCCAGCTGGTGTGATAAGCCATGAGGTGACGTATAGGTAGTGCTCTGTGCCAGCCTCCAGTGCGGAGGAACAGTGCAAAGGTTGTGTAACATGGCCGGGCAGCGTGGAGCTGCTCCAGTGAGAAAGTTCCCAGGGAAGGGTTGCGGCCTGTCTTACCTCCATGCTTCACATGGCAACATTGTGCCGTGGAAGCAAATTATTATCACCTTCTGGGGCAATCTTCTCAGTGTTGTCTAGCGCTCTGTGACTGGAAGGGTTATTGTCAGATCAGGTGCAGGTTGTCTTTTATATGAGAGCCCTTCTGCTTGCTTGAGAGCCAGCTGTTTGCAGTCAGCCTAGGGGTATTCAACTCATATTTTTGTTTCTGTGGACAA
Organism: Dromas ardeola; assembly: GCA_013398915.1. Lineage (NCBI taxonomy): Eukaryota > Metazoa > Chordata > Aves > Charadriiformes > Dromadidae > Dromas > Dromas ardeola. The sequence goes on from VYZM01001454.1 coordinate 616,699, forward strand.
GTAATACAGGTGAGACAATCAAGATCTGAATCACTGCCAACGTAAGTGGTAAAAATAACCTGGTGCAAACCAGATTCTTGTCCATCTCAGATGGCATCGTGTGATAAGCCAAAGATATGATCTACAGTGGCTTCACAACCAAATTGGAGATAGGCATTAACTTGACCTCTGCCTTAATATGGTTGTTCAATGTGGTTTTATTTTCATGTCCCCATGAGTGGCATAACAAAGAATAGTGCACACCAATCTGTGAAGTTACTGTGTTTTAAATGTATGTTAAATTCTCCACTCTATAGAAGCTGTACCATGGAGCAGACACCTTTTCTCTTTTGGACAGTTAATCTCGTAAATTAGCATTACAACAAAGCCTGAAGAAGCTACCTCCCCTTCCATTTCCTTTTCTTTTGTGGTAGATCAGTTATTCACAGGATGTTCTTAGTTTCTGAAATCAATTCTTTGTTTTGCAAAATCTTGTTCCACCCCTGCTATCTAGTAAAGACCTGTTCCAAGCTGTGTTCCACCGGCTAGGAACACGCACAGGCAACAGAAATGCTTTTCTTAGAAAAGTCTTTGCAAGCATTGTATCTGCTCCCCGCCCTAAAGAGGAAAGATTTTGTTGAGAACGAGTAGACCTGTATGCATTTCCCTTGGGAAATTCTCCTTAGTGCCTTCAAAAACTGTTACTGAAAATCTGCATTTGAGGAAAGGTCCTATACATCAAAATAGACAAAGAGATTTCTTAGACCTCTTCCGTCATGATCTGTGACACTTCGGTGCTAGTCATTTGTGCTACCACGGGAAAACATTTCTAAAGTAGCATGCATTGTTCTGCTTTTAACGGTTCCAAAATCTCGAGTCAATTCTGTGAAGTATATTTTGCTTAATTACATTTCATATTAGAGTTTCCATTCCTTCAGGTCCTGGATTCCCTGCTAGTGATGGAAATGACACCTTTCCTTTCATAACTAATGATCATAATAACTGTAATCTACATTCTGTACATTTATTTTGTGTGGCATCATTGGCTCTTGAGACTTGCATATCCAAAGGTGACATTGTCCTGATGCAAATACATGGATATTCCTGGGGTCTGCATTGCCTTCTTTAAGTTTCAAGAGGAAAACATATGCTAACATGGAAGACAAGGAATATTAGAAATGCTTTTTATAAAGTTGGAAACAAGTCTCACCAAACCTCAAATACTTCTTTTTTTTGATAGAATGGAAAAAGAAAAAATGTTTCCAAGGAACTGACTGTATGTAAGATGTGATTCATAGAGAAATTTGCTTAGTAGAAAACCTTTTGAAGAACACATATTTTAATTGAAGGCAGTGAAATTAATGGGACTAAGATAAAAATAATAATTATTTTTTTAAAAAAGTCACTAACCTCTGTGTCTCATCCTGATGCACCTGTCCTGGTGTCATGTAGATGGTTTCTGCATCGCGTCTGTTCTATAGAAATTGAACATGCTTTTTAATTGTCCGGGGGCTTGCTGAGAAATTGATTTGTTAGGGTTACTGCAAATACAAGAAGATCTCAGTAGTCAATTATTTCTTTGTCTAAAAGAGGTCATTAAATTTGATGATAGAAGCTGTCAATGTATAAAAATATACAACTGAATGGAAGGTGAGAACAAACGCTGACAAGTGTAGTACACAGCCAGTGCTCTTGACAAGACACGGGGTTGAATTGAGCAAATGGCTCATAAAGCTCATTTAGCAGGAGGACAGTAAAATCCTTCCTTTAAGGTGATTTAGCTTTTTAGTAAGCATTTATATGGAGACAGGGGTCTACCCTGGTAGATGGGGGTGCTTGCTTTTACTAGACACTGCAGACAGCACTGCAATATAACTTTAGTTTGTTATGGCACTAAAACTATTAAACTGTTACAGGCTTTTTTTTCACTTGAACTGAGGTTTGTCTCTAACCAAAAAGGGGTAGCCATTCTTTTCCTGTGCTGGCTATTGTTTTTGATGGACAGTCATTTTTGTGTCTTTTTTTAAAAGCATGAGTTCACTTTGTGCTAAATGGCTGCAAGGGAAAATAATACAGAGTTAATTATAGAGCTTGATCAGTAACTCCACTTAACTTAAAAAAAAAAAAGTTAAAACAGTTATTCCATTCCCTGTCTTATTGATTAGCATCATCTGGATGATAAAAATTAGTGATAGAGAGCCACAGGTCTGTCTGGCTTCCTGGGAAGCAAGAGAAGAGCTGTGGTAGGTGCAGAGAGCCCAGGTTAGGACCCCTCCCATGAGGGTGGGGATCTGACTGATGTCCCAAGTACCAGATAGCTATGGATATGTGGAATTCTCAGATCCCTTGGAGTCAAGTCTCCAACAAGGTAGCTGATCATGCTGGACTAAGATGGGGGGGCTGTCTCAGCAAAAGCCCACCAGACCGCCCCTCAGAGGCAGCAGGCCCTCTGTCTGATGTCCTGGCCTGCTTGTGTCCACCACTGGTGTCACCACTGGTGGTGGATGTGGTAAAAAACTGCTCCTGCCAGCTGTGCCCCTACCTGTCCAGTCCCCTGTATGGGGCATGGCTCCTGTAAGGTGCCTGGTAGTGCCATGGTCCTGGGTTCACTCACTTGTTCCAATTTGGACGCTTATTCTGGGGAGATGCACAGAAACTCTCATTCCAACTTGCAAAAGTGTTTTCCAGAGTCACTCTGAGGTCAGAGTCCTCTGAGTCACTGAGGTCACTTAGATACAACCTAAGTGTCTTTAAGAGCCCTTTGAAAATTACTACCAGTATTTTCTCTGACCAGGTTATTATCTGCTTACTGAAAAAAGAGGACGTTTTGTAATATTCACGCATTTTCTGTCAAACTGAATGAGGTATGAATGAAAGGTTTTGCAACATAGAAGTCCTCATTTGGACTGAAAGTCCATCTTTAAATTCATGAGTTGGATTAGAAAAAAATCGAAGAACACCGTCAAATCAACAATTAAAAAAAAAAGATTTACAATGGTGTTTGTATCTCATGTAAGCTTTAGGTCAATTCTTTATTGATTTTATTCAACTGTTTCTCCAGATAGAGTATTTAGATGAAATAAGATTTGTCTTCCCATAACAATCCTTGTGTTGATTAAGAAGGGACATGTGCGCTCTATTATTAGCAACCTCTGTTACAGAAGCTTTCACATTCCTACTTTGTTGAAAAATAGAAAAGGAAAAAGAAAAAAATATAGGCTGCCATGACAGGCAAGCATCAGTCGTAAATTGAGGTCAGGTGCTCTGGATCTGGTTCCACATGACAGAAATCCTAGTGCCGTGCAGAGCCTAACCCAAAGCATGGCCCTGTCAGCGCTGCGAGCTCCAGATGTGATGCTGCCCAGTGGTATAAACTTGCTGGCATTGTAAAGTGTGTCTGTGAGTCTCTCCTCAGCAGAGTAGCCACCTCATTCCCAAGAAAGTCTCAGCTGCAGTCTGAATGTTTTAGTTTAGCCCAGGAACATCAAGACCTTCCAAACTAGAACACACATCTGTCTCATATGGACACCAGCAATGACCTTTAAGCTGTCTTAGAGACTTTTTATGGATCAGTTTATTCACCTTTTGCTCTATGACAAATTCCAGTATTAGCACATTGTTTTTATTACCCACAAATCCCACAAAATTGGATATGTTCTACACTGTATCTCAGTCCAAGACAGAAAAAAATAATTAAATTATAAACAATCTGATGTATCCCGTGTTAGCTGAGTCAGCAACCACTATGTCACGCCTGTCGTTAGTCAGATTGACCAGTCTACCCTGACTACTTGACTTTAAACCCATACCTAACCTTAACTCCAGCATGATGGTTCAGATCAGACCTTTATGATATCGAGCCCTTGTGATCCTTCTGAAGACACTTACTAATCTGGGACTTTGAGTCTTTCATGTCTTTTGTAGCTGTATAGTTGAGCATCATACAAAATGCTTAACATTTTATTAAACCATTGGCTGCGTTCAATAGTTAACAAAACTAAACAGCAAAATAAGAGCAGCAAACCGGCAGGTATGTTAGGAAAACACGGCAGGCTTGCACAGAATGTAAGCTCTGCGTCTTAAGTGGATGAGACAGACAATTATTTACTATATTTTGAGAGCACCTGGAACTAAGTCTATTGGCCATCAGGACAATTTAAGTGAAAGCGGTGTTTATCACAGTGCCATGTTAAGTGGATTTGAGTGCAAGAAATAAACAAAACAGCCTCTGGAAAAGTTTCAGGACTTTCAAACTGGTGAGTGCTCTGGTGTTGCAGGGAGCTCAGGTCATTTATTAGAAGCCAAACAGTCAGCACAAATGACAATATGTGCTTTCATGTTTGTTGGTTTCTTCCTCTTATTTTTATTTGTTTCCTCGTAAAGAAGGAAATAGTGTGTATACATAGTGTGCTGCCTCCCCTCTCACTGAAAAACTAGCTGTTTCAGTGCCTTTGTGCTAGACAGAGTACCATTTTGATCAGTGATGCGTTCAGACTATCAATGACAGAATCCTCTAGAGTTTACAAACAGGAAATCTGATGGATTCAGTGTCTCATATGCAGCTAATTGGAAATGTGCAGTAACTTATTAGATAACAATTATCCCCAGTAGTTTTACACAGTATTTCTGGGAATCACCCTTTGACACTTTATTTAGAGCATCTGTCAGCATATATGTTATTAATCTCATTGGCCATCACTCAGCAGCCACCATTCCCCTGTCTGCAGAAGAAGGTAAAGAAACCTGCTAGATTATCTGTAGCACAGCTTCTTGAAAGATACCTGCTTTCTCGTCTGATTTTATTTATTTTTTTTTCTTGTTGTCTTTGACGAAAGTTAAAACACGTATAACATTGCTGGCTGCTTACCTTTGGTATTATTCTTGAAGTATTTGGTGGTTATGATGAAATTGTTCCAGTGATTAAAGAGGTAAAAGAATTCACTAGACAGGGAATGTACACAAAGAATATCTTAGGATAGAAAGGACCTCCAGAGAATGAGTGCAGTCTCCCTGCTCAAACCAGGTCCAGCTAGACCAGGTTGCTCAGGGCTGGTTCAGTCAAGTTTTGAGCATCTTCAAGGATGGAGATTCCTCAGTCTCTCTGGGCAATCTGTTCCAGTGTTTGGTCACCCATTTGATTAAAAAAGTCTTCCTTGTAACTGGTCTTGCAAGAACTCTGGTGTGTGGTGTTGGACCAGGAAGACAGAGTGTGGAGAGCATAAGGATGAAGAAACTTTGCAGATGTGGGGAACTAGCAGGGGCACTCATTGGGTCCAATGTGGCTACTGAGGGGAAGGGATGAGTAAATGAATCTGCTCTCAAGTGCTGAGGAAGATCAGAATTAGGATGGGTGTCAGAGAATAAAATAATCTCCAAGCAATCATTTAAAGCTTTTCTTGCTTATTTCCACACCAGAAAGAGGCAAAATCTCCAAATTTCCCAAGCGACCAGAAATTCCACCAAAATAAAGTCTTACTGAAGAGGTTGAGAAAATATCATGTATGATGTTTCATTCTGATTTTGATTATTTTGTATTTCCCACTTTATGATAAATTAAATGAAAATAATTTTGAAGGGGAAAATTGAGGAGGAAACCTTTCTTCCTTTCCCTGTATTTGTGGGTAAATACTAAATTTCAAACTGAAATTAGCAGAAAAGGATTTATTTCTGCAAAATGTGTTTCTGTTAATGGTCCATATTATCTGTTGATGAATATCTGAGCAATTTTACTTTAGACTCTCCTCTTGAAAAAGAGTGGAATACCTTTACTAGTGTGATGAATATTAAATACTCAGTCTTGAAAGGCGTATTCTCTGTTATACCTAAATTCTCCACAGGCCACAAAGACTGTTTTCCACTTTCTATTTCTTTATTTAAATCCTTTGATGACTGGACTGCGTTCTGGTAAATCTATCTGTAATGTTTGTGGCCTAAATCCGCTTTTTCGTTATTCTTAACAAAGTGTAGTTAATAAGAGGATGGAGAAAAGCGGTATGACTGAAAATGTATGGTGTACTAAAAGTGTATCATACATACTTTATGTGCATGTGAAATACTAGCTTCTACTTTGTATGGTCTAAACCAGCTTCTCAGTAATGAGTTTGTGAGATTTTGCATGTTAGAAGCCAAGGCTTCCCAGAGTTTTCCTCAATTGTAATTTTTTTGGCCTTAAATCACTGAAGATCAGAAAAATGTCTGTGCCTAAAGTGGGATGCGACTTGGTCACAATAACTTGAATGACATATTGAATTCTTGCATTGCAACTAAGAAGGCTACTCAGAGCGCTCTATCTAGAGTGTTGTGTGCTTATAAATTTTAGCAATAAAACTTTGGCTATTTGAGTCATTTTGGAAGATTTTGTCAGGGCCCTGCTTCAGCAAAGTCCTTAGCCTTATGTTTAACTGTAGATGAGGGAACTCATGGCTCGTAATGTATGTACTAATGCAGTTTACTGTTTCCTAGAAATGTTTTCAAAACCAGCTCCTGAGTCACTTTGAAGCTAAGGCAATTCCAAAACCTAGCAGTTTGTTGCAAACAGACTGCATTGTTGCAGCAGACGGTTGCAAAAAATCACAGCTGACTCCCTGGATCATCTGAACCTCTTTCTAACATTTCTTGTTAGACTTTCCCCAGATAATGAGCCCATGAAAAATGTATGTTGCATTAAAAAAAAAAGCTTACAAAGCATAAAACTACAAGCAAAGTTACAAAACCAAATCCACCTTAAGGGGAAATGAGAAACAAAACCAAAAATGCAAGCCTGGGTCATAATGTTGCTTTTCTGTATCGCAGACTCATTATGAAGGTAGCTTTTACTTAACCTCTTAGTTCTCACATCACTCATGTTAATGGCCAAGTTTCTGATACCGGTGACATTTATCAACTGATCATCTGTGACTCCATGAGTCACTGTCTCCAGGCTTGACATAAACCACTCAGGCTCTGCGCTAGGGTCACCTGGACTTTGTCACTATTTAACAATTGAAAAGGAGCAGTATTTTCTTAAAGCACAGGCCAGACCTTCCAGTGATGTAAAGGAGCACAGGAGAAGCAAAGTCAATAGAGCACTGACGTTTCCTAAGGCTCCAAGGCAGTTGAGCAAATGGTGAAGCTCTGTTTTCCCTCTGTGCCTTCTTTTCTTTGCTCATTTGTTCCTTCAGCTAAATCAAACATACCTAGATACATGCAGTAGTTGAAAAGCAACTGTCAGTTTATTGCATCCGAATACTAGGATGCACTGACATTTAGTATAATAGATGGAAAATTTTGGGCTGTTCGTCTTTTACCCTGCCTCTAATGTAAATCTAGAAGTAATGACAGGATTATTTCTTTTTCTGCTTTTAAAGAGAATGCAGAGAATGGTTATCTTGGTGCTTTTATACAGAGTATAGAAAGGTAAGGTGGGAGTAGCACATAGGAAGGAAGTGTTTTATTTACCCTGCTTTTTAATGTAGTGTTGCATTTTGGCCGTGCAAATGTTATAAGTCTGTGTAGAAGATTTGATTTCTTAAGAGGCAGAACATTCAAATTAGGCCCATGGCTAATTCTTTCCCATGCCTGCATCTGTGAAGAAAATTCTGTGGAAAGAGGGGGAAATGAAAAGGCACTATCTCTTTAAGGACAATTCATATCTCACTTCTTGTGCAGTTCAGAATCTGTATCAAACCTGGGTCCTGCAAACTGCCGTCTCCCTCTTCACACAGTCTGCAATCTCCTGCACCGCTTGCATACGGCTAGTAAAGCTATAGGTAGAAGAGGACCCAACTGCAACGCGGGGGCCAAGGTTTGTCAGTGAGCCAGAGCCACTGGCAAAACCGTGTTGTAATTCAGTGCTGCTCTTGGCAGGCAGTTTGAGAACACATACAGGCTTTGTCCAGGTTAGCTGGGGCTCTAAGCCCCAGGAAGTTAAAAATGCATGCTTATGAACTTCTTGAAAATTGCAATTCTTGTATTCCTGACCCGATAAGTAAAAGATATTGATGAAGTTCAGAAATTTATAGTAGGGGAACCAAGTGCCCGATATATATTTCTTTAGTACATTGTCCTGGTTTCAGCTGGGATAGAGTTAATTTTCATTCTAGTGGTTGTTGTGTTTTCAGATTTGGTATGAAAGGAATGTCAATAACTCATATTGTTTTAGTTGTTGCTAGATGATGTTTATGTTATTCAAGGACTTTTTCCAGCTTCCCATAGAAGCTGAGAAGGAGCACAGACAGAAAAATGGAAAGGCCAATGGAATATTCCGTACCATAGATGTTCATGCTTGGTATAAAAATGGGGGTTGGCCGGGGTGGAGGAATCTGTGATCGCTACTCAGGACGAGCTGGGCAACGAGTTCACCAGGTGGTGAGAGTGACTTTTGTTGTATTACTTTATCTTGTATATTCTTTTACCATCATTATTATTGTTATAGCTATTTTCCTTTTTCTGTTATTGTTCTATTAAACTGTCTTTATCTCAACACACGAGTTTTTTTCCCTTTCCTTTCCCCTCCTTTTCTCCCTCTTCTCCCTACCCTTCTTGGGGGGAAGAGGGAGAACTGCGTGAGCGGCTGCGTGGTCCTAGCTGCTGGCTGGGGTTGAACCATGACATACATGAAGTCTTTAAAACATTTAGACTAGGTCAGGAGAATCGGACCACTGACTCAACACAGAGAGTTTCACATTTTCGAACATTGTGGGAAACAACTTCTGGGAATTTAGTAGTGCTGCTAGTGTGTAGCTGCTGGTTACTCAAAGGACATGCTTGTCCACGTGTCTCTGCTACTTTACTTCAATCCTGCCCTGAAATAACGTGTCACAGGCTCTATTTCTGGATCAATGGCAGAAGTCACCAAACAATCCTTTCAAATTATTCTGTTGACCAAATGAAGGCTTAACTCTCCTCTAAAGACAATAAAGCCAATGTCATGTTGAATGCCTTAATTAGCTCCATATGTTTTGAGGCATTAGGGTAGAGCGAAACGGCCAGAAGTATACTAATAAATAAAGGCCATATCCTGGTATTGATCTGCATGTGGAACTCACCTCTGAAATCAATAGGGAGCACTGAAAAAAAATCAATGGCAGGATATGACCCTTAGATAAGCTAGTTTCAAATCATTCTGTCTCCCTACTGCAAGAAGACAGGTTACTTTGTGTTATCTAAGCTCTCAAACATCCTCAAGAACTTTGGGAAACAGGAAAAAGCCACATGGAAGGGAACTGATATAGAAAGATTTACGTGACAAAATCCTTGTGTTTTGTAAGACCTCGACTAGTTACCGCTTTTTAATTTCATCTCTCTGGATGAAACATTTAAACCGTTTCTTGTAATTGAGACTGAAAGTCTCGGAGAATACCTTGGGGAAGAGTGAGTGATGTAGTAAAAGGAACCAGTGTTTATGTGCACTTCCTGCCAGCGTTTTCGATAACCTTGCCCTGCATTATAACGTGGGGAAAACTCTACAGAAATTAGGCCTTCAGGCAATTGCTGTGTGTGAGAAGTCGGCCATGTGTTCAAGAGAAAATGGAGCGAGGAAGCTCAAGGGACACAGCATACCTTCTTTTCTGAGATATGGTTTTGACAGATGAGCATGGTATAGTGTGGTTATTTTTCCTCTACTGGATATCAAAAAGGCCTGATTTTGCACCACAGAGGTTATGTTTCTTGGCTGTATTTGCTCATGCTACGTCAGTGCTGTGTGGGATCTTCTGAAGCACAAGACTGTAAACAGGGACCTCACTGAAGGATGCTACAGCTCCCTTCAGGCTCACAAGCTTGATTTCTTTCCTTCAGAAACCAAAATGGAGGGTGGGCATATGGATGCTTGGATACCTGTCTAAATGCATCAAAATGCAGCTGAACCTTACACCCAGACCTAAGTGCGTCAGTCCTGGCTAGCTACCTTTGATGCTCCGTGACCTGAAACAACAAATAGCTTTAAGATGGCTGCACGGATGCTCCTCTTGCTAATTGTTTTCTACTGATGTGAATATTCCAGAATTTTTTATTTGCTGGCAGAGAAATCCTCAATAAAACATTTCTGGGAGCGAGAAAAACTATTTTTGATATCCCAAAGTTTTTATGCGGGCTTACTCTGATGAACATTGTCAAATTCTAGTAATCTGGTACAAGGCATGCTTAATGTCAGCTAAAAAGAATTGCTACAATATGGAGAAAATTGTAGATTTGAACCTGAAAAAAAAAAAAAATTGAACCAAAGGCATTTACCTAAAGAGTTTCTGTCTTCAGAATAACTGTCTTTACTTGCCCTTGCTTGTCTTGTCTGTCTTTTTTTTTTTTAAATTGCATGCATGTTAAATGCACGTGAAAAGTTTCACATTGCCAGACACGGTATAAGCCTGCACTCAGAGCCTCGTGGACTTCTTGTTCCTAATATTGGAAGATGTAATCTAGCCAAAATCCCCTCTAGATGGCTCCGATGCTTTCATTACATTACCAGTCTTTGCTTAGATCCATGTCTGATTCTTTTTGCTATCTGTAGCTTTGTTCTCATTTAGAATTGTAAGTTTGAAGGTTCCTATTTCTTTTTATCCATGAAGGAGATCTATCTCAGTAATACAAGCTTTTGCATGCTGCCCCATTAGTGTCTCATCTTAATCCATGCCTTCAGGGTCCAAATCTAGGGAGGATAGAATAATTCAGTCTCCATACAGATCTTGGACTCTTCTCAGACTATGCCAACAAGTGTGCCAATTAACATTGTGTTTCCGTGACATTGCAAGCCAGCCCATTGCAGAGAATGTGGATGAATAAAATGGATTTATAATTTAGTTTTCAGAAAAAGAATGATTTTCCTTCCAAATTTATCCGATTTGTATCGTGTCATTGTTCACGATGTAGTCAGAACCTGGAATGTTACCCTCAGATTATGGAAGCTGGCAAAATGCATCACCTGGCAAAAGGGAAAATATTCACATAACTCTCGGCAAGAAACCAAATCAAACTATTCTTTTTAATTGCAGGTGAGTAATAGCACTCTTACATTTCATACAAATAACGTCAGCACTCTCCTGCTCTGTGATTGATGGGATGTTTTAAGTGGAGTGCTTTAATTCAGCACAGCTGGACGTCTCTTGTTGGATTCCCCTCCTAGTCTAAGAAACTTTTGGTTTTAGATGTATTGGCAACAACTTACCCTGTTAAGGCTGAAAAATATCCCTCAAGAGAGTAGATGTTGAATTGTGAACTCTTTGCTCAGTCAATATCTCTGCTAATGAAAACCGGGGATTACTGTTCGGTTGGTTGTTTGGTTTTTTGAACCAATTCACTTGGTCTTCAAGGTCTTTTTTGAGCTTTTGGATTGAATTATAATGGTCTATCACGAGTAATGTGTCTGTAGCCTCAATGCTTCCTCGTAGTACTTTCAAAAGGAGTTTTTGTTTTCCCAGGATCTCTGCCATTTTGTTGCTTCCCATGGCTAGGATTAAGCAACTGGGTGCAGATTTAGGAGACCTTAGTAGAATTCTCCACATTCCTTTAACCCATGTGCGTGGCTCCTGTGTGGGTCATAGGAAAGTGCTGATAGGGAAAACCACATATTTAGCTTGTGTAGATGCTTGAGAACCTAGATTAAATCCAGTGCAGATTCAAAGAAGGGGATTGTCCAGCACTGGTGTACAGTCCTTCATACCATATGCAGGCCATAGCGTTTTGCCAAGCCAACAAAGGGTATCTAGGGAAAGAAATATGGTGGGTGGTTTGAGAAAGGAGGAAGACTTTGAACCATGTTTGTTAAGCTTCCAAAAGGGAGGACTTTAACTGTTCAGCAAGTGGAGCAAAAGGCAGGATTCTTTGAGGATCTTACCAAGCATTCATTTAAACTAGGCATATATCCACTTAGTGTATTAAGGTCCCTCGCATCAGACTCACGTGGATTTATTTACAGTCTCTGAGTAGAATCAACATGAGCTTTCAGAGCCCTGGAGTACATAATAACAGGAAAATCGTGGCTCTAGTTAAACACATCCCCAGGGAAAGCCTGGTAAATGTCCAGGGTAGTGATTAGGAAAGGTTAACTTATGATGTGACAAGGAAAGTAGTACAACTTAGATAACACTAATAAATGACACTGGTGCCGAAAAATGATAGATTATTCCGATGTGTTCTGTTAAAAAAGAAATAAATAAACCAAGCAGTTTTTAGAGGAATATTCTGAATCTACCTGTAACTATGTGCAGCTACGTACTATTCTAGCATATTGATTTGGATGTCTATGTGTGGAAAATGTATTACAGAAAGAATTATTTAATATATAAGGAATGAGCTGGTGTGCTCCATGCAGGACAGGACATTATACAAACTTCCAATTTGTGCAGCTGTCATGAGCGAGCACCCACGGTGCCACTTATATTGGAGGAAAATACCAGTAACAGAAAGCATTTACTGAATGACTGAAAACAAATTTGTAAGGAAGAGACAATTTTCTCTTTGCTCTGGTTGGTTTTATGCTCCATACTTTTTAATCCTTAGATTATGGTGTTAGTAAATTGAATTGTGGGGACTTTTTGCCATAAAAAAGCGAAAGCCTAAACTTCCAACATTAAAAAAGCCCTCTTTTGCAAGGATTAGCTGTTTCGTTATTATTGATTTTCTTATGTTAGAATTTACACCATAACCTTCTTTTCTTCTGCTTTAGTTATGTGAATTATTATTGCTGTATTTCTGGCAAATACATATTTTTAGACTGTATTCCTTGTTATGTGGTAAGCTCTCAGTCTTGTACAAACTTTCAGGTATGTTGTCCCTCTTATACAGTGATCTGAAATACGGATTTCAGCGGGAGAGTTCATAATGAAAAAAATTAAGCAACACTTCAAAATTTGGGCTCCAAATAGTTCTGTCTTGCTCAGTAGTTGAAGAATTGCTCAATATTCGTGACTTCCTGTTCCTCTGATGGGCTTGGCATGTCTGTTCAGCGCCAAGGACTGTGGAGCGCAGATATCTGATCTGTCGCTGAGAAATCCTGGTTTGCCGATGCAGTGCTGTCTGGAAAGTGTGGAGCTGGTCTCACAACTCGAACAGAGCCCGTCACCGACACACTCCTCCTACTGCATCCAGTTTGGCAGTTCGTTTAGCTGTTGTTGATCCGGGTGTCGCCGTATTACGCTGCACTCCACTGTGTAGACATACTCAAGTTGTGTCTTTTAGGAGAGTTGATGGAGACACGTCTTAGCACAAGGAAAAACAGAGACTCCTTACTGATGCATAGAGATCCTGTGGGTATTTGTAAAAAGCTCTGTTTCCTCAGGTCTGTTCTTGAACTCTGAAACAGATGTTTCATTACGCTTTCACTGACTCTAAGGAAAAAAATCTCTCCACTTCAGCAGGAAGATGAGGCCTCCTGACAACAAAATTTTTGTTCCAAATAATGTAATGTGTTTTCTATGGCACCTAAAGAAAAAGCTACTCAAAATACTAACTAGGGAGATGCTTTCCCCACCTCTCCCATAATGAATAAACAATATTTGCCTGGATGATGCTATTATAAATCATACATCTATTATGCAGTAATGCTGAGATGTTAAAAATTGAGTGTTTATATCCAGAGAAAGCTAATGTTCAGCAGGGTCTAACACCATGGTCTACAGGATGTCTCACTGAAGTGTAAGTAGCTGACCACATGGTATGTCCCTGACTCCTTTCCAGATCCAGGCACTCTGTCTAATTTTGGCAGTCCGTGAGATTTAGAGACCTCAACATCTCTGAACATCAGGCCAATTCTTCAAGGCTTCCGCAGGCATAACAAGATTTGTATCAGGAATAAGAAGCTGGCTACAGACATAGTTCCCAGTCGAGAAGGTCTCTGTGTTACATTAACATAGGTACGTACCTATGGTCGCTTTCTTTCTGGCACAGTTTCTTACTGATGCTCGTACTCTTCTGAGACCGTGGTAAGGATTGCTGCATGTTTGCCATGTTAATGGTGTTCTCAGTGTTGCTGTGTGAAGCATAAATAGGCCTCTAAGGCAGCCGCCAGCCTTGTTAGGACCACAGTCTTTCACAGGGGCACTGCCATAAAGGCAATGGATCCAGCTGCCGTGGGAAGCTCCTGGGCAGCTCGTGGCTGAAGTGGCTCTTTGCACAAACCCCAGATCCCACCCAACGTACCGGGAACACAGCCAGGTGGTACCTGACTGGACTGTGGGAAACTAGGGCTTTCCCTCTGGAAGTTTTTCCAGGACAGCTCTCAAGGTATCCCCTTGTGCCCAAAGTGCTGCCGTTTGTCTCTTTCTTGAGCTGTGCTGTCTGCACAGGGAAGCAGTTCAAAACAATTTTGCTTCTTTTCTGGGCTCTAGGAGGCCTGATGGTCTAAAATACAAGAAGAAAAAGAGTAACACGTTTTCAGCCCCCTAACATTGAACATATTTGCCACTGAGACAAAAGAAAACCTAGGGTTGTGTTGTTTGGTTTTTTTTTTTTAATCAGCTTTGTTTACAGGATACACGAACAGACATAAAGGTGGTAAATTCAGAAGGGAAAAAAAATCAAATCTGTATAAACTTCTCAGGAAAAAGGTACCTTTTCACTTTTGCTATGATGAGCGAATCACTAAACCAGAGCAAAACACAGAAAAAGGATGTATCAAATCTGAGGACGGTTACTGTAATGCCCCCGCTTTTCCTTTAATTCATTTAATTAAGAAAATGTTTGTCGTGTGTAATGCGATTTTATTTTTTTCTCAACTGGCTGCAGTCAAAGCTATGACTCTCTATGCAGTGAGCTGAAGCTAGAGTCCTATGTGGTTCAGCCAGTTAAAAATACTAAAAGTGCTTTCTTCCCTCCTGCTCTTCCAAGCTTTCTTCTTTGCAGATGGCAGAGGACAATATGCTGGGTCTGCAATAACACTGACTCAAAATTCCTTGCTAATTGTAAGATAACTTCCTAAAGATTGCAAGCAAAAGGAAGTCAGAGAACAAAGCAATGTCAAGTATGCACATGTCACAACACAATGTGCTGATTCCAAGCCTTTGGAAACACGCTGAAAGACATGTCTGGAAAAAAAAAAAACAGGGAAGTCCTTCCACACAGTCTTTCAGCATGAAAACAACAGCTGAATGTTCCTGTTCCCACCAGGAAAAAATACCCTGAAATAACAAAAGGTGCTGGAAAGCTAGAAATGAAATCATCAGATGGTGAGTACACTCTTTTGTCTGTTCCTAAAATTTACATAGCCTGTACTTCCACTGCATTGTAAATCAAGGCATCAATCTGGAGTCGTGTTTGACTGCAAGGTGCCAAGAAGACCAAGAAAAATGGAATGTATAAACAGGTCTCCCTTACAATGAAGGACTCGTAGAACAAAACAGAAGTAAAGCAAACAAAGGGCCGCACTTTCAGATAATGTATCTGCAGGAATGCAAACTCTGTGCATTCCTGATCACTCCGGTAGGTATTGCAGGCACAAAAGACACGCTCTTGAGGAGAATGGCGTACACAGTGCTTCTTTGTGAAACAGAGTCTGCATACATTCCCTTCATAACCACAGGTAAACCTTTGCATCATTGCTGTGCTCTAAAGATGTAAGTGTTTTCAATTAGGTCTGTCACTGCTGGCTTGCTGAATCCAATTTTCTGTCATCTCAAGAGCTAAGGGTTGAGTAAATTCCAGGGGAAAATTACGGGATCCCAGTGAAAGACGACATGTGCAACCAAATGAAACACCGCATGCATCTGACTTCAGATGTTACAAAATATCACCTCCAAAACCAGAAGGATATCATACATAAATGCAAATGAAGAAACATTCAGTAATGAATAATGACGTGACTAGGCATTTTTCTTTCAAAACTGACAGAAGGAAATAAAATTATCCTTACTTTCTGCAGGCAGAAAAAAATACCAGGATGAAAAGCAAGTCGCCTAACATTGCATATCAGCTCAGGAACAGATTCTCCATCTTCAGATTCTCTAGTGACTTTATAAAACTGTTCCTTTTTGTTAACTGCCGAGCCCCAAAGAGCACTTACGACAAGTGCAGCTGAAAGGCTTGTTTTGCATTCGGTGTTTCTAGTTGTGCTCCCAAAGATGCATGACCTCAGAGTTTGTTAATGTTTCCTACAGCGGGCATAATATGCATGAAAATGAAATCCCGACCTTACTCTAAGCAAACGCTATTTAGGTACGTTTTACCAAAAATTTCCAGAGATACATTAAAATCTAACATAAATGTTTCTGCCAAATATAGACCAAATGTTTCTGTGATTATAAAGGCTGAACATGAAATAAGCTGAAAAACTGCTTATTTCCCCTGGCTGCAAACTGTAGTATCTCTCTCAAGCCAATTTGTCTGTTAGATATTCCTTGTCAGTGCACCTTTTGGGATTCGGGCCTTTCTTGCCAATTCTAATTTGGACTCCAACTGTATGAAGCACCATTTAAATTTGGTGTTTAGCTGTCTTCCATAGATTTTCATGCAATTAATAGATTTCTCCTCCCCACCGAGTCTTACTATAGCAAGTGATGTTCACGGAAAATGTAGCTTCTTTTGAACCAACGCTATTTTTTTTTTTTTAATTTTTTGTGCAAACAAAAACCTGACCAAACTAAGCCTTTGCACCAACAAGTGAACTCGAGGGCATGCCACGAGATGCCAAGTATAGATGCTAAGCAAATTTACACTAAAAAGAAGCCCTTTGCCATAGTAAATCCCTATTGTTGGATGCCCTTTGAGGCTGAGGCTGTGCCTGACTGTAACACAGCCAAATGAGGCAGTGAGATATTCTCTTACTGCGGTGCATGGCCACGTAAAATCTGGGAGCTGGCAGGAGCAGGTGGGTAATAAGGCACATGAAGCTGTTAGGCAATGAAAGGAAAGAGAGATGGGGAACGCACCTTAAAAAAGAGCTTTTGGTTTGCACTTTTGTTGGGCCTGCCAGGGGTTTTGAAATAATGCAGAGGAAGAGCCTGTTGTACCGGGTACAATATTCTAGCAAATTGCTTTTCCAGTGTCTTTCATCATAATTCCTCCGCTTAGCTCCCTGTGTAGATGAAGTAAAGCTAACTTTAGCTAAAAAAAAAAAAAAAAAAAAGAAGAAAAAAAGAAAGGAAATACAAAGGTTAAACTTGAGCACTATTATACTGTCCAAAAAGCACTGAAGAGATTGTAGCAGGTGGTCCCACCACCTGTGCTTGTCTACTTCCATTCCAAATAATCTCCTTAGCGAATGCAGGGAGGAGCAGACACCCGGGAGGCTCCCACAGGAAGAGCAGTGGCTGAAAAACAGAGTGACTGACGCGAGAGATAGGAACCCCCGGTGCAGGGAACACAGAACCTGGGGGAGGCGAAACAGAGTGAAAAACACTAGAGGCAGATCCTTGTCTCATTTACAGCTTGTCTATCTACAGCAACGCTGCTGGCGTCAGGGGCAGCCCTTCGCGTTTATGTCATGTTGGTAACGGATGGGAGGTAAGAGATCCTGCAATTCAAATGGATAAGCTACCACGTCCTAATGGCTTGCAGAGAAAAAGGCCAATCAAACCATGCTTTTATAATAGCACCTATTTTCTTTATCCTTCCTCAATGGCTACAGGAAATGCTTTAATTTAATAGAGTAAGCGGATGCATTGCGTGAATTCCAAATGGCACACGAACAACATAATGATCCCTCCCTCTGCACTGCAGGCAGGAGTGTGGTTTGTTTCTCAGTAGTGGGCTGCACCTACAATAGCTTTTTATGACTGTCAGACTTTGACTAAAAGAAAACAAAGCACTGGCTGAAAAAGAAATAACAATAAAGACCATTCCTGTCATGTATCTGAATATTCCCTTTCACTCATTCTTTTCTGTGCATGAAATTTCTTAGGTAAATATAGCTAGAAGGGGAACGGTATCTCAAAGGAGCTCGCTGTTGCCAGCGTGTATCTTTGCATTCAAGCGAGATCTTTTGAAGTGAAAGCGTTCTCAAAGTTGAGGACTTTTGTGTCAAGCTGCCTGCTGGGCATGATGCACACCCTGCAGCTGATGGCTCTAACTTTTCACAAGCTGTTCTTTAGCAGAGCAAAGTTCTTGCTCTTAATGTGGCAGACGGCATTTCCTTTTCATCAGGTCTGCTCGCTGTGGTGCAGCGTTGCACTGACAAGGCCAAATGGCTTCTCAGGTGGGAGCCAGATTTGCCACCTTCCACTTTGCACCCAGAAGTGCTCCCTGAGTTCCTTGTCAATTTTGCATCCAGGCCCAAAGGCTTCCAAAGCTTCCTCTCCGCACCGTGCAGCGCAGAACGTTTTATGATAACCCCTTAGGAGACGGAGTATACAATCCTCGCTGCGTTTCTTCCATCTGTTCCTCAATGACAGGACATTTTTCTGTCCTGGAAGGATCGGCTTGGTAACAGCCCTGATGCTAGATTTGCTCTTCTGGGAGGTCCAGCTGTTAGTCCTGGGCTTTCCTTAATCCCTTCCCTATTTTAGCAACACAAGAGGATGTGGCCAAAAGCGAGGCCTGTTGAAACCCATCAGAAAGGTTGATTGGCACCCTGGGTCAGGGTGACAGACCCCAGGATCCGCATTTTCCATCGTAATAATTATTTATAAAAATGAACACTGCAGGACAGCTAATCCCAAAACTTCCAGCATAGCTTCGGCAAGCTTTAGTGGTTTGTCCTGTTGTAGCATTG
The DNA here is from genome assembly GCA_013398915.1 of Dromas ardeola. Lineage (NCBI taxonomy): Eukaryota > Metazoa > Chordata > Aves > Charadriiformes > Dromadidae > Dromas > Dromas ardeola. The sequence goes on from VYZM01001454.1 coordinate 635,294, forward strand.
GTTTTTCAATGAAGGTACCTTCACTTTGGATTTAACACTGGAGTGTCAAAGCAAAGTATTGTTCACCTTGATAGCTATTTGGCTGGTTCATTTTGAGCGACGGTTTTGAGATCTGTGAGTAAAACATTCTGAGTTAAAAGAACAGAACTGCAGTTTTCTTCCATGAATCAGAAGTGCTTCTTTCATTTCTTGCATGATGTTGTCAAGTCAACAGTGTCCTAATTGCACTTATACTGTTCGCTGCAGTATTTTGGAGCGCACAATGTTTTGGAGAACCACAATGTTTTGGAGCAACTTTTGTTATGGAAATAGTTCCGAACCTGAGCAGCCTTTTTTTTTTTTTTTTCCTTTTTGTTAAAAGTATTTAAAATCTGTAAGTAAATATTTATTTCTGGCTAGAAATTACTTGACATTTAAGATCTAGAGCAAGAGGCATTTTTGTGTTCATGTGACTTTCGGAATACACAGGCTTTGTGCTAACTTTTCAACCAAAAATGCCGCTTATGCAGAAGAGGGGCTAAGGTTCTAGAAGTGTAAAAGTCAGGAAATGAAAGGCGAGGACTCTCTGCAACTATGATGCCTCACAAGTATATGACATTTTCTATTATTCTGTAGGGCGATGACTTTATTCCTTCACATACAGCGTGGCCAATTTTATAGTAACTTTTCATTCATCAATCTGGCACTTTTACAGTCTCAGCTAGCATTGCACTTAACATGCTTTTTTAAATATTTGATTTCCTTGACTAAATCTGTAAAACAAAGACAAGAGCGATTAAAATAACAGGAACTACATTAACCTAAATTCAGTCCAGAGTTTATGGTAGCTTCTGCTGTATGCTTCTAGCAGAGAAGCAAGAAGTTTGTTGGTGAATGAAGTAGGAGAAATGCTCGTGAAAGGGTCGTGTCAGAACAGGGCAGGCCCGGAAGGACTTGGCGTGGCAGCAACGTTGGTGGCAGCTTCTTCAGACCTTCTCCTTCCTGGAAGCGTAGAATCCTGTTGATCAGAGGCTTTTTGTAAGTAATGCTTAAGGGTCCTGTCAATATGAACCTTCCTTAGGAATTTTGAGCGGGCTCCCAAAACTGGGTAGGAAGAAACAATTCCTATTGCTATGAATCTAGTTTGAGGACTTTTGATAACTGGAGTATGTAACAAAAGCAATAAAACGTGTGTGCTAAGATTCAGATCAGGGCAGCAATAATTTTTGTCTCACTGTTGTCATTTTCATATTGATCACAACACTGGCCAGAAAACAAGGGAAGAAGAACCAACTTTTTATGAAGTTTCTGCCAACTCCACTCCACTCCACGGCGATTCTTCCCATTTCAGGAAGAGCATCCTTTTCCAGATGACTCCTGATATTCTTCTTTCTTCAACTCAGGTAAATAGAAAGCTGTTCTGTTGCAATAAAGGCTCAGTAATCACACCGGAATTAATTTTCACCTATATATAAAAGCCATCCAAAGATGTCACCTGCCAGAAGTTCTGTGCTAAGGTCGCAAAGCCCAGAACTTAATTGTTAGGAAATGTCTTATTCATAGCTGCCAACAGAACCTTAATTCAGCTCCTTTCTGTGTTAAGATACAGTCTTTAATTGCATAATCACGTACTATTTTTTCCAAAGGACCTCTGTCTCACTCAGGGCACAGGACATACAAGAGGGCCGAGCAGAGGTTATGCAGGCACGCATAAATCTGCCACTTCCTAATTTAGCTGTCCTTGACTTTGCAACCTAAATAATTTTGCTTTCAGGGAGATACATTTTTTTTTTTTTCCTTAAATCATGCTAGAGGAGCATTCTGTAAATCGTTTCCTTTGGTAGGATTTTGGACATCAGCTTGCAAAGGCTCCTAAAGGAGAGATAGTTAAGAAATCCAGTAAACACAGTCTCCATGCGTTTTAAACATGCATAGACTAACACTTCATTTGCTCTCAGTTTGGAGTGTCACATGGTGTTTCAAGTGCTAAAAGATTTACTATGGTTTATGGCTCAAATTTTTCTAACTCAATTTGTCGTTTAGCACCAAACTCCCCTGTCCTGCAGCACACTCAAAGGCTAAAGGGCATCGAAGCATTCTCCTGCTTAACTGCCCATGGATTGGAATAGCTCTCATGACCTTTATATTGCTCTTGGGATCTTTTATGAAATTAATTATTTAAATGCAAGGCCTCAGGTCTATCTGTGACATCATGCTTGAGGTTTTCAGTGCAAAACCAGATTCCCTCAGTCACAGTAATTTTTATACATTAAACACTTTCTGCTTGGAAGGAGAAGTCCTTCAGTATAATATTGCTTTTTTAATCAACCTTATACCATTTTGCTCTTCTGCAATGAACTATTAACTGAGTGCATTTCCATTAAATTTCAAAGAACATCTTAGTCTTTATGACTGGATGTTACTTTTAAAACACGCAAGTTCTGGCAGGTATGACCTCAGGTGCAAAGATAACTGCATTTGCTAAGAATAAGCTATTTAGCTATGTAGCTTTGATTATGGTTCTATAATTGAACAGCGTGGACACTACTACAGTGAATGGGCTGAAGCTACAGGTATAATGAGCAGGAAACAGAAACACAGATAAGAAGAATGAAGTTTGAGGAGCAGGTTGTCCTATCCAATTCTGCTCACCCTGTAAATGGCAGAACATCTTCCCCAGTCATTTTGAGTCAGCCTTCAGACGGGTGAGTGAGGAGGATGTTACCACAGTGGAAGACTTGGAAAGAAGAACAAGAAGGTTGAACAGGGAGGATTTTTGGAAAATACCCAACCTTGGCTTGCATTGAATGTTAAATACAACTTAACAGTTATCAGAAAGAGTCTTTCAGTCCAAGAGGATTGTGTTTAATAGGTGACCAGGTCAGTGGGTTTGTACTTTGTAAGAAGAATTTCCTACAGGATTGCACATCAGTCTGTTGGAACAATAATTATTGAGTGGCAAATGCATTTTAAGGCCTTTTAGTGGCAGCTCCACAACTGATCCCACAAACAGAGATCAATTACAGTCCAGGTTTTCATGCCTTCAGCAAATGCTGGTTTTGAGTAAGAATTCAGCTGTGGAACACTGAAAACCTTCAATACAGATACGTGCCTGGGCTGTATAATAGATGAGCAATCTGAGGCAACACTGAAAGAATCCTTCATTTTTCTCTTTCCAATTTCTCCCCATCTGGGTTTACTAGATTACCCAACAAATACGAACTAATATTCTAGTCTGCAGAGAGTTCTCCTCGTGTTTAGAGAAACCAGGGATTTCATAACAGTTTTATGAGACAAGTTTAGAGTTGCTTTTTGGAAATGTGTTTTTAAACAGAGGATGTGTTTTATCTTTCTTTAGAACATATTTTCTTGATTTAACTGGCGGGGGTTCATATTTTTTGAATAATTTAAGCAGCATGGATCCAGGGCCCAAATTGTGTTGACCTTAAATATAATCCTGGTGAAGGGAATGTTGAAATAGCGAAGAGAAGTTCAGTTTTGTGTTGAAGACCAGGGTCAGTGAGAAATATTTCAGCTGTTACGCTATCCTGTTTTAGAAGGCAAATGAAAGGCTTCTGTGCATCCTATTGACGTGATGTGACTGAATGAATGCAGATGCAACATGATCTGAAGTCTGCTAAACTTGTGTTCGGAGGGGTGTGAATATATAAGAGAGTCTGTTCCTGGGAGAAGCCAACCACTGGTTCTGGAAAGATCCCAGCAAATCACAGTGAAGTTATGCAACTAATCTTCATTGCGAGGATGTGGAACAAAATAAGATGATTTATCAGTTTATTCAGAGTTTCTGAGCACAACAGACATGAGTGGTTATCACCAGTGTCAGGGCAGGAACGGGGCCCAGGAGCTGCCCTATAGGATCCAACAAAAGTGTTATGTGCATGCAATTTGTGGCCCATAGTGGGAGGAGCGTCTTAGATTATGTTGAACATTTTAATTTTTCTGTTAGGCTGCTCCTTATGCAGTAGACATAACAGAGAAGCAGATGACCAAACCCAAGCCTAAGAGGGAAGAATGACCACAGTATCTGAAAATATCTGAGACCTGCAGGACTGGAGGTCGTTTCAAGAAAACTGCGTTCGCATGGAAAGCAGAATCTCAAATCTGTTTTTCTATTAATTCAGTTGGGCAAACAGCAAGGAGGTGGCAGCTAACCAGTTGCCTGGTTTCATTCCTGTTCTGAGATGGCCATTTCTTTTCTCCGTTCATTGCATGGGGAGCTTAGGCTATGTCCAACAGAAGGGCATCTAAAAAATTAGCCGTTATGTCCCCAGAGCTGTAGCCTCCTGAGTCCTTAAATGGATGTAGCCCTTAGTGTAGGAATTCTTAAAAGTATAAACATATTATTGTCTCTCAGAGAGTTCTGCAATAGTTGGCCAACTCTTGTCGTTACTACTGGTCAGAGCCTGAGCAATAAAACTTCCAGCCCACAGGGCTTTAAAGGCAAAATGTCGTAAGTAGATGTACGGGTCTGTGCTTGGGGTAAATAGCCTCGCTCAGCTTAAGCATTCGGTGTGAAAAATCTGTAGCACAACGGGTTTTTTAATTGGGTGGAGGGGGAAGGGAAGGCAGCGTGTTCCCCATCTGAAGCCCGTTATTTGAAATTATTTCTAGTATTTGCAAAATGATTTGATTAATATTTAGATAGTATTAGTCATCCATTTCAATTATTGAAAAGGACTCAGCACAAACAAGGTTTCATTTTTCAAGCTGCTCTGCTGCTTGAAATAAAATGGATGTAGAGAAATGCTGAGAGTTTTGAGAGACCTAAAAACAATGGAGTCCTCCTGAAAAAAAAAAAAAATCAATGGAATTTGTTCAGTTCCTTTAGAAATCCAGCCTCCGCCTTCAGAGCTTTCTCAACAGTCTATATTTTTCCCAGTCACTAGCAAAACAAGGGTAAAGGCTTTCCCAGGGGAAATCTGCTTAAGCCTGTTGCGACGCCTGTGAGGAGTATGGGTGCTGGTGGAGAGTGATACAGGGAGGAACTGTGCTGTCAACAACAGGAAGCTGGTGAAAAACGAGCGGTGCCCCTGGGGAGGTGAATGCAGAGCAGATGGCTCTAATTGTGAGTCACACTGTGACAACTGACAAGAGAAATTCTGCACTCTTGACACTTTAAAGATACCAAAAATACCAGAGAGCACATTCCATGGCTTCTTGAAAACTTCCATATCGAGGTAGCTGGGGGGGGAGAGCTCCAACTCCTCCTGTTTCCATCACTAAACAGCCCATAAAATTTGCTGTTGATAAGCTTCCAAGCAGCCAAGCATTCTAATACTTAGATAAGTCACTAATGTTAATAAAACCCCTGAAAAAATAAGAAGGAAGAGGTGCAAAGGGGATTCATGTGCAGGGCAGCACCAGTTGCTTTAGATGCTGATCCTTTCAATTAAGGGCGGTTCTGGATAAGAAAGGGGAAAGTAACATCCTTGTTTATAAGCACTGATAGATTTTGAAATATCTCTCTCTTTAT
>VYZM01001454.1:655456-678631 GCA_013398915.1 Dromas ardeola
TTTTTTTTTTTTTTAAATAGAAATGTCATCTAAGAAGCAACTTTCATGCTGTGTTGTTTTTTAACTGGGTTGTTGCTGAGGAATTAGAAAAATCTGCAAGTCTCACATTTTGCTTTACATGGTCAAGTGTTTCAATAACGTGTCGTTCTGTTCCATCCATAAGATTATGCCATATACAGGCATGCAGGATCTGTGGAGAAGTTGACATGTCGCTTCACTGGTAAAAACTTTGGTTTGGAATGGAATGGCATGAAGTCAAATACAGGAAGGAAATTATTACGGAAACTGTAAGAATTTGAGACCTCAGCTATCATCAGACACAACAAAATATTTCCTCTTTTTATTGAAGGCATGTAATTACTGATCAGACAAAAATTGCCAAGAAATATTTCAAGAAGCTTCCGAAAGCTAATTCTGCCACTTGCCAGACATAAGCAGAGCATCACGTTGTGAGTTTTTTTTTCTTACGTGAAGAAAAGTTCTAGATGGAGCTCAGGCTGTTACTGTCTGTTCCAAGGGGCCCTACTGAATGTCTTTACACCCTCAAAAGCTCCTTTATTAAACGAAAGATAAACTCCACAGAACATTAGTAAACTAATTTTTTTCATTTAAGTGGATAAGCTTATGATGGATACACCTGATTACGTTATCAGTGTCTCGGAATTTTAAGATAAACTCAGGTTCCAGAGAAATTCAAGCTATTCACAAGTCAAAATAATTTTAAAATACATCATGTGAAAGACAAATAGAGCTACACACGTGATGCTCGTGCAAAGAATTTTCCGAGTTAGTTGGAAACATTTAAGTGTGGCATGTGTTTAACCTTCACACGATAACACTGTTGCTTTCAGCTGGAAATTACGAAGTTATGCATAAAACATTTGCATATCTAAAACATATTCCTAAATTAGACTTTAATGAAGCCATTTTCAGAATTTTATTGTCATTTTTATTCTAAGTTAAAATGATATATTGTGCAGAAAAATATAAAAATAAGAACAGTATTCTTTTGCTAGTGTGACAGAAAAACTCACCGAAGTAAAAATATAGAATATTTGCTGCACAAAAAGAAGAACATGTGTTGGGCACGCATAATAGATATTCAGAAAGCGTTAGCATAGGGGAAAACTAAGAAACAGTAAGTACCTTGGCTATTCTTAACTGTGATTTCAGTGGAAGCCACCTTTTTTCTGAATAGAACTTGGTGTTATTTGTACCTGCATCTTCACATCTTAAAACTACCTTAAAGAATGTTAAGTGAAAGCTAATTCTAATTAACTACTATTTAATCAGTTAATATTTGAAGGCATCAGCTTTGCATGGAAGAAGAACAGGGCTTAATCTGCAAAGAGTACAATGCTGGCTAGTGCAACACCTAACCTTCCGGCATCCTGCCAGCAGGAATTTTTGCTCCAACATGAGGCACCTCTCTTCCTCAGTGAGTGGAAGGGAAGAGCTAAATCAGCTCAGAGTAATGTCACTGGAGACCAGCAAGCTGAACTCTTCCAGAGAAAACCAGCAAGATGTCAGCTGTATCCCTTAGAGTAAGGCATTCAGTCTACTTAGGTTTCTCCACTGTGAATCCGGTCTTTGAATTAAACGTCTCCAAACTAGCCAATGGAAATCCCATCCCAGTATTTAGAGCAAAGCATTCACCTGAGAGGGGATCTGTTTTCAAAAAATCCCTTCTGCTTTAGCTTGATAACATTCTTCTCTGGCTTCCAGGTTCTTTTTGCTGAATTTTTTCACTTAGTATATAGAGCATACTTTGAGGGATGGGGAGGAGAGTGCAATTGATCAATCAACTTGACAGTTAGATATTCCTTGGCAGAGGAAAGAATGGTATTCATGTTTCTGGTGCAACAAACATTTACTTTATTTATGCAGAGAAGTGCTTCAGCAGGAGGGGCCAGGACCTGATAGCCATAAACTGCCAGGATCAGTGAAGGACAGCTGTGGCAATCAAGTAAATTAGTGCAATCAGTATTCAATCAGAGAGTCATATATATACGGAGACAGAAAATCAAGCCAGAGACCCATGAATATCATCTTTCTTCATGTATACCACAAAGAAAAGCGCCTCGGTATATAGGACAAAATCACAGTAAGTACTTCTGCCTTTTCAGAACTTGTTTTGTTAAATTGTGAAAAATCATGGAAGATGCCCTTGATCTGATGAGAAGAACTTTGTTAAGATGAATAAAAGGAAAAAGGTAAAACCAGCAAAATCCTTTACTCTGCATACTTCTTCAGGGAAGCATAGAGAAAGCCACATGTGCAAAATGGCAGAGAGATCAGATTTTTTTTGTCTATATCTGCAGCGAGTTGAGCTGTAACCACCTGGCAGTGAGGAATCGCTGCTCAACCAAACACATATCACATGGAGAGGTAGCACTCTCCTGCTATTTCATGGCAAAGTAAATAGTTTGATGTTTGTGCGAACATGTGGCTGGAAGGGCACCCTGTTTACGACAGGCTACGGGTGTCTGGGGAGCGTTGCCCTGGAAGGATTTGCAATATTTCCAGCAGGAAACCCAAATGCTAAGCAGATGTATTTTCTTCCAGACCTAAACTATTGGACTCTCCAGTTTTAGGTTGAGACTAGCAGAAAATCTTCACTTTATCCAGTTCAACATTTTTAAGGTAATGGTCAGAAAACAATGATTCTTCAGCCCTATTGACAAAGACTGGAAGGCACTGGGAAGGTCACGCAGATCTGTGTTTCCCTGTGTGCATGCAGAGCGCTCGTTAAATCCGCTGGGTCATCGTGCTTATGCGCTGAACTTAAAAAAATCAAAAGAAAACAAAGAAACCCAGCCCCTAAAAGCAAGTAGCACTTGGGCTCAGATATTTAAGGGAGTTATTCCAACTTGATCTTTCTCCCACATACCCTGTATGGGAGGAAATATTTATGGAGGAAACAAACTGGAAAAGATCACAAAGAGCCTGCCACATAGATTTCCTGGTGTTATTCTACAGAGGAAGAGGCAGTTGTTCTTCCTCAAATTCCTTTCCCCATGTAAACAGGGGGAAGAATATTGTCTTTTGTCAACATTTTGTTTTGCTCGTTTGCTGTTATCTTCAAAACATGTTCTATGACGATGCAATTTATTAATCATGACTGTCTTGTGTTCTATAACAAAAATGATCTTTTGGGACCATATTTGTAATATCTGCTGAAATGTATTGTTTGCTAAGTGACCTTATCTATAATTCAGAGAGTCTTTGTGTGCTTTGGAAGACCATTTGGCAAACTCTGTGCAAGGAAGTAATTTAGTTATCTGGCTGCATTAAGGATGAAATCAATTTAAGATGAATTAGGGCTTCTAGAAAAGTGATATGAAAAAAACAACTTAAGTTCTTGGCTTTGGAAGAAGTAATTAGCCAGTACTGCAAGAGCCGTGGTGAACATGCAATCGGATATCCTTTAGTGGATCTAGAGGAGCAATTTAACAAAGTATTGTCCCCGGTTTTCCATTCCTACCTCTCGGCTAGTTGTTACTTTCTCAACAGTTTAGACGTGGTGCGTACCCTAGCAAGTGCTCCTAGCCTGTTTCAGTGACAAAACAGTCAGATCAATTTAAATCACTCTTTTAGATTATTCAGGGGGCAGAGAGCAAATCAAATTCAAATGATGTGAGACTTCATTTCAGTTTGAGTCCCTGTCTCCTCCTCTTGTTACTCCATGGCCATAAGAATGTTGTAGAGGGGATGCTGCAACCCAAGTGAAGGCAAAGCTCCAACTGAGACTGACTTCAGTTCCAGAAGGTTCAGGATTGTAGCATGAACTCAGAGACTGGTTATTGAGAATACACGGCTAAGTCTTTGCTTTGTGAAGATACAGTTCACAACCATTTATTTCAAGTCCTTTGCAATGTAGTGATAAATCTGTGCAATTTTATGTCCAGCTCAACAGGACATTGGACATTGCTAAACTGTTCAATGTACGTACCGTGATACTCTGTGATAAAAATGATCCATTAGTGAGCCCGAGTGACAAGAAAGAGTGTATAAAAAAAAATCTTTAAGGATAGGCCAAGATCGTTTGCATTTATTTTAATGATATCCAAATGGTGTTCTAACTAAAGATGTTAATAATTACAATGAGCAATAAAACTCTAGAAAGAGTTAAACTTACTGGCAGGCTTTATTCTGCTGCAGTGTTCTGTTTGCCATAATTCCATAACCTCTTCCCTTCAATAAATGTCAACTACTTTGTTTTATTTTTTTAATTTCTTAAATGTCCTAGCTGTGAAAAGAGACAGAGCATGAAAATAGTCAGGGATATATCACGTTTTGCATTCACATGCTCATGGTTTTTGTTAGGGTGACTAAAAGGCCAGAGAAGACTCTGCAGGAAGACTTTCAAGCAACAATAAATATGGAAGTTGTTTCCAACGCAATGTTTTGAAATGCTTTCAAAGCTTTAATCAAAAGGCCTTGCTATGATAAACTTTGGGAGAGGAGTAAGAAAGAGTAGTATTTCCACAATAAACATTTTATTTCTGATGGTACTTTCTCTGAAAACCACCGCTGGGGAAGCGGGGGTAATTGACGACAACATAGATTTAAGAAATGCTATAAACTTACCTAATGGCAGAAGATGATGACAGTTTTTGAACATCGCCGACCAGTCAAGAACTGCTGCAGCCAGATGAAAAACTTCCACTGCTGTTACTCTGAAGCTCGATTAGTTAATGAAAAGGTCTGTGTGAATCAGTAGCATCTGACACAAGGGAACTGCCTCAAAGGCCTTTGAGGTCCTTTCCTCTCAAACGTCCTTTAGAAGGTGGAATAACACATCATCTTTGCCGTAGCTCCACATCAGCGGCAGGGACCTCACTACCCAGGACCATCTGGCTTTCAGTGCTCCTCTCTGTGGCTGGTTTGAGAGCGTGGGACTGGTCTTCTGTTTCTGTGGTCCTAGAGCCACTTTTGCAGGACGTGGGATTTGTAAACGTTAGAAAACGATCGAATCATAATGGCCTAATCCATCTCCTACCAAAAAACCTGTAAGACTCTTAAATCTTCTCTGGGGCTGAAACTGAGGAGTTTGTGAACAAGTCACAGAAAACACCAGGCACAGTTAATACTTGTACCCTGCCTGACGGTGTTTGGTACAAGCAGAAAAAGGCAAATGAAGAGCTTTCATTTCTGCGGGTACCTACGCTGTTATAGACACAGAACCTCTAGATGCAGATTTGGTTTTGGAAAACTGTTTAGTTTGGAGCGTAAGAAAGATGGAGGTGGCCCTAAATAATCCCTTACCCTACACATCTTGGAAGAAACTAAGAAAATAATAACGTGTCATTTTTTACAAACACCAACTGGAGTCCACACGAAATGAAGCTCACTGTAATGAGTGACATCGGGTTAAAGACGAAGCCCCCCCTGAGTGTCTTCCTCCTAATATCAAGACTAAGAGAAATAAGCAAAGCTAATAAACTTAGTCCTCGACCCAGCTTTAACAGTATTCCCAAAGGCCGTTTCAGAAAATATAAACACATTAAAGAACAGCCAGAAACCTAATCTGCTCAGAAATCACAGATTTCTCAGTTGTGTGTTGAAGACATAGCAACCTAAATTACCCTTGAAATGACTCTATTTCGAGTCATAGGCTTTTCTGAGCTATATTTATAGAAGACTTCATACTAGTAGTACGAGAACTTATTCCAGGCAGGGATTTAGCTTGGGTTTATGTTAGCATATAATTTGTAAAAGTTTGTAATAAACATGCCTCATTGAGACTGGCAGAAATTACAGGAAGGAAAACACCACTACTAACTTTGGGCTACTTGCTTTGATTCAGACCTCATTGTGTTATGTTTGTTATGTGAGCTTCAAAACAGCAGAGAAGTGATGAATCGTCGTGTAACCAAGACCAGCATTTCCAAAGCAGCCTCGTCTTTTTAGAAACTCTCTTTTGATTAAGGATTTTGATTTCCAATATAAATATTCACCAGAGGCCTGATGCTTAGATGGGGAAGTATACTAACAGGCTTTCATTCAGATAGGAGGAAATATGCAATGCATAATTCAAGACCTTAGGCCTGAGCTGGCATCCTGTTACATGCCCACTGAAGTTGATGAGATTTTAGGGTGTACAGGAAGTGCCAACTGAAGTCTCACAAATAAATGCCTAGCAAATATTTATATAAATATGGTAAACAGCATAGAAAAATACCGGTATGCGTGCTGGTGGTCAGTCTGAAATTACTACTCCTCCCAGGCCTGTTTTTATGTCCTTTAGGATAATAGGGCCATCATTATTTTTCCAGTGCTTTTCAACTCGTGGTAAGAGAGAGTTTCCCCTCTGTTAGTCACACAAACTAAAAGCAGGTCTGTAATCTCAGTTTAGCTGCATTTGGAAACCAGTCTTGTTTGTAAATGATGAAAGGAAAACAGGCAGGAACCCACTTACCAAGTTTCTCTGTAGAAGCATTCAGTTTTTCCAAGGTCGCTCTTTTCTCCACGCTGACCGGCTTCTCTGCACTGGATAAAGTTTTCGAATCCTTCAAAATACCAGTATATCATTGGTGCCATCCAGGAGCTTAAAAATTAGATCATGCATCCATGTCTTTTAAAGTACGTTTTAGAAACTACTGTGATATTTCACTTTGTGTGCGTATGTTCTGTTTTGTTATTTAAAACACGTAGATGTTTTGATCAGAATTGCTCATGACACTGTTTGAGACACTGAGGAAGCTCAGAATGGCTCTGAAGAGCCAACGCTTTAAATAATTTAAAGCTATGTTTCTTGTTCTTCCAAAATGAGCCTCATCTATTACTTACATGTCCAGGAAGCTACGGCTCAAAAGTGATGGTCTATCTTGAATTAAAGTGGAAAAAAGCTGTTGGTACAAATTAAATATTTAGTTATAATAAATGGTGGCATTTTAATAATTAGTGAGAAGTCTGGCGTTTATAGATTTTTCATAACATAGTATGTAAGTAATGAAAACGAAACGTTGATTATTCAACATACAAAAGCCAGTTCTAGGGGTATAACAGATGGAGAGTGCCAGAGACAGAAGAGAGTGAATATTTTTTAAAAGCTACGTGATCACGTAATTAAATGGAGGGGACTAATCGTGAGAATTCACAAACATTCAGGTGAGTTAGTTTCTGTTCCCATTGACACTGAAGAAATAATGAAATTTCTGTTTCCCTACATGCACACACTGGAAAACCATTGGAAAACCACTTCTTAATGTTGAAATCAATAGCATCATGACCATGCATTCAGCAAGCTCAAAACTATAACGTGACTTGAATGACCAGTTACACATAATGAAGTGATCATGAGGGCGTAAGTTCTTCCAAATTGCTGAAATATTACCAGTATTACCTTGTTAACACTTGTCTCGTAGGCACAACCAAACCAGTAACACAGACGAACGGCAGGAAAAAGAGTTGGAAGAAGAGGGAACGACTGACCTTCTCGTGATGACAGTGCTTGAGAAAGCTGGGAATAGCTACACCTTCTCCAAGTCACAGTCTCAAAAGATGATATTCTCTCTTTAAAGAAAAAAACTCACTTAAAAAGCCTTTAAGAACAGCACCAAGGACTGTGTATGTATACACACAGGTGTGTCTATATATGCCAACCAAATTGCTGTTTCTTTGGGGTGTTTCAGCATCCTTGATGCTGGATACGGCTTTGTTTTAAATCATCTCCAGCATGGATTTTTCAATTAAATCAAGACGTTTCTTTTTAGTGGTGTTTTCTACTAAACGAATAGCTAGATGGAGGCGATGTCACCAGCAGAGACAGGCAACTCCTGCTGAAAGCGTGCAGGGCACATTTTGTACTGGTGCATGCTCTTTGATTTACTTCCTGTAGCTTACTAGATACAGAAAAGGACCCAGCTGTAATCAGCTTTTCCACCTGAAACAGATAACTTGGTAAATTCATGGAAAATGAGGTGACCAAGAACCATCTGCAGTGTTTTTTTCAATGTTGACTGTAGTTAGGCTTTCCATTTCCCAGAGATACCATACATACCTGTTGAACCTGCTCGTGTCTTGTGCTGCACCGGTGGAGATAAAGCGGGCACTTGGCTGGCTTTATTGATTCCTGAGGTCACACAGTTGCTCCGTTCCCTGTCTTATGGTGGGTTCGGTATTACGTTCATATGTAAATGGAGCAGCTTTCATATGGTTTTGGAAGTACGTGACCAGCCATGCAGTCTCAAAGAAACAGCCAGTTTTCTTTTTGGTTTATATTGCTGTAGGTCTTTATTGACTTGAGTATCTTCCTCTTTACCAGCAACTTTCTGTCAAAGAAACAGAAGAGACAGCCTCCTTGCTCCCCAGCCATCCCGCAAAGTCCTGCATGGAACAGCCCACGGGTCTCATAGCAGTAATTGAGTCAAGTGCACAAATTCCACTCTTACCCCTGTCTTTCTAATGCTGACGTTGACAATCTCTTTGGGGAATGACAGCGAGGAGGCGGGATGGCTCAAAATATTATTGATGGGCTGCTGAATGTCTGGCTACGGTTTTTGTAGCGTCATGAGGGAATTGACCATGGACTCTCTATTAATCTTCTGTTAATTTATCTTGTGGCTGACTCCCACAGCTAATGTTAAAGAGTTCAGCCCTCCACTTAGCCAATTTGGTCAAAGGCAGGCTGGTGGCAACTGAAAGCTATGACCAGCTGATGGCTGTATCTAAGGGTAGTTCGTAAAAATTCCTTTAGCAGCCTCAGTCCAAATTTTACTGACAAAATGTCCATATCTCAAAAAAATTCCTCCAAAATAACTGCTGGCCGAAGGCTCGGGGGCAACCAAGGGTTTAAAGGCAAGAAGGGTGACCTTGTCTCTTCCCTAGAAGTATTGTCTGTAACGTCAGCAATGAAGTGCAAAGGGGCACATTTGTGTTAGCACCACCCAGGCTGTCAATGAAGAACTTCTGTCCCCAGAAATACCAAATCGAGTTCATATGAATTTCCCGCTCTTCCAAAACCACTTTCCCACCAGGCAGAAGAGATCACAAAATTAAACAGCATTCCCCCCTTCTCACATCTCTGCAGTTTGTAAGCACTGTGCCTGTCATAACGTTCCCAGGAGGTTTCCTTAACCATAATGTCTCATCTCTGCAAGCAGCTGCTTCCTTTTTGCATAAGAGTTCTTGGAGACTTGCTTCACTTATCAAAACTAAACCCCTGAAAAGCTGGTAAATAACCAAGTTCTATGGGGAAGATGAAATCCCACTGCAGATGGACAGATTTGCTTAACCTATAAAATAATTCTGGAATAGCTATTGTTTTGGCAAAATTCTAAAATGTAACAAAGTTTGATTGTTCTTGGCTCTCCTACTTTGCTTACTTTGGGGTTATAGCTGACCCTCAATACGCACACGTTAGTCCCATTACTGTTAACAAGGGTTAAATACACACACGTATCTAAGAGAGGCTTGACCATTTACTCTCGGTGTTCCAAGGTCAGCTGAAGTCTGGACCTTTTACTTTCTCTGTGCTCCACGAATTGAGAACAAAGCTTATGCAAGACTTCCTTGGGGAACACGGGGTCTGAGGTTTTTACAGTCCACAAGGCTAAAATTCAAGTATGAGCCACAGCTGTTTGGACAGGAGTCTTGGACCTCTTTGTTTTGAACTGTAGTGACCTGCTCAGCCTTACCAACTTGTGAAACTCTGAAATCCCCGCACGGCTCATGACTGGGATGTGAAAACTGCCCGGCAGACAGACCTGGGTAAAGCGACCAATTCATAGTGCTCCGGGATTTGCAGGTGGAAAGGCTCTTCTTTTCCTCGCCCCCCTCCCTCCGTTGCTATACGCATCGTTTCATGCATATACATATACGCATGTGTGCAGATTTGAATCTGCGTCCACCACCCAACCGGCTGACCCAATGCTCTGATGGCAGGTGGGGAAGTTCCTCCCCTCTGCCAAGTACAGGTATTTTTATGGGTCCCTGGGAAGAGGTAAAATAAGAAAGGAAACAGAGTGCGGGATATGCCAGTCATTCAACTTAAGTAGCGACAGACCTCCGGTGCCCGCACGCTTTTAAATACGTTCTGTATACCCTCGGTAGTGCATGTATTTTGAAGTATATAATGCCTATAAAAGTGCCAGTTAAACCTTCCTTTTGATTTCACTGCACTAACACGAATATTTAGAATGACAGCAATGAGTAATTTTGCAGAACTGAGACATGATACGTGGGATAACAGTCAATCTATTTCAGTGGACTGGGAGCCCACCTTCCAGTGGCCATTGTGGCTTGGATCAGGTGATAATCCCAGTGGAGGCTGCTTGGCTCAGTGATAGATCGTCTTATACCACCTTACGTTTAGAATCCAATTCCATTGTCTTCTTTGCAAAAATGATACGTATTCTCTATATTAATGCCTGATCGCAGCAAGACAAAGCGTATCTTGATTTGTGTCTGACCTTTCACGTTCATTTTGCTGTTGCAAAACACATTAAATACTGTGGAAAAAATGCAATTTCTTATCTAGTGATACAATGAATATCTTTGTACATCCAAGATAATAGGAATTCCAGCATTCATGCTTATTATAAAATATAGCAAGCAAAGGCTAAGTGAATTCTGTTTGTTTTAATACGGAAATAATTTTGACTGCATCTTTGGCTTTGTATGACATGGAAACTGGTGATTGTTTATGCTTTGCTACTTTTTTTGGTCTGCGTTAAAATCCCACATGAGAAACGAATTTTTCTCTAGGAACAAAATGTTACTTTTTTGGGACTGAGTTCTAATTAGTTGGGTAGTATGTCTGTTTCTTTTCAGTTGGGAAAACGCAATGCATATAAAATCCAGATGGATAGCACATGATGCTGGAACCAGCCCCAGCCAATCAGCCACGTCACTTGATTAAAAGAAACCTATAAGAATTTAAGTAAAAAACCAAACCCAACTAGACAGTAAGAGCCGCAAACTGGCCGCAAGATGGGATTTCATCATCCTCTGAGGTTGCTTTTCTTTGGCTGGTTGGCCTCCCCACACCTTCTTGGAAGTTAACCTGCAGTTGCATTTAATTTAAACTTGTGTAGGATTTGTGATTAAGACCCTAAATACCAATGGTGGAAGACACGTGGTAAGCAGGATGGGGAGGAAATTCATCACCAGACCACATCAGGCCCCAAGGACCACAGCTTTAGGGCAACGGGCTCTTGGAGGGAACTCGGCAGGGAGAAATGCAACAAAAATCCACCGGGCACGAACCCTAATATCGCAGACCCGTTCTTTTTGTATGGATTTTGTCTGTGACCGAACAGTCTTTCGGAGAGAAAGTCAGCCCATATTATGGCAATTACCCACAGCCTCGCTGGGCGCACAAGCTCCTGCGTATCCCGGGGTTTCACCACATTTGAGAGGGAGATTTTCGGAGAGGTCTAAGGCGGGCTGTGAAGGAGTCTGAAGGAGAGGCAGGCAGGCCTTACGGAGGGATGGAGCGGCATCTGGAATCCCTACGGACAACTGCAGGAATGTTTATTATTCTTTGTTTATTATTTTGAGTGTGTGCTCTCTCCCTCTTCCTCTCTTTGTCTCCCTTTGTTATTTGTGTAATAAAATTCCTCTAGGCATATAAAGTCATCTGGAATTGTGCAACTCCTTCTGCCAGGAAGCTGGAAAAGCCCCTCTCCTGTGCAGAGAGAAAAATACGGAGTCGTCTCAACTGTTAAGAAATTACAAGAAATACAGCATTTATCTTTGGGTTACATTTATATAGCAAAGAGCTGTGGCAAATAACTGTGCTTCTTACTGTTAAAAATTCTACTTTTATCCCATCCAAGGTGTTATGTTTATTTAAAACTTGAGAAATAATTTGTACATTTTAAAATAAAGCGTGCAAAATACATTAAAAAGGCTCAGTGTCAAAGTTGTTTTTTCTGCCAGCCGGTGCAGAGAAGGAAAAGGAAATGAGTAAGGAGAGAGGAGCGTCTTTACAGCCACATGGCTAGTGAAATTTTCTATTTATTCTTTGGGGAAAAAGCAAAGTAGCTGCATAGCTGCTGGTTGGATAGGTGCCGGTACTATTTTTATTGGCAGGCGACTCTGAGTGGCTGAAAGGTGGTCATTAACACCCTGACACAAAGTGCTGACAGGGCGATTATAAGATTAACACCCTACCTTATAGTAACAGTGTCAAAACCTCCCCTTACCTGTCAGGGAGAAATAATGGCACGAAGGAAAACATTACAGACATACTGAGATTTTAACATTAAAATGCCACACAGCTACTAACTTTTTCAATTTGGTCTAAATATCTAGCTGCCCTAGTAAAGTAAGTCCAATAAAATGAAAGAACATAGTCTAAATTATAGTTTCAGCAAATAAAGTAATGAACACAAAATCTAAGCCACCAGGCTTACTTCCTCTCTTGTTGATGGCTTTTAGACCCAATCTCCCTGCGAGCGGGTCATTCGCAACTGATGCCACCAGACTTTTGGTTTGAGATCTTGGAAACTCCGGGGTTTTGCTTAAGACTTGATAAATTCGACAAACAGAACTTTTCTGGAGAATATTACTGCTGATATGCAAGGCAAAATTTGACTAGGATCTTCCTACAAGTTCACTGGTTATCCCACACAGCACTAGAATCTCGTTTTATCGGTGAAAGCCTCGGGACCCTAAGGACCCATCTGCATTTGAAAGTGTTTCTGCTCCCTGTTCACGGCAACGGGAAGGGCAAACCCTGTAGCACAGCTTCAGCTAACCTGGGTTATGCTGCCCAGTCTTCTGACAGTTCGATTAAATAAAATAAGCCAGGGCACAAAGCTCTTCCTGTAGCGCTACAACTGCACCAGCCCAGAAAGTCAGCCTGGGCTCATCCCCAGCAGCGTGGCCAGCAGAGCGAGGGAGGGGATTCTGCCCCTCTGCTCCACCCTGGTGAGACCCCACCTGGAGTGCTGTGTCCAGCTCCGGGACCCCAACATAGGAAGGACATGGACCTGTTGGAGCGAGTCCAGAGGAGGCCACAAAGGTGATCAGAGGGCTGGAGCCCCGGAGGCTGCGCCTGAGGAGCCCCCAGGCCTTTGGCCCCTCTCTGCCGGCAGGAGTTGAGCCCCGGGAGCTCTGCCAACGTTGCCCGTACCTGCCCAAATGCGCTTGGCCGCTTGCCTGGCCATTTTATTCCACCATTGTCCCCCTCCCAGCGCGTGTGCTCTGTCACATCAGTGATGCGCCATATGGTTTCGTTACCTTCAAGTCCCCAGGGTTCATATTGTCCAAGTTTTGCCAGCTCATCCACTCTTTCTATATAGTTTTTTAGAAATATTTTATATTGTATATGATGATGGTATATTCTATATGCTATGTATTTTTGTCTGTAAGATCTAAAGATAGAACGCATAATACATATTATTTATATATACTTCAGTTTCTAAACAAGATAGCGAAAGCGCCCAAAATACCAAGAAGCGTTTATGTGTTGCATAAGAAAAGTTCAGTAGTTTTAAGGAAGATTTTCAGGGCTTTCAGAAAGTTGCAAGGCATACAGTAGTATACTCTATATGCTACATGTTTTTGTCCGTAAGATCTAAAGATAGAATGCATAATACATAATCTTTATATATACTTCGGTTTCTAAACAACATAGTCAAAGCACCCAAAATGCCAAGAAGCGTTTCTGTGTTGCATAAGAAAAGTTCAGTAGTTCTAAGTAAGATTTTCGGGGTTTTCGGAGAGTTGCACTGCCGTCATATCACGATAGCTTAAAGTTTATTGAAACCCCTTAACGAAGTGTACGCAGTTAACTTAGGACCTGTTACAAATTAGTAAAGCGCCATCTGAAAAGTCCAAAAGTCTCAGAAACGGATCCAACAGAAACATTTAATAACTAAACAAGGAGAGAGGATGGATTTATGGCTGCTGTTTAGTTTGCGGGCTGCTGGAAGACAATGCAAAAAATTCACAACCACTTTCGGAGCTTCTGTGAAATGAACACTGTGCCTGCAGAGTATTTATCATAGCAACTGATGAGAATTGCCAAAGGTAGGGAGTTTCCAATAAATAGGATTCTAGTTTTAGGAACAACCTGTCAATTTCTAGGTGTAATTTTATTACAGCATCTGCTTTGGCTGAAACCAAGGTCTCCAGGGCAATTCTGAACTTTCAAGTCATCTATAGAATCGAGTGTTTTCATCTGCATATCTTTTTCACTTCAAAAAATGAAGAATATGACATAATTCAGAGAAAATGATGTTTAATCATGTTTCATTAATGATGTTCATGCAGACATCCATGCTGACAAGAGTCTCGGAATATTTTCTGAAATGTCAGAAATGCCTTTAGAGATTTTTGGCATTCCGCAAAATCTGAGTGATTTTTCAAAACGAGGGAGAGTCAAGAAACACTGTCAAGATAGTGGGGTATTTAGTGGTCTAATTTATAGTAAGATCCCAACTGAAAAGACACTCAAGTAATGAGATCTTGCATACGTTACAGCTTTCTGGGAATTTGAGTAATATATAAAGGCTTTCTTTACCAAATGACTGGCACTGTGTTGCTCTCTGTTGACTTTAGCTGTAAAATGCTTAACTACACCCTTTTAGCTGCTTTATTTTACTTTTATTAACAGCCCTGTTACTTTATGGGAACGCTGTGTCCCGTTTATGTATCTCTGGAAGTAACAAAACTCCTGTTTTCTAAGAAAGGGGAGATCGTGCAGCTCTGCTGGGTGAGACAGAGATGAGCCCTTCGAGCGTTGCTTCTGCCGGGAGGCATTAAGAGGGGATTATGGGCTGGGGAGAGCTAAAATCACTGATCAATACACGCCACAGATTCGCTGGCTCTGAGCTCTGAATGGGAGGGGAGCAGCAGGCTGTATCTGCTAATCCTTATCCCTTTCTTTCTGCACATCTTCTGCGTGATGAGGGGAGATCACGGGTGACACCCTGCCCTGGCCCCAGCCCGCCTTTCACAGCTGCAAATCAAGACACACTTTGGCAAAGCCGGGACGGCAGTCAACAAAAAAAAAAGGCGCAACACAAAGAAAGCCACCAAAATAGTTAATAAACTATGAAATCATGTGTAGACATGAAAGTGGGAGGAGAACTACCTAAGACCTTACTTACAAAAGCATAAAGACATAAAAGATGACCTTCTGTGACCACTACGGGGATAACTTCATCAGGAGATATTTGTGCCAGAACACGAACAGACTCTTGTGTCTCAATCATGCTGAAGTGCTGGAAACTTTACTGTAGTCCTTTGCAAGGGGTTTGAATGAGCAAGGTGGGGTTTTTTTGGTGGTGTTTTGTTTTTTTTTTTTTGGAGTATGGTGTTTCTGATAGGCAGCTTGCAAACACCCCTGACCAAATGCTGGAATCCTTAAACTTAGGTTCCCTAGTTTGGATCTGATGCCTTTACACAGCAGGAAGAAAACGAATATACACTCCTGAGTTCATGGTCCTGCGACCACTGCGCAGCCCAGTCAAGAAAAAAAAAAAAAAAAAGAATTCTCATCTGCACTGCTTTGCCTTCCTTAACATACGGCTAGGGAAAGGATTTTTAAGGCATTTATAGCTTGGTACACAGAAAAACACGCCACTCTTTCATCTCTCTGAAAAATACTTTAGGGCAGTAAAAATTTGGAGACTCTTTTTTACATAATTGCTCTAGGTAGATCAATTTTATTTTTTCCTCTTTACTTTCCAGGCTATTTTAAGCACAGAAACAGAACTCTCCTGCTCTCCCTTTTATACTAAAAAAACCTCCCTGACATATATCAGTGACATCATTGGGCATTGCAGCAGCAACACGAAAGCAAAGGAATTCCTGCTTAGACCATTGCAGTTTGGAGATGAGTCAAAACTGGCCAAAGTATTGAAGGGTGACTGCTGGCAGCAGCCGGCTTTTGCCAAAAGCCTATAACCTTCACAGAGCCCGAGCAGGAGGTTTACATCATCGAAAACGTCCCACAGGCATCGACGGGTGAAATCCAAGCGCTGCCCGCAGGTGACACCCACCACACCATATCCACACAAAATAGCTCCATCGACACGTGCCCCAAAGACTTTCCCATCCCCTCTCTGCGAGCTGAAGGCTAGGATGTACAGCGGGCAGAACACTTCCGTGCTTAAGGAACAAAGTAAAGTGTCTATGGTCGCTCGGTTGCTATTGTTGCTATCTGTTTATTCTCATTCGCCAAGATTTATGGCTGTTTAGAACAAAATAAGCACTGGTTTTGCAAAGGTTCCTTAATGAAAGGAACAAGTTTCAACTTTATTCCCTGCTTTCATGCAGAGGTTATGTTTATTTAGAAAGCTAACATTTATACAGATTATGCACTCTCCGTGGTGCCATGCCAAAAAATACATGACTAAAATGGGTCTTTCCATCACTCTCTCAGTTTTGACCTGTGATTGTTTTTACAGGAACTGGATCTTTTAAGCAATAGCCTCTGGTAGAGTAAGGGGAAAGCACGGCACCTTGTGCAATGATTTGCAAACGGTGGCTTGAGCAAAAGGATATGCAGAATGCATTTGAATCACTCAACTGGCCGGACTACCCCAAACGCTACTGGATTAGGATAATTGCCAGTGAGAGTGGGAAGGGTCATCAAGCAAAGGTGGATGATAGGGGAGAAGGTCACCAGTGAACGAAGTCAAATTTTTATGCAAAGTGAGACTTTTGATTGATTAAGCCATCCAACAAACTTTTCAAAGTATTAAAACCAGTAAAGTAAGAATCACTAGAGATGGCAAATTGAGCTGGAAAAGTCACTGAATAATTATTCAAGTAGTAGATGTGCTTTTGTTGTATGTGCTCCTCGTTATCCTGCTCTTGAAAACGTTTGCAATACCGCTGTTTTGTAAGCGAGAAGGGTCCTAAGAAAGAAATATTTGTCTCATGTTGGTCTGCAAGTGCACGTTTAAAACTCTCTTCAAAAAATTCACTCACAGCAAAAATGGAAAATTATTATGCTCAGAAGGATCTACCCGGCCTCTGTCTTTCTATTAACAGATCATCTTTAGGAGTAAATATCCAGCCTGATAAATGCCCTGTTTATCAGTCAGTGAGCAAAAATGATACAGACTCATATGACTGGAGAGCGCTTGAAAACTCTGATTTTCCTTGGTTGAATATCTTTGCTAGGAGACAATGGTTTTCCTATGGAGCCATTCCACAGATTCAGAAAGTATGAAAAAAGAAACGTCTTTCAGCTTTCCGATGTTTTTCCAGCTGAAAAACGGTGACAAAGCTTAAGGATGTGATTTTTTTTTCCCCCGTCCACATTCTCACACTTTCTAAATGTTTTCCAACTGGCAAAACAGTCAGCGTTACTTTGTGTTCTTTCCTGCCTTCAGAAAGAAAGTCAGTTTAAAGTACAGGAAAGCCCTGTTTGAAAACAGCGTTAGTATTTCTCTGTTCTGAACTATTTTTGGAGAAAAGAGTAGAATCAAATTATTTTTCTTTTCATAACTACGAAATGAAAAATTCACCAGTTCGGAAAACATTCTCCTCTGAAACATCTTCCCAAGCTTACCCGAAGCATATTTTTAACTTGCAGTTATTTTTCACTCCCCTTTATGCGGCACTTTATTTTAGCCAAGTCTATCTTACAGAGTCACAGTCTCTCAACAGGTTTTTTGGTATTTTCCGTCAACTAGAGATCTGCGGGCTGATTTGCATCAGCAAAGTGTTCATTAAAAAGGATTAAGCACGGTTAAGCGCCACGGCCCCATGAAAGACAGCGAAGCTAAACACCATACGCCTTCTCTCCATTGACAGTGACAACCCAAGCGTCCTAATTTGGGGGCTTTTTGCCTCCCATACATCAGGAAACCGAAAACTTTCGTAACATACCACAAATTACCACTTCAGCAGGTGAATAAATAATCACCGTTGACTTCTTCCCTGCTCAACATTTACCTCAGGGCTGTGTGTTGGTGGCAAAAAATGTGCTGCAACTGGGGGGCAGGAGGGTGGGGGGTGGCCGGTTGGCTTTTCCTCCTGGTCAGAGCTTCCCATCTTTCCCCTGGTCTCTCTAAGAGCAGGATTTAAGCGCCCAACTTGCATCATCTCATCCCTTTACAAATGGGTGTATATGTTGTGGACCCACAGCTTCTTTCGGTGGCTACATAACTCGCTTAGCCTGGGGTTTGGGACCACTGATGGAGGTAGATGTGCCTCAACCCTGCTCGGGGAAGTCTCGCAGTGTGGGGAAGCTCCACCAGACCCAAAGAAATGGGAGAAAAACTTGACCTGGAAAGACAGCAGGAATTGCTTTCCTTTCATCTCCCGTGCTTGCATTTTCATCCGGGAGGAGGTCGTTGGAGTCATCCTTATATATAGGTTCTCCCCATTTCAGAGACAGAGGTAAAAGACGCTGAGTGAGAGCAGGATTGAGGTGGGTGAACCTGCTCTGTGTCTTTACAGAACATGCACAACTGCCTCAAAGTGAGGAAAATATTGCGACTTACGTCTGTTTGCTGAGCTGCCCCATTTCATTGCACAAATTTACCCCTCTCTGCTTTTTCATGGAAATGTGGCAATTACCTGGCACCCTGCTATAAAGGAAGATTTCTCTTCAAACAAAGCAGAGGAGGGTTCTGACTTTCCATATATTTCTGATCACCTACAATTCTACAAAGTTCACTAAAGCGGTTGTAGGGTTTAGCAGCCTTTCATCCTGTAATTACATGTTGTGTCTCACGAATTATATTAAAGCTGGGGATGGAAGCTTCTCAGAAGACTTAGTAAATAACTGAAATGCGTAAGACTCTTTATTCAGAAAAGCTGCCTGGAAAGCTCATAAGAAAAGGCTTTCCTGCAAGATTTTCTATACTTCCTACTTGAAGACAGGCTGGAAATCTGAGAAGAGCCTTTCTGTTCCAGCTAAAGTGGGTAGGTGCCAGGGTTTTAGGAGGCTGAGGGAGAGGCGAGGGGAGGAAAAGCGAGTTATGCTTTTTCTTCAGAAATTCAGGTTCATCTTGAGTTTTTGGAAGAAGTTAGGATTCACTTTTGTTTTGTCTGAACAAATTTCTTCACTTTTGTTTTGTCTAAACCATCTGGCTGAAGTACAGCGTGGGCTTGTTTTGCCTGAGAAGTCACATTGAATTAATAGGTCTATTCACAAAGCCTAAGTTGAAGCCTGTTTGTAAATCTCTGCAAAAGCTAATCTGCTCCGTGCGCCTCTTGCCAGGCACACGGGAACCTCTCCTGCCCTGCACGGAAGAGCGGCTCAGCCCACGCTATTTGAGATGTGCTTGCACTGGGCTTGACCCAAGTCCGAAGCTGAGCTGTACTTCCAGGATCTTTGGTCCAGGAACATCAGTCAGTATGAACTGATTTTGGTGAGAGCCACTACATTTCCCAAAAGCACAGACTCCATCTCTCCCTGCTTGTGTTATTTAAGACAACTGCAGTTCGGTTCTTAAGGTATTGAGATAGCCTTCATCACTGATAACCACTTAGCAGCTTGGAAACCATGATCTGAAATGGACTAGCTCTTGAACGGGAGATCACCTGAAAACCTTAAGCAGAAATTACGGCGTGAAAGGCAAAGCACCTGCCAAACCCTTTATCGTGTTTTCACCCCTGAAGAGAAATGCACACGTGTAGAGGGAGGTGGGCACAACGTGCGTAGGTAACATGTCATACAGAGTAAGACTCCACCAGAGGAGTAGATGTGCAGCTACACGTGCAATCTGAGTAACTACACAAACAGATATATGAGCATGTAACGTTCCAATCACAAGCAAAGCTATCAGATTGAATCACGGACAACGGTCAAAGATATTTCAAGCGCAAAATTTAAGAAGCTAAGAAAGAAAACAGGAACTAAACCAGCCATTTTCTCCCAACCAAGCTTTGGAGCGA
The DNA here is from genome assembly GCA_013398915.1 of Dromas ardeola. NCBI lineage: Eukaryota > Metazoa > Chordata > Aves > Charadriiformes > Dromadidae > Dromas > Dromas ardeola. Next base: position 675,272 of record VYZM01001454.1, read on the forward strand.
ACTTTTCAATAGCAAGAAATGTAGGTTAAGGATACGCAATGCCAACGAGCTCACAAAAGCGTTGTTTTCCCACAGAGGAGGATGCCATGATCACACAGGGTAAGTGTGAACACTCGGGACATCTCCCAGGTGCTCCGACCCGTATCGCTTTTGGACTTTAAGACCAGGAAACCAGAGGGACCGGGCACGCTCACTCAGAGGTACACAATGGTTCAAACACCAGCCCTACCAATAAAAGATAACCTGCCCCCTACCCAAAAAGCCGCATCAGTAAGATAACAGCAAAAACACCATTTGCAAGAAACAAAGGTACAAGCTGTCAGATTTCAGCTTGGCTTCAGTGTGGCTACGGTGCAAATGACACACAAAAGGACTTTCACCAGCGACTCGCTGCCACCCTTCTCCAAAAGTGAGATGGGTGCTGCAGTTTTCAGGTGCCTGGCACGAAATAAGGCAGATTATTTTTTTGCTTTCAATCTCCTAAATTCTTCCTCTCTCAAAACCAGTCCCTACTAAGATGTCTTGTGCCTGATGGCCACGGCCAAGGCTCTTTCAGTAGAGTCGCTCCGTCCTATATTGTGCTACCAAGAATAAACACTGCAAGAGCATAAGTGCCAAAAGAGAAAAAAAATCCCTCCCTTTCATTTTTTTTTTTCTTTCCTTGCAAGGCCAAACATGCTGTCTTTGGACAGATTTCAATCCCGCTTTAATTCATTAAAAAAGTGAAACAAAATCACCATTTACATCCTTGACAGCTGGCAGGTTTTATGTGTTCTTACTGCTCCTGCCAAGTCAAAAAAAAAAAAAAAAGTTTTCATTCAGCTCTGTCATGGATCTTTGGAGCGCTGGAAGTGCGAGAGATGTCAAAACGTACTCATAACAATGACATACAGCACCTGAAGGCAGGAACGTATTATGCTAATGTACTGGTGTAAAGGAAGTTACAATTCTCCTTTTTACTTAAAAAGAAAAAAATAATAAAAGAAACCCCACTCAAGACAACATCAGAAAACATACCACTCCCGAAAGAGGGAGCGTTTTGCTTTCTACAAAGCCATCTGACATGTTCCAAGGGCTTTCTGTTCATCAGATTGCATTCCAGCGTATACTAGGGAAGGAAAAAAAAAAAAGGCAAAGATCTCGAAAGGGAGGACGGCACTCTTTCCCACCGGGTATCAGGGCCTTGGGCAGGGATAGTTCGCGCTCCTACATGGTATTTCCAAAATGCCGCACAACGGGGCACCGAAGGGAAACACGAGGGTGATTGTAAGGCGGTGATAAACAGCGCCTTGCACCGACTTCAGCAGAAATACGGAACAGGAATGGTCTCCAACTTACACTTTCTGCAGCTCTCCCAGGGCCCTACTACAACAACAAGAGAAAGAAAACCCCTTCCAAATAAAAAGCAAACTCTCCCGCAGCAGAGCCGAGGCATGATGCAAACCCACAGCGTTTTATGCCACGACGCACGGAGGCCACAGCCTGGAGGAGGCTGCGCAGAACATACAACTCGCAGCCATACAGCCCAGTCCTGGGCACCCAAGCCGCACGCAGTCAATGCACGTCTTTGCCAGAAAGGGGTTGTACAGAAAAGCTCGGCAGCCGCTTGAACTCTGTGGCGTTAGGTGAAGTTATCTAGATTGCAGTTCAACAAAATCTTGGTTGCCGCTTGAATCTTGATGGGGACAAAGATAAATCAGAAATTGGACCTGCCGGTATTGCATTTCCTTGTCCCCCTGCCCACCCCGAAGAAATGCAAATGTAAGTTAAATCCACGTAAGCACAAGTGTAAGAGGCGAAACTTTCCATTTCCCCCCTGCGCAGCTGTTTACATTAAAGAGAAACCCTTTGGGGGGGGGGGGAAGAAAAAAGAGAAGGCGGCCGTGATATAGTTACAAGCCACGAGCGCGGCACTGCTATCGTTTCCAGCGGCGTTTGGAGGGAGCTGTGGCAGCTTTCAGAGCTGAAGCCTCACGCTCAGGAAGGACAGATGCCAGATCATTATTCTTGGCTTTAAGATAGAAAATAGCTCATGGGTATAAGATGCTATTTACCGCCTACAGTACATTTCAAAGAACAGCTATCTTGTCAATCATATACTCTTTGTATTACTTGACTAGGTCATTTTAATTTTGCTGTGGTTAGTTATTTTAAAATCAGTGTTATTCTATGATCAGCTACCCCTTATCTACGGTGGTGAGAATAGCTTGGGGTTGCGACTTAAAGACCACAAATATGACTAGTCTTGGCTCTGAAACTTTGAGACCCATAGGCACGGTCTTTTCTTACAAAATGCAATCATTATGGCATGCATATAGCCCTAAGCTATTTCACTTGTTAAGCCAACAACCGCTTAAAATGGCAAGCTGCTCTTGGAAAAATCAACTTTCTGCTTTTTGCCTGTACAAGACCCCTTTTGATACACATAATTTTTTAGAAAATCTAAGCCCAGGGCAATTGTCTACCTCCGAGATACAGTTACAAGAAGATAATAAGTAGACTCTCAGTTACATTTCTGTGCTCATCTTTACCCGCAGTATTGTGGATGCAAGAGGCAGAAACGATTTGTTCTCTGCAAGAGTTGCTTTAAAGGAAAAACACACCAGTGGAAACGTGGCTTTGTGTGCATACTCTGGTGTGAGCGAGAGCAAGCAAAACACCAGCCTGAAGGAGCAGGAGCAGTGCAGCACCTTCTGTTAGCAGAACTGGTCCTGGGAGGTTTGGAAATGCAGATGTCTAAGATGGAGGCACATCAAACCTCATCATCTTCTGGTCACTCCTTTTCAGGAGGGCGTGCAGTGCCCCGGCGCTCAGGTCACAGCACTCCTCGTGAAGCCCTCACACGAGAGCCTGTGGCCGCGTTGTGATGCGGAGGGGATGACAAGAAGCAGCAAAAGGAAGGGGCTAAGCTGGAAAAGCAGGGATAGCTGAAATTAAATTCTCTTTTTCTTCCATTGCACTTGTGAAAGTTGCATGTGGCAACAAGAGAATAACCTGGCTACAAACACGAAACTCCTGAGTGAAAGGAAATCTGAAGTATGACTATGAATCACCAATTCTGAATAAGATTATATCTATGCCAAGCCAAGGGTCGCCAAAGCCCTTGCGACTACACCATTGTGACTGAGCAGACGCTATCTGCTCTTTGGGTAAGGAGTCGAGGGACCTGTCCTCTGCTTTAGCAGAGCTGCGAAAGTGTGTTTCCAAAGAAGGGAAAAAAGAGGTGGGAAAATAGGGTGGCACTGTGTCATGATGTTGTTCCAGGATGTTGGCTTTGGGACTCTGAGGTAGGCAACCTTCCAGTTTCTTTTTGTATATTAAAAAAAAAAAAAAAAAAAAAAAGGCATTTTTTAAATAAAA
>VYZM01001454.1:678646-716078 GCA_013398915.1 Dromas ardeola
AAAAAGGCATCTTTTGAATCAAAATGTACATTTCGATCTCTTACAAGGAAGCCAGTCTTGAAGTAAAACATTTCTTCAGATTTATTTTGATTACTTCAAGATTAAGTGGCAGGTTACAGATTTCTGTAGCCCCACCAGGTAATGATCGTGAAGCCCAATATGGTGTATACCAACGAACACCCAGAGAGTCTTCGTGCGGAGTCAAAGCTCTGAATGCTGACCAACCAACACGAGGGCCACACGTCGCCTCTCCGGGGCCTCCGGTTGTAACAGCACGTCGTTTCTGAGAAACAGCACTGATAACAGTCAGGCGTTTCCTACGCCAAAACTGGCTTTGGGTTCCCCTTCCTCAGCAGGCTGCAGCGCATGTCACGCCGAAGGCTGGGGGTCCTCCTCGCGGGGAGGAGCACCTTTCACCAGCCTCTGATCCATGGCTGGACACGTGCAACGTGCTGGCAGCGGTGGGGGCTCTGCAAGCCTTCAAGATAAAAGGCACTTTCTGAAAATAAGATTACTTTTATTACTGAGATGATGCGAAACTGTTTGTTTTATTAGGTATCTTTTCAAATCATTTAATTATCATATTAGTTGTTTTCAGAGCTTATATTCTGAGGGCACAATTGTGCGACTGAATGAAAGATTGCCTCCTGCCAATTTCCTCGTACAAACAGCCTGGAGCTCTCTCTGCCTTAAATATATATCCAGAAGTGGGCTGAGTGTGTGTGGGAAGTGGAGAGAGACTTTGGAAACAAAAGGAGCTCTTACCCAAGTTCTCTTTTTAAGACTTTTTTTCACACATCGGCATTTTCTAAAACAGCTAATGATCCTTTGAAGACTGAAAAAAAAAAAAGTAGTTCCGTACTCTGCTCCATGCTGATCAAACGATTTCACAGTTGTTTACAATCACTAAAATTTGGCTTTGGCCAGATCAAGGTAAATCTCAAAAATCACAAAATTCTGTGACTGAACATCTGGGAAAGTTCTGCTTTTCCACATGAAATATAATGCAACTCTGGAACATTGAGGCTGCCAAAAAGCATATCTCCACACCATATAAATGGTGCAGTTGCAAAAATTATTAACCTATGGAACCTAAAGCCAGCAGGGTTGTAGAAAAAGTATACAGGAATATAGAGAAATAGGTAAATAGAATTGTTATCAAGTATGATATTTTTTAATTTTGTTTTTGCTAATCCCAAGTAATTCTCGCCTTGGATCAGGAAGTTAAAAATGCAATGGCGCAAGAACTCCTAGATATTTCTAGAAAAGAAAAAAAGCAATCTTTAGAAGCAGCAATCCACTCTAGAATACCTCTATATATCAAAATTATATTCTCTTTTTTCCTCCTTCCAAAGAAGCAGCCACATTGTTTCATCACAGTAAGCCTTTTGGTCACAATACAATTCCATTTTCCAAAACTGCATTTTCCAGACGAAATACTCTTCTCACAAGAGGTTTGGTCGATCCTCTCCCTTTTTCCTTATCTGCTGGTATATCACACTGGCAGGAAAAGCACCTCCAGTGTGCTGGAAAAACTTTTGACCACTACGTACTCTAGGCACCCCTATTCAGAAAGCCCTGGAGGGGTCAGACTGGCGAGCTCCAGCTCCAGATGTTCCACACGGGGTGTCACCACAACAGCTGGTGGCCGTATAGCGCCTGCACGGAAGCTGCTGTGCCTTTCCCAGCGCCGGCAGCTGCAAGAGCATCGCTGTTTGCGGAGGTACTGAGCTGTTCCTCCTCCAGCTGTGCTCCACTGGACACTCCTTAATGAAATGAAGGAGGACTGCTGACAGCACGGTGACACTAACGTTGGCCGGCCAACAACCGCAAGTTGTCTCTCCACACCCTTGATTGGACTCAGTGTCCTTCCTTTGACCCTCAGCTCCTTCCTCTGACTTTGCGTAATGAGCGTAAGCACTCCCAGCTATTTCAATATATCTTTTTCCTAGTTTTCTTCCAGCAGAGAGGATATTCCTCCTTCATTGCTCATGCTCATATTTGTCTATCTGCTAAAGAAGTGAACGCATCCTGCGGGTGGCTGGTGAGTCTGAGCTCATGAAGGGTTCATGAAATACTCAGTACTGCTCAGGCAGCTTGCGATAGCAACCTCCTCGCAGTTTTTTGGAGGATTTTCTTTCCAATAGCTGAATAAAACACACCTGCTAAAAAGCCTGGTCCTATGCTAAGACCACTCGCAAACTGTTCTGATATGGCTAGAAGGACACGTTCTCTGGGCTCGCCCTGTTTTACGGTACAAAAGAAAAGGGAGAAAAAAACCTTACAGAGCACTGAATTTCTCATCAGGATATGGCTGAGCTTATCTGCAACTAAGTCACAGTCGGTCACGTACCTCCGCTTGTCTCAGATTCACCCTTCCCAGTCCATCTGTGAGGATTATACTTCCCACAGTTGTTTAGTTGGTCATATCAAATAGAACACAATTTGGGAACGTTGTTGTTATTATTATTATTCCAGGATGATTTCATAAGTACATCACTAGTGGGTTTTTACGTTCGATACAGATGTACTGGAATGGTTGGTGGGCACCTAAAATTGATGCTGAGATGGGTCCTGTGCTCGGCTGAAGCCACCCAGGGAGAGATGTGGCCAAGGGGAGCAGCCCAGCAAAGGGCCAGAAGAAGAGGTCTCCAGCTACCCAAGCCAAAAGGGTTCGGGAGCACTGCTGCAAGAAAAGCTTTTAGTAGTTACAATAATCAATTGTGCACTCTTTGCAATTTAATTTGTTGCTCTCCTGCTTTACTGGGTTCCCCACTGCCAGCAGTGAAGTCAAGAACGGCTGCAGAAGACAATCATGGTGGTGGTGGGATTAATTGTGTACTATAAATATACAGCAGCAAAGTGCTCTTCCAGGTGTCTGTGCGGGAAAGGTCTTAAATGCAAAGCCAGAAGCCTCGGTGACAGACCAAGAAAACTTCCCTAAATAATTGGGGAGCAGAGAGAAAAGCAAATTTTCTCCCTGAACAGGGTATTATACAGCATGTTTCTGTCCAAGCAACAAAAATGATCAAGAGGAAAACTGAAGAGATTAAAGACACAAAATCCAAATGCTGACGGTTCTAAACTGAGTGTAAAGGGTTTTGTCAACGCGGGGCCAACGTTACACACTACCACGTACAATCAGACAAACAGGCAAAGTGTCGGATAAAATTACAGTGTGAGAAACAGATCTCAACGACGTTTTTAAAATGACGATGGCTCATCACATAACAACTTTTTAATGACGCTGCTCTGAGCAACCTCCCCATCCTAAAGACTGCTGCGTCTAAAAACCTAAGGCTCGGTCAGCGGTGGCTAAAAGGGAAGGAGTTTTCTCTTCCTCAGTTTCCCTCCATGGAAAACGTCTACTAACGAACACAAAGAGCAAGGGCACAGCTTGCAAAAATGCGAAGTCAAGCTCACCTGCGGCCCACCTCTACAGCAATCTTGTTTACCCATCAACACCCCGGAAACAATCCCTTCTTCATTCACATTCCTCAACAGCAGCCTTTATTATATGGCGTACCACATCCTAACATTAATTAGCACTCCGCTGGCAGGCTAAATATCATTTTTCAAATGGACTGCAATTAACAAAATAAAACAGATCCCTTTTTAGTTCAAGCAGCGTTGCTTCTCTCCCTCTCTTCAAAGTGACGGTGTCAAATTGTTGCTTTCCTCCCGCAGCTTGCTGTAAACCAACGACAATGGAAACGTTTTCCAATGCGCGATGGTTTCACTTGCCTACCGCCTTTCACCTGAATATTTTAAAACACTTGGCAAAAGCAAAGGGTGGGGAAGGATATTGATTTTCTTTGATTTTTCTTCAGTTTATAGGGGGAGTTGCAGGCAAAGAGGTGGTAAGTGGCTCGTCTTGGGTTACGGAATGACTTCTCAGCAGAGTCGATAATACAGCCCAGTTTTCTGGACTTTCCGATTAGTCTCTTCACAAGATAATCCAACAAATGCGATGATTTCACTTCAATTTGAAATTTGGTAATGTGTCTTTCTTGGAAGAAATAGCATTCTGTTTGTGTTGGGGAAACGTCCCGGTTTATTCATTGTGTTGACATACTAAATCGCCAGCCCGTCCAGCCTTGGAGACCGATGGCAGCGACGGTCTGAATGCGGAGCTTGTGAATGCCTCTCCCACAGCCACCAGCTCAAAAGCTGTCGAGCAAACTCACAAATGTGAAACTGTAATACTACAGCGGTATTAGTCTGCAACAGCTGGGAAACCACAGAGGTCTTAATGGCAACGAACAGAACATAATCAGTTGAAATACTCCGTATTTCTTTGGTGGTTTGCAACCTGATCTTCTCTGTGTGGAGAAAATCCTTAATAGATGGGGCTTAGAGATTTATTTCCCTATTTTTTGAAACAAATTCACTGGAAAAAAAAAATTTGTTCGACTTGAAGTTTTGTATATAAAACCAGCCTAGATTTGTCATTAAAATGCCATGGCTGAGATGTGTCCACAAAACATAAAAATATTGACTGGCTATGGTAACCCAGCTCCCCTCGGAGATCCTCGCAGTGCCAGGGACTCTGGGCAGGATTTTCTGGCTGGAATGGCTCTTTTATGGACAGCAATGGCTTCCCCTCACCACGACCACTGCCAGGCTCAGGAAGGAGCACGGAGGTCTGAGACAGCCCCCCCAGTGCTCCCACAAAGCCCCAGGACAGATTTGCTGGTGCTTTTTGATTTTGGTGGGTGGGCCTTTCAGCTGATGTTATACTTGGAGGTGGGAGAGAAGGCAAGCTGAGAAAAATACAGTATGGCCTCTGGAACGCAAATTTCTCTTTTGGGAAAAAATATTTATCTCAAAAAAATGTTAATAAAGGGAAAAAGAAAAGAGAAGCCCTCTCCTCCCCCCCAAGGGTCTCTCTAGGGCCAGCCCCTTCTTCCTGGGGGAGCTAACAAGGCAGCGCCTTCAATGACTCGTTCTCACAAGCCTTAAAAGAGACTTCCAAAATCTCCCTAAATAACCCCAGAAAGGAAAAGCTGATTTGTTGCATCCAGTTCAGCCCTATTTGGGGTGAAATGTGGCAAAGCCACGTGGCAAGGGGCACTGCGTAGCCCACCGCGTGGCAGCACCTTTGCAACGCCTCCCGTTGCCAGCAATATCTGCACTTTGGAATGAACTTCGAGGGCCTCCATGTGGAAAAGGGTCCACTGATAAGCACCGTCCCCTCCCCATTAAATATTCCCATGTTATGAGTCGTAGTGTCTTTTTAGCACCTGGGAAGAAGGGTGATGTTACATCTCTCCTGAGGATGACGCTGGTCTCTCGGGCAGACCTTGTGCTGCCCACCTTGGAAACTGTCCTGACATTTTGGGACCCAGGCTTGTATGGCACAGCTGGGATTTAATGAACCCTGTCACACAAATGTCTTGGCTGCATTTCTAGACCCAAAAAAATAAATATAAAAAGAGATCTGGGAAAGCCATCAGCCATCACAAAGGGACTAAGAGCTATACTGGAGGTATCTCCCCTGCGGGCATTATTCCTCTGAATAGGCCAGAGTTTAGGGCAGGTCAAAAGAAAGCTGCTGATCTGGAAATAATGGTGCATGCCGGAAAGACCCCGCCGCCGCGCCCGGCCCCCCAGCCGCGCGCCCCCTCCAGCCAGCATCACAAAGGGAAACACAAACAAAGATTAGCTGCAAAATTATTATTATTATAGCTCCCTGGAAGTATTATTATTATTATTATTACTACTATTATTATTATTATTGTGCTCAGGTCACTAAAGACTGCAGTTCTGCGTCAGAGAGGTGCAGCAGCGGTTTCAGAGATGCTCTTGGGAAGGGCAGGTCCATGCTGCCTCAAACCAGTCACTGTTGCGCTGTTTTCCAAACATTCTTGCTGTAACGTAACCTCTGATGATGCAGTCTAACTATGTTTGCCATCAAACGTCCAAAATAAGTCACATTTGCAAAAAACCTGACACATCTTACATGGCATGTTTAGATATTGGGCAGCTCAAGGGAGATCACCCCAGCTTAGTTTCAGTGCATATTCCCTTCTAAATACAAACTATAACAAAAAAGCTCCCTTTACTCTGTTTCAATATAGCACCAAGGCTTTGATATATCCTCTAAACTCTATCAGAGAAGCATGTGTGATGTTCTGGGGTGCACGATGTACCAGAATGGTGAAACAGGTTTTCAACAGGCAGATTTTTTTCTACTGACTATAAATATTCCCTATCAGCCTGCCCACCAACACCTTAGTAATGCCTCACTAGAGCCTTCCAGCCAAATGGGAGATACGGCCACCGGGTGTAATTCTAACTTTAGCAGAAGTCATTTCACATGTACACTGCCTCTTAAAAACAACTAGGAAGGTCCAGTGAGAAACCATTTGGTTAAAACTTCCCTGAAATGAGGGTCAAAATGGCAGACCCAGTAGCACAGGTCTAAGGGAAGGGACTCTACCGTCCTTCTACACCAGCTGGCTGCTCCAAAGCTCACACAAAGCGGAGAAGGGTCAGGAATGGAAAAACACTGGGTGCTGTTTTGGTTTGACTCATCTTTGTCTTAACCTTTAGGTTTTTGGCCGTGTACCTGCTGCGCGTAAAATGTCACGCAGAGGGAATTGGCAGAGGCAAGCGAAGTAACTCATGGCCCAGGTGACCCAACCAAAGCGAGGACCCCCTGGACAGCAGGCACCAGGAACGTCCTATTCGCCCCTCATCCCACTCCCTGAGTTCCTGCTCACAAATTCATTAGAGAGAAAGCACTCAGTCGTGCAGGGCACCACACTCAAAACCCTCCCACATCCTGGGGTCAAACACAAATCTTAGACCTCTAAATACATTTCAAGTCTGCTTGCACTGATACACCTGTACTGTACTGCGTGACCTGCTTACCCGTCAGCCACAGATAACTGAGGATATCAGAAATGGAAGGCTTCCCTATGACCTGGTGTTATTTAAAATACTAGTAAAATGGCACAATAGTCGCTTTACAGTGACACTTGCAAAGCTCCCAAAGTCTGTGGAAATGGATCAAGAAATAAAGAGATATATATTTAGCAGATGAAAAAAATATCCCATAGTATGTAGCCTGCATCCACCCAGGAGACTTAATCCATCAATTCCTTCAGGCACGAATGGAGGCACCTTCCTCTTCACACAAGGAGTGTTTGTTAAGTAGAAGGAATATTGCAAAGCATCCCTCGCCTTGCTTTGAATTTTGCACCCTGCGTGCTTTGCCACAGTGTGCTGCATGCAGACTGGTCGCCAGTCTCAGTAAAATAAATCTGGCATCCTAAATAAATCTGAGCATCCTAAAACACGCGTGTCCTAAAAGAGCACAACCAGGACAGTTTAGGCAAAGGTGTCTAAGGCTCCATCAGGAAAGCCTGGCACATGTCTACCTGCAATTACGAAGGCACAGTACTTCAATGTACTACCAGAGCATAGCCAGAAGTTACCATGAAAAAAAAAGCATATTAATCTATAAATATTGTTTCCAACCACAATCATGGTTGCTTTTCCTATGGATAAAAATACACTTCAATGAGTCTGCTCCTATTGGCATTTTAAAGCCGTTGTAGCTTTGGAAAAGTGACTGAGTCTGTTCATACGGTGCATCACCTACAAAACTAATATATTTCTTTCAAATGCAAAATCCTCATTATTATTATTATTATGCGAGCATTATAACACGGGCTGCCTTCTCAGATCTCGGGAGGAACCCACCAGGATGGCTATTAAAACAAAGACTTTTGATAGTAAAGTAACGCGTAGTGATTATAGATAACACAAGCTTGGGGCATTCACTGCTTTTCTATATACCTTCAATAGAGAAATAGGCTTTAACCACCCTGAGAAGATTCCTCCAGACCGAACGCGAGGGTACACAGTAGGGCAGTCGTGGCCACAGTGAAAGATCTGTATTTCCCTGGCAAATATGCTTCCTGCGGTACCACTCGCCTTTCGAATATATTTGAAAAAAATACACACTAGGACGACGTGTCCCTGTTCGCTTGTCACGCTGACAATTACCAGAGCTCAGGTTACAAGTACATCAAGTCCCCTACAAGAATGCCAGAGAGTAAAAACGTGCTGCTTCCAAGTGAATGTAGACTTTCCAAAAAACCTCATACTGTTCCTAGCCTGCGCCGTGTTTCCCCGGGTGTGATACTCTCCCCTCCACAAAAGGCTGGATTCTCTCGATGGGGGAACGAGGGGGGCGATGTGTATATATTCACGTAACCCTCTGCATCTCTGGGGGTTTCAGCGCACCAAGTCCGTGGGGCTCAGTGGGTAGGACGCATCTTTTTTCGTGCCAAACCTGGCTAAACCCGTTCCTGGCGACTACTGGATTCCTACTCTTGTTTCCTTTCAAAGTAACCTAAGGCACACCAGCCTCAAGAAGAAGAAAAATCACTAGCCTTATTTCTGTATTTGATGTACGTTTAACTTAGCGTTACACTGGGAAAGATACCAATTCACCTATGTCAAATTAACTTGTTGAACACTAATATTAAGCAAGCCTAGTAATTCCTGTCAAACCTAATGTGAAAATAAGGACACAATTATATATACAGCCGGTCTATACCATTTCAAGTTAATTTGAGCACAAGCCTTAACAACTAGTGACCCTCCATGAACTCCAGCCATCTCACTGAATGCAATGCTCCTCTGAAACACCTAGTTTAATTTAAAGTTGCGGAGCCACACCACAGCTGGCAGATGAAACAACAACGCAAAAGACAGTCCTACAACATTTACATTTTTCTGAACATTTCCACCCCTTGACACTAACTGTACTTTCTCTGATTTCTTTGATTACTACAACTCAGATAGTTCTCCCCCCACCCCAGGTGGTTGGTTTTTTTTTCCTTTTTGAGAGCGCTTTACTCACTGTCACCATTTCCTTTCTATCCCCAAATTGTCAGCCAGCTCCCCCTGCTTGTGTGGGGTTTTCATGTGAGTGTGAGAACGCAGGCATTGAGAAACCTAGGAAAATATGAATGCAAAAACCACAAAAAAATGGCAGGCATCGCCAAGGCCAGGTGCAGGCTCTGAAACTGTATGTAACTTGGTTCCAAGTCACCCTAGCATAAACTTGTGGTTAACATTGTCACTGTTGTGTTTGCTCGTTATGCTCTGAACTCTGGGCATTTGGGTTTTTTTTAAAGGTACATATGAAGAGATTCAAGTTCCATCTACCAAAGATACTCAGAAGCAAACATCTAGCTGTGAAATTTCACCGGGAACCAGACTGTGGATTATTAAAGCATAGAACATATATATTATAAATCAGATCTTAAGTTCTTTAAGCAGAATCAAAGGAACTGCATTATTCGCTGTAGTTTTTAGTGCACCCCTCACTGTGTCCTCATTAAGCTGCAGAAAAAGCAGATGATTTTCAGGTTTTGCCCTTTCCTTCTCCCTTCCTGCGATGCTTTTCCTCATCAGAGCTCGCTGCCCACCCCTCTCCTCCGGCTGACCTCCCTCGCAGGGTACACGCTATTCCCTATCAGCCCTTTTCCCCCCCCATCCTTACTCTTCCTATCCCCCGGAAACATCCTGCCCAAAGCTGAGGACCTCCCCTGCTCGCTGAGCTCTGGGACAGGCTTGGCTGCCCTTTTTGAACTGGCAGGGGGGGAAATTTGTGCCCAGCCACCCAGAGCAGTTGCCAGCAGCGATCCCCAGCTCCTTCTCTGCCCTCTCCATCCCTTTTTGCTCCAGCTGCTGGTGCCGTTATCCCTCCTTTCTCCCCCTCCCCAGGCATTGGGGGCCACAGCTGTTTGATCAGGTCATGGTCCCATTCTCTCACCGGGCTGCCTCTGCGCAGCCCGTGGTAACTGGCACGATAAACCGCTGGCGGGGAGATCAGATTTTCCTTTTAATTTCTTTTCCACCAACGGGGAACTCTCTCCTGTTCATCTGAGGGTACAGCAGCTGTTAAAGCTGCATGATGGCTACTCGATGGCTGGCACACGGCAGCTACAATCTCGTACTCCTTTTCCATTTATTTCCCCCACCCATTTACCCTTGCAGAAGGAAGAGCAGGCGAGCAAGGCTGCGGAGTGCTGGTCACACTACTGCTCCTTCAATCACATCCTGAATTATAAAAGCAGATCACTTTGATTTAGTGTGAGGTGCCACAAAAACTTTTGGATGGTCACTGCTGTACGATCTCATGCCGACAAACCACCTGTTAGTGGGCTGCAGCAGCCATAAATTGGTCCTGGGGATGCTTGGATAAAGAACTGTCTTCTCTGTTGTCCCAGGAGAGCTGATTTATCTGTATAAAATATCTATTTACGCTGCAGAAATTGCTGATAAAATATTAGCCTAGTAATATTTTCCATTAGTAATTCCTGAGCTTTCCATGCTCCCGTGTGCGTGCAGATGTATGTACCTACATATGTACACACCGCAGTCTGTTGGAAGACATACAAGCGTATATAACACTGAAACATAAAGGCGACTGTTAAGGTTCAGTGGAGATCCTAAAAGGTAGAAAATGGTAGAATGGATTCTTCAGAAAAAAACCCCAAACAACCGACAACCAGCATCATGACTAGATAGCACGGAAGATCCAAAGTCAGTTGTATACTTGTTTATGATTCCGGTTCAATTCCTTTTTTTTTCCTTTTTTTTTTTTTTTATAGCTAACATAAATTTTGAAATCTAACTTAAAGAGTTTTGGTTTTGATATAACTTTAACAAAGTTATTCACAAGTTCTATAGGGGATCAACGTTTTTATTTTTAAGTGCAAAAATGGACTTTGCCATAGTCTTTTCTGCTTTATTTTTAATTCTTTAAGCATCATTTACAGAAAAGAAATATTGATGGTTTAACTTTTTTATTTTTTTCCTCTCCCTATCTCCCTTTTTCTCTCTTTTGTCATCACCTGTAACAGAAAAACTAGTAGGCTTGTACCATCTCTTTCCTTTTCCCACTCCGTACTTTCTCCTCATTTCTTCAGGTTTTCAGAAGCCACAGAGCAGTGAGAAATGAATGGCCCAAGGGAAAATCAGAATCCCACTCTGCCCAACGTTTTTAAATTCATAGCGATAAGAAGCAAAAAGAATTGAAGACGCGTAGTAACGACAATGCTGCTGCTGCTAAAGTAATTCCCTTTTGAACATTGCCAAATAAAAATAACTGCAGTGGTTCGGGGTGTTTCTCAGGAACACATTCATCTTCTTCTGTCAAACCCTAATACATGCATGAAGAAGAAAAACCTGGCTTTTGCAAAACACGTGTGTTTCACTGGAAACGTTAAGCAATCTTGATGATAACACTGTACAGTGTGGTTATAAAAATGCAGGCCAAGAGTCACGCCAGCCAGGAATGGGCACCCAAAGCTACCACAGTTACCAGAAAGGTAACTCTTGGAGCACGTCTGTGTCGTGGAAAAAATACACCTCACCCTTTTCTAGCGGCACCAACTCTATGCCGGCTCTGCAGACGCCCTGGTGGCGTTCCTAACGTGGCAGAACGGGGAACGGGAGCCAGACAAACGGGTTTTCTGGACGTCTGAAATATCTCCATATTAGCGCTTAAAATCAGGAGCCTTTTATTGGGCTTCACCTCAAATCTAGCAGAAAACCTCTTCCTCAGACACAGGTCTTGTGCCAGTTTCAAGATAGATATTCCATTTTGTGTTGGTTTTGGACGTGAAGTCTATGTTGGCCTAATCCTGGAAACTGAGTTGCAGCGTTACATTTGGAGAGGCAACCGTTTCTCCTGAATGCTTTTAAACACTTTCAGCCCTTTGGATGAAAAATACTCAGGCCTGTTTTACCATTAGTCACTTGGAGTAAGACTGCTGGCTCCAAAGGACCAGCTAAACCCTATGAGATACACAGCTTCTTCTTGAACATCCTTTGCATTACGTTGAGCACCTAAAGAAAGGTATTTAGACAAATGAGTCATGTGCCAAGCAGCATTTTCTTTCATTCCAAACAAAGACGCGAGGTTTACATACATAAAACGCACAGCTCCATGTGCCATACTTTTCCCAGTGAAATTTCAGGCAAAATAACATGCTGGATGCCAAGACTGCAAGTTGTTCACCAGAAAAATCCGGCTATCATTAATGCAGGTATCCATCCTCCAGTGGCAACGGTCTCCATCAACAGCAGAGAGTCGTGGCTTTTAATATAATTCGGTGGCAGATAATACAAAGCAGTACTTTCACAACTGGAGCATGGATGAAAAATGGCACAGCCCAGAAACATGACAAGTAACAGGCCTGCGGGGTGAAGGTCTGACTGGCTTTAACTGGAAAGCTTGTTTTCTCTCGAGCACACGTTTTTGCCAACTTCAAATGGCACTTACTATTTTTGGTAAAGTTGTTGCGAGCCCTCACACATGCTTCATCCAGCACCAGTTCAATAGTATATGATAATCATTTGGTATTAAATGCTGGCAACAGAGCCAGAAGGTTTCCTTCACGCATCCTCCTACCACTGCCAAGGCAATCAAATTAATTCTGTTAACAGCCTGCCAAGTCAACTAGCCCACTAAACTGTCCCGTCTTAAAAATGAAATCGAGACATTCATATCAAACCGTGCCGTTTCCCCACCGAGTGTGACGGCTGGAGCCCGGCCAGCGGGAACGACTGCTATCATCATACCATGCCATGCGATGGCTCTAATGAGCTGACATTTCCTGTTGCTAAATCGCCACGTCTGAAAGCCAAACCAAATAGTGTTCAACCTCTTTAGAAACCAGACGATGGTTTCTGACTTTTCCTTCTGCCTTCTGTTTCCTTGCTTTTGACGTTTCTCCATCCAAACCCGCCTAGATAAAGAGGTCTGAAGTCAAAAACTGCTCCTGCGCCATATGGAATGTATCAGACTGCTCTGCAAAATGAAGCTGTCTAATGTTGCTTCTCCAGCCTTCGTCGTCTGCTCTGCAAACTGAACCATTCCCATGGTAATCGAAAGGGAGGATGCCGTGAGCAAGTCCCACGGGCACAGGTTGCCCACTCTGGCCTGGCTATATCATTTTTGCCCTGGGTCCACACCTGAGCTCGGTTTCCCTCCACATATTTCACTCTCCTCTGGCTGCTTATTTCAGCAACAACCAACAACAGCGGAAGAAGAGAGATTTGAAATACCCTTTCCAGGATCTCCAGGGAATCACTGCAGAGCATTCAAGTCACTATCACTATTACATCTTTTGAGTCTCTCATAATCACCATTTGGAACAGTGAAATGTTAATACTTCTCTTTAGAATAATTGCCTTAAGTTTTTTACCTTAAGGTTTTCACCTAAAGGAATACTCTCTGGGCGGTCAAACCACCAGTGTGTGTCGAAACCACTGTGCTCACCGATGTAGAAGCTTCTTCGGAAGCAGGGGCACAACAGGTGCACCCAAGGAATACTAACGGGAAGAAAAATTACAGGCCCATCCCTCCCATGGCGATACAGAGCTATAAAACCCAGCCAGTTATCCTCTGTGATTCTTAACATACAGTCCTCAGCATAGTTAATGAGGAAAATTAAGTTGAACAAGCAAGAAAGAGATGTTTTGCTAGAAAGAGGATGGAAAATGGGAAGAGTTGCAGAAAGATTTTTTTTTTTTCACCCGTATAGAGAAGGCCACTAGGTACAAGGCAGAATAATTTTTCTACATGTTATTTGCTAGGCTAGGACAGAGTTGGAGAGGGGTTTTTATCTACCTGCACCAAGCTGCCCTATTAAGACTATGAACTAAATAGGGGCCTGTTTAGCTGGCAGCATAGTTTTCTTCATCGCCTTTACTTTTGCTCTCCAAATGGTATAAGAATTTCATATACCTCAAGCTGTACTTGCAGACTTTTCCCTAATCCACTGCACTGGTAGTGTTGGCTATCCTCCATCAACCTAACTATTAAGTCTCAAAAGTCTGTTATACATTTTATAGACTTGGGGGAAGCTCATTTTGCTAGCGTGCAGGCTACTTGCAAGGGGCTGACACTCCTCTGTTTAGTTTGGTTTGTTCTATTCTGTAGCAACAAATTTCACGTTAGTGGCACTAATAAATAACTAAAAATTACCTTGCCTATTTCTTTGGATTAGGTTGAATTCAAAGATTGAAAACGATCTACTACAGGAAAGCGTTTCCTCTGACAGTAATGGGCCTTACACAGCAGCAACACTGAAAAAAATCAACAGTACTGGTAGGAACTGTATTTACAATTTCCAATTTTCTATATCATGAATCGAAGTAAGCCTCCTCTTTAGGGATGCATAAGGTGACAAGAAAAGGCCATCAAAAACATGAACAATAGGAATGGGAATCACAGAATCATAGAATACCAGGTTGGAATGGACCTAAAGGATTATCTGGTCCAACTTTCCTTGGCAAAAGCACGGTCTAAACAAGATGTCCCAGCACCCTGTCCAGTTTTAAAAGAACTATACATTGCATCAGACAATCAGAAGGTCAATAACATTCATATACAACTATCACACCCTCAGGCTTTTCTTTAAAAATTTTTGCGTAGCAAAAAAATAGGCAGCATAAAGATCATAGTGTACCAGGTACGCAATGCAAGTAAGAATTGGGTAAATCATGTCACATTGAATAAGAACTGCCCCAAATCTCAACAGGGGACAGAAAATCAGTTCAAGGCAAGTGTGCTCAACTTAGCCAGTCCTGAGAAAAGGTTTTTATCCTGTCAGAATAAACGTGTAGGTGAAATCGCCAACACCCTGATTTTGAATAGATTAGAAATATAGCAAGGATACAGCATTACATATGGTGTTAACCTGGCGGTTAGCATTTCTGCTTCAAAATATGAGCAGGAAAGGGCTTCAACCTTATGTGAAAAATTAGTAAGTACTAATTGAACCTGTCAAATTATTTTGCTCATGTTTAGTTCAAGCTCCAGATGAAAGCTGGCTGCTGTGAGCGCTTGAACTGAGCCATCTGAAAGTGGTATGGGCCACAGATGGTACTCAGCATTTTGAAAAATGCAGTCACTCTCTTAGGTGCCAATATATGAGCTCAGATCCTAAAAGTAGGTACCCGATTGAAAATTACCTAAGATTATTAGATTCATAAGACTGAGATACACAAACAAGCAAATAAAACCTGCAATCCTCCCTCCGTACCAAGAACACATCTCATCCCAATCAGGGCCAAGGAGGACTTTTCCATACACAGGAGCTTTTTCTGGAGTTCTTAAAGTACACGTATAGGAGTGATTTCCAATTTAAAGACCTTCTAACTTACAATGTGTATACGTGTCTCTTTTCTGCCTCCTTAGTAGATCACAAAATCTTGTTATGCCAGCTCAGAAAGAAACTATCACATTCCCACCACAGCAAAAGCTCAAGGTTTTGTTCCATATGAGATGCTAGTATTAGACATATTCTATCTTTGAAGAGACTGTGCTGTTTAATATCTAACAATCTGGCATATGTAGTGCTAGACACCATAACGGTTGGGTTTTGATGTGATTAGTGTCAAAGGACATTTGGCAATTAGCTTCAGTGTAGAAATTGGTTTTAGTTTAAGGGCAATATCACTTGAAATTTAAAATACAGGAGGAATTATTTGCAATTATTATGTTAATACAGACAACGTGTTTTTCAGCAAGTATGCTATGATATATGTTACTTGCTGTTGACACTTTGTTTTCTGACGCAACAGCTGGGTTCACATTAATTGCATGTAATTAAAAGAAGCGATCTTTCAAATTGCTGTTTCTCAGAGAAGTCCCAGAGAAGAAAGTGGGATCTTGTGTTAAATAAACGCCCACAGGAGCAGCTCAGCTCTCTTTTGACAAAGAGGGAAACACAGGAAGAAAAATTCAAGTGACTTTCCATTCCTATTTGCACGATATTTGCTTTCGTTAACAGGCACACATAGGCATTCTGACCTGGTGCTGGAAGGGCGAGCACATTGAAAAGAATGAGAAAAGGAAGGTTACACCCTGAGATGACGACGTATGTTAATTGATTAAGAGAATGTTATGTCATTTCTGAATAGGCTTAGTGTCAAGCTCCTGCTTCCCTCAAACTCTGGCAGCATTAACAACATTGCTGTTGATAACATAACTCGAGGTCTCACTGTGACAGCTCTGCAAGGGTATTTTGGAAGGATTTAGTGGTTTTGAATAGCTTATTTCACTAACCCATAAAGAAACACTCTCCTTCAACACAAGCACGAGTGACTTTTTTTCTATACTTAATAAGGCCAAGGTAAAGAAAACCCAACTGCATATTTTTAAATATTTTATCTTTACACAAGCCTGGGTTATGCAGAGCACAGAGCCATATACATACTTTCACAGAGAAGGTAATACTATCTGACAAAATCTCAAGAACTGCCTAACTTGCAGGTCAATTTTTTCAAGCAGGAGTACAAATTAAAAAAAAAACAGTCACAATAGAAGTGTTATTAAGGACAGGCACCTCCCCATCCGATAAGAAGCTGCATCTTCTGCGCATCTCTAGGGGTAGAGAAGCAGTGGAAGGTCAACAACTTCTGTGCGTTTCCTAGAGGACTGCAGTATAATATTAAACAACCATTTTTTCTTCAAAGTGTGTGTGGAAGATCTATGCCTATAAATGGTCCTGCAAACATACGCAGGGCCTATCTATTTATCCAAGAGATTTCCTAATTTACAGAGTGGGAGTGTGGGAAAAATGCAGAGAGAGCGAGCTGTAGGAATGAAAGAATTCAGATCTTTCCCAGTACTGTTGGTAAGTTTTTAGATGCCCCTATTCTGTGGTGAACTTCTCATAATGTACTCAACTCTTTCTATCCATTGCCAAAAATCTCATGCAATCAGCATTGAAAAGTTAGGTTCAATTTATTTTCTATTATTATTATTATTATTATTACTACTACTACTACACATAAAAGAGTTTCAGAATCCCTCAGTGTTTCACATAACCTCTCTAACATGACATGAGAAACACTATCAGGCTAAAGAATACCATGAAATGTGCTACTACAGAACGTAACGAATATCCAACATCTCTGGCTCACCTACGTGAACAATCTAGGGGAAGAAATAGTAAGAAGCAGGCATAATTAAAAATAACCATCATCATCTACCTCCTTATGAGTCCCTGTTTCATTAGTCACCAAGTTTTTTGGTTGTTATTTTTTCATCTTGTTTAGATTAAGGGTCATGGTGATGCCCTATCATCATCACAGTACTATATGTATATGCCCCGACAACTCATAGAGCAGTGTACATTGGAAATTCATTAAGAATACAATCATTTACTACTAGCTTTGGATTTCTTCAAAAGGGACCCTCGTCTCCATAAGAGCCTTTAAATGCTTTCGGCGGGTCGGCGGAGATGGCTCTATCCCCCTTTCACTAGGGCTAAGTGTGGTTGGTTTCAGATGTTATCTTCTTCGTATCCTGCCCCGCACTGTCCCAGTAGATCTGGGATCCATTTGGAACCCTGCACTTAGTCATCACGTTAGTCATAGGCGATGAAAACATTCTGTTCCTGTTCACCAGCCAAACGCTAAATCCCTGCCCTGGAGGATACGCAATAAATACAACACTATTGTGCGCCGAGAAAGCCCGGCTCAGCTGGGTAATGCAGGAAGCCATGGTGTGATTAATAAATACACGTTAAATGCTTTTTAATGGTAAACTTCTGAAGCTGCAGAATCTATATGACCTCCCCTTCGTTTTCAAGTGTGACCTTCAGGGGTGTTAGAAGAGAGAACAGGGACGAAACGCACTGGCACCGAAGAGCGGTGCGTGCCTCGTTCCTCAGTCTGCTGCATCGACACTCATTTATACTAAGCAAATGCGGTAAAAGGGAAAAAAAAAAAAATGATTCCAAATGCCATCATAAAACATACTCTATTTTAATCGCTGTGTTTTACAGAAAAAGACTGTAAGCAGAGCCAAAATGCAGTCTCCGTAGCTTTGACCAAGCACAAACACTGAGTGTACTTCCCACTTCCAGGATTTTCTGTAGCCTTTGACAAATACCTTTACTCATTGTTTGAAAATAAAGGATAAGCACTGTGGTAAGACCTGTGAAAAGCAATCAAATTAAATGCCATCTGAATAAACCTGAGAAAAATCTGAAAAGTAAACAATGCCTCCACATCAGAGAATTATTACAACACTTCACTGATACAATTATTATAATATTATAATATCTTCCTTAGCAACAGCCTATGGTTTGTTTAAGCTACATAAGTTTTCAAGAGGTTGACATTGTGATGATTCAGTGGATGATATAGTTGGGTTCTTGTTAAACTGTGAGTAAAATTTAATCCCATTTCATTTCATAAATGACACCTGATTAAGCTTGTCCAGCATCTCATATGTCAGAGGACAGCCATCCGGATACAAGAGCTGAAGTGACTGAGAAAAATGACTGCAGAGGACCAAAATAACAGCCCTAATAATTCATTCTTCTATTTCAGTTCGAAAAGGAGCTGACTATTGCTGTCTTGCACAGACTTGAAGAAAGTGACTTTCCCAAGGTCACCCAACAGTAGATGGACAAGAGTCCAAACTGCCAGGATCCTTCCCAGTACTCTCCCCAATAGGTCACAGAGCAGACGCTTCATTTCAACACTGTCATTTATTTCCAGCAATGAACGCACGCTGTGCCTTCTCACTTTGATGCACTGTGCTTTCTGTTTGCATGTTTTAACTCTGGAGCACCTTGTTCCTCTCCCATCATCACCTACATGTTAAGGAACAGGTAGTTCCCTGTGTATCATTGTTCACTTTCACTCTTTTTGCACCTGTATTTCACAACACTGTTGGAAGTAGCCCCTTCTAAGCATTCGTGAAACAGTTTATTTCACTGCTGAAGTTACACCAGTAACAGTAACAACCCTATTGCTTTGTTCTCAGTGGTGCTCCTCAAGTCCCTGGCATGGTATGTTTGTATAACGTGGCGTGGTACGTTTGTATAATACTCTGACTTTTGTAGTCAGGAACTGTCTGCCCCTGGTACAAAACCTCCTCTTATTGAGCCACAATTCCATTCCTCTAAGTTTCTAGGGCCATTCAGCTGTTGAAATGCTAAGCTTGGGGTTTTCTACAAAGCCCACCTACGAAGGTGTCATCAGCTTTTGGTGACAATTCCCATTACAGTGATCTTTGTGAAATGATTTCCTAACAGCAACTGACCTGAGTCAGTGTAGAAAATAAAGGAATAGACTGCTTCGGGAGGCTGTGAAAGCAAGCACAGATAAGCCTTTGCTGTGGTATCAGTAACGCCGTATTCTGCTCCCCCGCTTTACCATCCGGAATGACGGTAAAGGGAGCCGAGAAGTTACCATGGTGGCTGCAATAACAACCAATTGCTTTTCACTGTCTGGGAACCGTCTGATCTGTTTTGCATTCAAAGTCTTTGCTGGAAGGAGTTATGGCTCTGTGAATATCGTTGTGTTCTTAGTCATACATTTATTAGACAAAAAATATTTTCACTGAGCACTTCTTAGAACCATTATAAAGCACTTTAATGCTTTTATATGCTTTAGCTAGTCTTATTCTTTGCCTTGGTGACTGTGCCTCCCTTTCCCTCTCCCAAATAAAAGAAACTGATGATTTAATCCAGGAGACAAAGGCTGAGGGCATCAGCAGATGTGGTTTTGCTTCTCCGCACTCTGACTCAGGGTCTTCTCCAAATCCCCAGACAAAGTCAATGCAACTGATTTCATTGCTTTGAAAGGATTTGGATCAGGACTTTTTCCACGATCCTGGGGACGGTACTTTGTCCCCTCTGCTCGCCACACACTTTTGTGAAACAGGGATGGCAACAGGAACCTATCTTCAAATTGTTTGCCTGGGAGCTGCCATATAACTGACTGTTATTACAACGATGGACAGGAAACAGTTAACGGTCCAGCCATTATTACTACAGGTTGGAAAGAAGTAATTTTTGTTTACATTTCATTGTTGTTTAAAGGATTCAGAACTAAAAAAGGAAATATCTAATGATTAAGGATATGCTTATATTGACTTTCCTCCCACCCACATTTTCCAAACACGAAGAAATACTTCCTCGGCACAGAAACACGGTGTCAAGAGGAAGGTGGCGGAGGACAGAATAAAAGTCAAAAGTCTCTTTGGCATGAGGGCTCTGTTTGGCAATTTTCAGGCCTCGAGCAAGAGGAAGGAGCCATTTCCCAGGCCCCATTACGGCTGCTCCAGTGGCACGGGTGGTGGCTGTGTGTGGGGCTGGCTGTCCTGCAAGACCCCACGGGGGCTCCTCAGTGGTCTCCGAGAGGGGACGAAGCCCTTCTGGCCCCATGGGGGCTGGCGGTGGCCAGGACGAGGAGCCTGGTGGCTGGCTGCCCCGCTGGGAGATGCTTTGCTGCTGGGGGATTCCTGGTCCCACCCCACCCTGCCTCTCCGCGTGTCCCTGCCTGCTCGCCGCCCTTGCCGAGTCCTCTGGCTTCATTGATTTATTTGTTCCTTCATGTAAAGCTCTCCAAGCTCAACCCCGGGCCATGGGAAAGCTCCGGGAGAGGTGGCAGAGGAGGAGAGCAGCAAGGTCTTAAAAGTGAGGCTCTCCAGCCGTCGTGGGAGGTGGCTGTGCCAAAATGTGAAATGATTGCCTATCCCCTCTTTTACAAGGCTTTACAGCTCCATTCAGACTTCCATCTCTCTCCCTCCCCTTCTCTCTTTTTTTTTTTTCCTGTCGGATGCTTCAAGGAAAAGAAAATTTATGGAAGTGGTTCCAAGAGCTGTTTTCTCTGCCTTGGTGCTAGTCGGTGCATGCTCCTGGCTGGCTCAGCCCTCCCTTCTCCCTGCCCGGCTCCAAAACTCCTTCACCCCACACAAAAGATAGATCAAGTTACCGTTCATTAGCTGCCTCCCGGGCCCCAGCCCCCAGAGCTGGTGAGTGCATCCTTACCAGTGCCAGGTACACGCAGCTCCCTGCCCCCTGTGCCTCCTTCGCAGGATAAAATTCCCTTTCCGGGTTCCCACTCTGGGAAAAAGTGTGAATTTCAAGTCTTTTCCGAGGACAAAAATGTAAATGATGCTAACTCCCTGCATAGGGACGAGTGGTAGGAAATACAGGTTGTCTTCCTCCCTGGTCTAATCATGAAATTGCTTTATAAATTTAAGCTAATAATTCAGAGGAGTGATACGTGCTCAGTTTTGAGGCTGCCCCGGTGGCACTACACTTGTCCTGCATCCCCAAGATCAGCTTCAGGCGTATTCCAAGAGGCAAGGCAGAACCCCCGCTCCCTCCAGCCCCTTTTCCTGCCTCAGCACACCGCAAAAGCGGCTCGCCTGTTGTGCATGGCAAAATTAATTTTGCCAGGACTTCTGAACCTGCTCTGGTCATCCAAGCCCAAGCAGCAACTGCAAAAGGCAGTTCTGCCCTTCTTCTGCCCTCCTCATCCTGTCCCGCTCCTGATTCTCTTGCATCTTTGCCTCCCTCGTTTTCTCCCTCTATCTCGCTCCACGGCTTTCAGACCTCAGTATTGCTCTGCCTCCATCAGTGATAAGACTGCAAAGTGCAAAGCTTGAAAACCCCGATTCAGCCTCTAATCTCTGCTTCATGCGCCTCTTCTTCTAAATCCCGATGACCATTTTTGCCTAGAGCTGGATCCTGATCTCAACAGCAATTTCAAGAATTCAGAGTTGTTCACCACCTCCCTTACACTGGCTCAAACCCAGATCAAATCTGGATTTCAGGGACTGAATTTTCACTCGCATTTTTCTGTATTCAGACACCGTTCATGGCACAGAGACTACACTGCGGCCGGCTGTGAGAACAGGATTTGCAAACAGCATATTGCAAACCCAATGATACAGGTGCTTACTGAGCATTACAACACATTTATAACACAAACATAGTTGTTCTTACAAGTACTTAAATAAAAAGTATTTCCTTTATGCAGTGTTAAATATTTGTAATGATTGATTTTTTTATAGAGAAAGAGAGACCCCCCAAAATGGCCTACTCTGAATTAATAGCTAACATCCTGTAAAATATTTTGAGTAACAAATTCATAAAACAGACTCAAAGAACGTGTTTATTTGATTAATTTTGATATAAAAAAATGAGCTCAGAAACTAAGATCGTGTATGAGGGGAGTCAGCTGAGAGTGAATTTCTGGAGGTGAACTGGAAACTTAAAAATGGAGGGGCAGTGCCGGGGCCCCGAATCCGGCAACACTTGTGGTGCCATTATAAAGACTGTCAGGCTGAGATACAGCAGCAGAATAAAAACAAGTCCGTTTTTAAGGTTCTTTTCTTGGCCTTCCCTCCGCAGTGATGTCTCACCTACAATACAGCCAGTGACTCATCCTTCAATTATTGCTGCTGTCATTCTGGTCCAAATTGCTTGGAGGAAGGGAAGTACTGATAGAGACACTTCGGAAGATTAAAATAATCATGTCTGCGATGCTTTATAACAGCTTTGCTATAAGGAACCTGCTTTCTCCATGATTACTTTGTTATGAATTCACTTGTGCAACACATTCTTGGAACAGCACAGTTTGTTTCTGGAAACAGGAATTAGTGACAGGAGATTCATTACAGACAGGGAATATTTTCCTTAAAGAAAAGCTGTCAGGTCAAGTCAGGCTTTTATATTACTGTTTGTAAAACAAGGTGTTTACATACCTGTAAACCTGCCATATGTTTTTTTTTTTCCCCTGATGAAAGTCACCTTTAGAAAAGTAGGTGGAAACAGTTCTTTGGCACTGGAGGCAGAGCGAGAGCAGAAGAGGCCAAGCCGCCGTGCTTCCCTTCCTCCCTTTGCAAGGCACCAGGCCCTAGGACAACGTGCCCGGGGCGGCCAAGTACCCCAAAGGTGGCAAACCTTGCAAGAAACAGGGATGTGCAATGTGCACCCCACTTTGCAACGCTGCCTGCAGGGACGGCGCAGCCTCCTGTCTGCAGCCAGCCTCCTCCTGCCTGCAGCCTCCCTCCCTCCTGCCTCCCTCCCTCCTGCCAATCACTACATCTGTCCCCAGGTCCATGAGAGAAGCCCGAGTCTTTGTCGTAACGCTAATAATTAAGATCCTCTAGATGATAAGTAAAAGTGCTAAGAAGTCAGCGTGCGGTGTATTCCTCCTCTGCAGGCAGCTAGTCAACTGTTTCATCTAGATTATCATCTCTGAAGGAAAGTATTTATAATTTGGCGATCGCGGTCAAAGTGTTTAGACAATTCAGTCAATGGAAAACCCTGATGGAAAAAAGAAAACTAAAACAAAAACATGAAGACAGAGGGACGTAAGTGGAGTGCAAATCCTGTTTGATAAACTGTGTCTTTAACCAAAACCCGACCTCTCTTGCCCATGGTGAATACATAAGGACTGTTACTTTCTCGGCTTCAGAGTGTTTTCCCTCACAGAGATGAAGGAAAGCAGGCTTCCTGGATAAACAGTATAAATTAATATAGAAATTAGATGCTCAAATCAGAAACAGGAAAACTGGAAACCACGTGGGATCTTTGCACTTCTGCTTCCCTTACTCCAGCGCTGGTAGAGTTGGCACCGGACAGTTTTATTCTGGAGTGAACACTTCTGTCCCCTAATTTACCCTGCCATTTGCCCACCCCCAGGAAAACAAAATTTGCATTCAGATAAACACAGACCCACTCCCGAGCCTACGCAGACTATTTCATGAAGAGTTTCCGAGTGGAAACCGCACATCATTTCCCCAAATTAAGGGCTGCTTGATTGGAACCCTCCGTCCTGCTCTGGGATAAATAGAAACCAGGAGGCGAGGGGCCAGGTCACCTCCTGAACTCCCATCCCCGTGCAAGGACCAACCATTAGGGCTGTGCAAACACAGACCTGCGCCTCTGCTGGGAAAAATAAAACCGGCCGGGTTTGCTGCTGGCCTGGCTCCGGTAAGGGTGGAGTTGGCTTCGCAGGCATAGGGCTGGAAATGCCTGTCTCCTCCGCGGTGAAAAAACTGGAGGGCGGCCAGGCTCCGCTGGTCTGACTGCTGCGGGGAGGAAGGAGCTGTAAGCCAGCAATTAGTAATCCCGCTACTAACAGGAAAGATTGCTGGGAAGTATAAATAGGGTCGCTGTTTATATGTGAATTAGCGTAGGAAGTCGTGTTGATGATGGTTTGGGGTTTTTTTTGGGCAAGCTGCCTGGCGTAGGAAAGGAGGTGGTTTGTGAGAATTGCAACGCCTGGGGGAGGAAGAACTTCATAGAATGGTTTGGGTTGGAAAGGACCTTAAAGACCATCTAGGTTCCAACCCCCTGCCCTGGGCAGGGACACCTCCCACCAGACCAGGTTGCTCCAAGCCCCATCCAGCCTGGCCTTGAACACCTCCAGGGATGGGGCAGCCACAGCTGCTCTGGGCAGCCTGTTCCAGTGTCTCACCACCCCCACAGTAAAGAATTTCTTCCTGATATCTAATCTAACTTCATGCACAGAGGTTTGGGGCTGGTTTTAGAGATTTACCTCACCGATATTATGCATATATAATCATGCATTAATGAGCTCCACAGCATAAAACATAACATGTAATCCTTTGGTATATACTGAATTTTACGCTTACATTGTGGTGTGCACGGGGAGAGTCTTGGACCTTCAGAGTGATCATTTTTATTTTTCCTTCCTGTTTTAGCAGCACCCAAATGCTATCACATACACACAGACTGCCCACAAAGATCCCTGCAGGTTTTGGAGGGATAGGAGCTTTTCCAAGCAGCATGAAAAATAAACTCATGAATGATCCACAAAGTAGTCATGATAAACACAGAATTAAGGAAAAGACAGACAGTATGGGCTTTAGAACGGGGATTAGTTTGTTTGTGCAAACTGTACCGCAAGGAAATACGATTCTAGAAGAACTGTTGGTATCACTTAATGATCCAGAGACCTGCGATGAAAAGAAACTAAGTCCTAGAAAGGAACTGGGCTTCTAATTTTCCCTGACTGCACAAGTCTCCATGGTCATCAGTCACCTTCTGCTTCTCCTTTACTCGCACAGTTCCTCCGAAAATTGAAGGGCTGTGCTGCTAGTGCAGAAGAGCACGGGCACAGTGACCCCGTCTGCAGGAGGTGGACAGAAGCCGGGGGGTAAAGGCAAATAAAGCCCTAGATAAGCTTTTTTTTGGTATGTGTAAGAAGATAAACTCAAAAAAAGCCAGAAAGCAGAAATGAGGAAATCTCCTTGACTTTCCTATCTACCTATCTGTCCCCAGGAAAGAGAACGGATTTCACAGGGAGCGAGTTGGAAAAGGAGCCACCAGAGCACGATTACAAGTTTCCCTGAACTCTTACAAATTAAGAATGTTAATTTATTAATAATACTAAAAATGAACTACATTAGAGGCTAGAGGACAATGACAAAGCATGGCCCTTGGAACATCATCTCATGCATTTCACTGCAAATGTAAATTTGAAATCAGTCTCTTAAATATACCAGCCGTGTCCCCACTAGAACTCACAACCGTGTATAGTTTGGCCGCTCCATCTAACTGCTGAATTAAAGGGGAAAAACAGACGTGCTGTGGGGTGCAGGAATTATTAGTGATGACATGTATCACATTTGGAGAAACAGGGCAGAATGACAACGTAACACAAAGAGGAAATTCTCTCTGACATGCCCCTCGCTTTCTTTAATGGTGCATCGTTTCTGGTCCAAACTACGTCAGGACCTCAAGTGCTACTTGACAGTACCTGGAGGAGGCGACCTTAAAAATTTGCCAGTTTTGTCTTAGTTAAATAGATAGAGTTTCTTCAGTGTTCCCCGCACTTCCTTGTATTTACTTTAGAGAGTGCTCCTAATCTGAGGCAGCGATATTTAGCTCTCAAGCAATTGGCAGGTTTTAAAGGATCATTGTATGTTCTGGTGCTCAAGTGATAAATCTGGATGAGGGTTCCTGGCACGGCCAACGGGAATGTGGATGTGTGCAGCAGAAGACAGGTTTACAGCGCTAAAACCTGAGAGAAATAATTACGTAAGCCACTTCGGATGAAATCATAATTAAGCCTTATTGGGGTTTGAAAGTTTGGATTTACAATATATTTCTCTCACCATTTTTCATGAACTTCTGGCAGTTTCTACTTCCAGCTGGGACAAGAAGCAAAGTGGCTATAAGTACTATGAAGAAAACTGTGGGAAACCCATATACTTTCAGGAGGGCACGCTGGCAGTCTCAGGAGAAATTCTGTTCTTTTGAGACACAGAGCTCCGTCATATTTCTCAGGCTGAAGAGTATGAAGCGAAAATCACGGAGCTGCGATACTTTGGGGGTTCATTCAAAGTGAAACCCTTCTCCAGAAAAGAAAGAAGAAGAAAGAAAACGCCAGAGGTTCAGTTGTGTTTTCCCCAGGGAACCTTTGCCTCGAGGCAGGGCTCAGCAGAAAATACAAAACTCCCATCCTGGGCAAGGATCAGAGAAAAAAGGCCCATGTTCCCTCAAAAGGGAAGTGTAATGCGCTGGTCTGGACCTGTGATAATGATCGTACGCCCCAGTACTATGTTCTTCAGTTTCTACACAGTGCGCAAGCAGGAACACTAAGTTGGATGCAATCGGAAGGACTGCCCTGAGAGCATTGCTTATAGATTTGTGAGTATTTCAAACAGCACTGAAAATGGTTAACTTGCTGTGTTAAATACTTTGCAGTATCATTGCTTGGATCATTAAAGTATGCTACTATCAATACCAAAAGTTGGCATTTTAAAGGCCCTCGATTTCTTTCCAGGTAATACAGTCTGAAAATTGCTGCAAGAAGTGAACCATGGACTCTTGCAGAGGGGCAATATGCAGAAGTCCAGGAAAGAGACCATGAAAAAACGCGTTCCATTGTCAGACATATTTTCTGTGCTTCTCCACGCTTTGTGAACCATCTGAGCCTATTTGTGTGCTCACCACAGCCACAAAATGACTTTGCAGACTCCTGTTTCAGAACTTTACACCTGCATCCTACCTCTGACCTCAGCGCCCATAGGAAAGCTGCCTCTGCTGACTGTCACCTTCTTGCTTTTTCATGTGGTTAAGGAAGTAGAAACTCCAAAGTTAGGCTTCCAAGAGTGTGACTATGCACTTGTTTGGAACTTTGGCCAATATGTTCAGAAATAACGTAAATATCAAAGAATGCAAAATATTGTACAGTGGCAACACCCATTACCTCCAGCACTGGCAAGGATTATATTATATAAACATTTATGTAATACAAAAATTCCATTAATTTAGATAATAAAGATTAATACACTGATCTAAAACCACACACCCCTGAAGAAAGCTTGAATGTTTTTTCCATTAGATCCTTGGAAAAAAAAAAAACCCAAACCCAAACAACTTCTGGTTTCAAATACCACGAATAGAGGTTTGCGTCTTGGGTCATTTTAAGTATAGAAGTTGGATTGTAACTGCCTTCATGTCTCTTGTGTAGAATTCATAAAATGAGCCCGTTATCTCCAGAGGTTATTGGGACAGACTAAAAAGACTAGACCTTCTGGTAAGAGGAAGAGCAAAGAAGTGGTGGAGATGGAGGCCCTGAGTAAGGAGAGTGTACAAGCTCCTCCCTGATTGCGGACCTTTGAGCTTGGAGAGCACTTTCTACTCACATACTCAAACTTAAAGAGATGCTAACTTTCCTCTTTGCTCCCCACATAGAAAACGTGTGAAGGGGACATACCTGGCTTGTCTATTGAGGCAAGAAAGGAGACAATCAGGAGGAAAAAAATGACATTGTTCAGTGAAACTACTAGATAATAACATGGCAAATACTCTCCTAAGATTAAGAATGCAACAGAGGTTTCGGAAAGATAAGGTAACTTCTCCCAGGGTTAACCTCACTGTGCTAAAATTATAAGGGCTTCCCAATATTCATTTTTTGATGGCAACATCTGCACTCAGGAGGAACCCCCGTCCACAGGAACAAACTCAGCTCCACCCTAAAGGCAGTGGCTGGTCCACCCAGGTTGTTTTGCTCCCACAGACTGTGACAATCCCATTATATTTAAGGAGATGACAGTGCATCTGGGGTGAAACATCCTAGGTCTCGCTCATGGGAGTGCACGCTGTCAATTCAGCTGCCAAATTTCTCATTTCCAGCCACAGCCCGGGTCGCATGTAAATCAAGGAACTGAAAAAGAGGTGCAGGAGGATTCAAGCAGCTTAGTGGATGGATACCAGGGACTCAGCCTTCAAAATGAGGGCTGTCACAAGCTTCTTTCTCACCCACAATACACACAGAGATCATCCACGATATTCCCCAGTTCAATTCAATAGTTGCTTGTCAGGTTGCTAACTTTAAATACACATGCAAAAACACGGTGGGGACTTCTCCTGGGCTTGGGACTGGGCACATACCTCACTGCCTTCCAGAATCAAGATTTAAAAGCAGATTTTAAGACCTAAAAACCATACAACATAGAAAGGATGTGGAATTAGGCTTCCACTTCAAGCATCTCAGTAATTGAAGCAATGTCCAAGCCCTCCGTCTTGTTTGGGTTATCTGGAAGTAGTCCAGCATGCTAGATTATCCAGATAGATAGCGAGTTATATATGTTAATGGGGAACTTAAGCAATACGATTTACAAATGGCAAGTACATACTCCTCTGGTTTCCCAGCTAAATCCAGGAACGCATTGCTTAGAATTTCACAGAGTGATCACAAAACCCCCAGCACACTCCTTGTATTCCTTCTTAGGCAAATACAGTACCAAATTTATAACTCCCTTTTTAAAAATGATTTTACTACTTCAGTCTATTTCTATGGAAAACTACATCGTGCCACATTGCAAAACCACACTTTCCTCCCAGCCTTTGCACTTCACTAGTCTTTCTCATTCTCGCACACCCTACAAATAGCAGAACACAAATGAAGACTGAAAATAACCAGCGGAGTGACAAAGCCAGACTAATATCGATTTTCCTAATGCAATCCCAAACCATTCCCTTTCAGGCTGAGTTTAATCCCAAACCTGACAACCTCACATGGTCACGGCAGCGTTGGCTGCTTTCCCTTAGCAACAACCCCCCCCAGCCACTGCTGGCGACACAGTACCTAAATTAGATTGTCTCTCAGCTGGGTATTGCACGGCACCAGGGGGGGAATGGAAACAGCCTCCCTGCAAGGATAATGAAATGCACGCTGTAAGCTTTTGCCGAAACTATACACCTTTCCTTATTCTTCTGTTATCAAAATCAAGTTTATAGGAATTTTATTTAGGAGCGTATCAGCTATCTTTGCTTGTAACATTAGCGACCGCTATAAAAGATAATAGGTAAGAGGCGAGTGGCAATAGAGAGTCTCAGTAACATCTTTACTGGCATGGGACGATGGAGAAGTTTATGAAGCTTTTCTAGTAGTGGCCCAAAAAACAACCAAGATTGGCTCCATGATGTCTTGCCAAGAACGCTATAATCTTTCTCCGCAACCTCTTCAGCAGGAGACAGTAGTGTAAGAGCTTCACAGGAGGTCACACTATTGCATCAGCAGATGTGCAGAGGCACAAGTCTCCCCTGAAACCTGGGTTCTCTCTCTGGGGGAGAAGGAGCATTTGGGGTAGGTTTAATGCGGGGGCAAAAGGATCCGTTTCTTTTCGAGGTGATCGGTATGGGCGTGCTACCATCAGTGAGGAACCATTCTGGTGGCTCCAGAGCCATTCTGGAGCATCTATCTTGTTAAAATTACTGCACTTGTTTGAGGATGGAGTTAATTTTCATTCATCCAACGGGGCAGGGGCGAGCTCTGCTTTTCTGGTGGTTGGTGGCCATATTGTTTGCATTTTTTGCAACTTTCAAGCGATAAAAGAAGTATAATAATCTGTCTGTTGTCCCCCAGCCAAACTGTCAGCTCAGCCGGTCCAGCAGATCAGCAGCCTCAGAGCTTTTCTAAAACAACTTCCAAGCCATACATACGAGATACAGGGCAGTTTATAAAGCAAAACCAGATCATTTCTCAGGCTAAAGCCACCCGTGAAGTGTCAGTCTACAGGAATCAATTCACACATGTTTTAATCAACTTGTAAGTTACACTGGATATATGGGAATAGTTAAATTTATAGAGCTTGGAGTCTGGCCCATTAAACTCTGTCTATACTGTTTTAACACTTCTGGAAGTCTACATTCAAATTTGACTCGGGTCGTGATTGAAATGAATACTCCTAGTTCCAGCGAAATACACAGCATGGACCCGTCAACGCGTACCAAAAACAGAACAAAACCTTCCCCATGCCATCCGCGGGGACCATGGGGCTACTGAGGGACCAGGGCGTGCAGGGATGTCCTACTGATGAGCCCACGGCTCTGGTTTGCAGGAAAACAAACCTCACCAAACACGCATGAGCTGAAATGTGCCTTGCTATCATCGGCTGAAATGACACCCAGCTGTTTGCTGGAGCGATCTCGGTTACCGACTGCTAATTTGGACATTTTCGAAGCGTCTGCAGGTTTGCTCTTATCGACAGGGTAGGGTTTTCTACCACGTTTTCTCTTGGAGCAGATTTGGCTGATAGCATCAGCGTTTGCGTAGCAGCATTAAGAGCCCTGTCTATGCAGGTACCGCGGAAACCAGAGACAGGGGTTTTGCCAGTCAGGACAGGAATGTTTATTTAAATGTAAGGAGAGAACCAGATCTGCAGCTGCTGTATCTGCAACGAGTCTCAGAGGGGTACCCAAGGCAAAAACTGACCTACTTGGAAAAAAAAGCACTGAGCCCTGTGAAACGGAAAAGAAAAAAAAAAACAAAACAACAAAACTCTTGCAAGAATATGCACTCCCCATACTGAGAATGCATTTCTGGTTTCCAGAAAAGACAGCTACAGCATGCGTGCCTCAGGCTGCCCAGTGACAGGCAGGCTTACATGCTGAATATCAACATGAGAATTTGCGAAGGTAATTACTTCAATTATCTTGTTACCTTGGCAACCACATAACACACATTCAGGCTTTAATGAGTCACCTCGAACCCACCGACCGGGGCTCCTGAGCGGCTGCCTGCTCCCGTGCAGGGCAAGAGCCGTTTCCCAGAGCTCTGTGGTTCCCTGGGGAGCTCCAGCTCAGCCAGCTGAGCGGGGGACGGCAGGGGCACCTGAGAGGCTCCAGCAGCACCTGCCATCCCCACCTCCCTCGTCTCACGAGCCCAGCCATGAAGTTTGGCTCAGGGTGGTGAAGACACTGGCCTGCTGCCTTGGACACACGCAGCAAGCGTTTGGGGATGCCCATGAAGCCTAAGAAGTGCATGGGCTTTTTTTCCCCAACAACTACAAAAGACCGCAGTTTCACAGAATCATAGAATGGTTCGGGTTAGAAGGGACCTTAAAAACCATCTAGTTCCAAGCCCCCTGCCCTGGGCAGGGACACCTCCCGCCAGACCAGGCTGCTCAAAGCCCCATCCAGCCTGACCTTGAACACCTCCAGGGATGGGGCAGCCACAGCTTCTCTGGGCAACCTGGGCCAGGGGCTCACCACCCTCAGAGTGAAAAACTTCTTCCTGATATCTAATCTAAATCTGCCCTCCTCCAGTTTGAAGCCATTACCCCTTGCCCTATCACTACATACTTTTGGTCTATGGTTTATGGCCTTTAATATGCTACTGGTGACACAGTTGTGAGGATATTGGGTCAGAGTAAGCGCCACTGTAACCAAAAAAGCCTAATGTCAATTAGTGCAAAATAGAGCAAATGTAAAAAACATAATTTCAAATTCTTAGGCGCACAGACTGTGTATAAAATTACCATTACTGAGCCAAATTCTAGCCTGGATGCCAGCGGTGTGAATCTGGAGTAACGTCACTGAACGACTGCAGCTTTTTTGTGTACAGAACACAAGATGGATAAACAATTGTACAAAGACTGTTTTCAAAACACTGCACTGCATAGCCTGCATAACTCACTTCATGTATGTCAACAAAAGTACGTAGAATACATAACTTTCATATCGCATTCTGTGTTATATATGTCTATACATACACCTATGTATCTAGGCATACAATATTCGGAATAGATAGGTTGATTTTGATTGTCTTATCTTTGGTTACATAGCAACTGCAAATATCCAGAAAGAGCAAGAAAAATTATAAAAGTTCCTGGGAAAGTTTGTATTAAGATGACAAGTAAGAAAAATATTTTATGTCTTCAGTGAAGGAATTGAGTAATAGGAAGCGTAACAGAATGTATAAAACAAGGCTCGTGATAATGAAATGATAATGAACCTGAGCTCTTATTAATTTCTTTGTGCGGTTCGACAAGATGACAAGCTGAAAATAAAAGGAAAACACACACATACACATTTTTGGTGCGTAATCCCTTGCCACGTGCAATCCTTACACATACCACTGCGGCAGTATGTGCAGATCATGGTGTTTTAGAAATACCATATAGTTACTACACTTGCTAAATCAAAACTTTGCAGAGGAAACCAACTCTCATGCACAAACTGACCACGTGGGTGGGAAAGGTCAGAAAGGAGTCTCACTTCAGGCCAAGTAAATCCCTCTCCAGCCATTTTTTTATGAAATATTGATTTAAAACTCAACAGAACCCACTTTTGTTGTATGAGGGAAAAGCAACTGAGAAAAAGAAAGAGCTTTTAGTCCGAAGTTTCGGAGCTTGTGAGTGTTTTGTTTCTGGAAATTTTGTTTTACCCCTGTTCTGGTCCCATCAGAGGTACAATCATGCCGACAAACTGATGCTTTTTCCAGCGCTGTGGGTGAAAGGCTATTTTGCAGACAAAAGACACCAAAACATTTGCACTGGATACTCAGAGGTAACATATTTGGTCTGATGTACAAACACTACACCGAGATCTCATCTGACTATAAGAAATACACGTTTCCTTTCATTCTCTACTTTTTTACTCTTCCTTGCCTAGCTTTCTTTTCAAGTTGGAGGGGGAAAAAAAAAAATCAGAAAAATCAGCAAATAGCTTTGCAAGTAAACTGGAATAATTTTGCCTACCATCTTATTAATACCACCAGCCGAAGTTAAGCAAGATGGAAGGAATGCAGGTAGGGTTGCTGCATCTATTTCCCATTTAGCTGGCAGCAGAGCAGGAGAGCCAGGAGCACGCACAGGTGTTGAACAGATAGAAACCTTGCAAACCAACTGCAGGGTGGCAGCAGCTATAGGGTACAAAGGTAACAACATATCCCCGTGTAATCACAACAAATTACTTTTAATCACAAACAGATGGGATTCATAATCAGTTTTCTAAAGTCAATCAAATGAGAGCCCCAGCAACTCCCAGCTGAAGAATTACTTTAGAGGGCAAGGGAATACCTATAGGTCAATTTACATACCTTGGCAGCAACATGCAAGCCAATGGGGATATCCAGAAGGAAATAAGGTCACAAATTGGCAGGGCGGCAGCTGCATTTACCAGTTTAAACAAGATTCGGTTGTTGAAAACCTACATCTTAAAGGCCAAACCAGCAACTCATAGACCAAACTATGAATCTTCAACTCAAATGTTATTTCCATCTGAACATACGGATGTGAAACTTGGATGTCCCCCAGAGGCACACAGGCAGGCGACTTAAAGGAAAATGCCTCAGAAACGCTAAATGGAATGAAAATATGAGATGGAATGGATTTGTAATGAATGTCAGGAGTTATCAAGGAGCTCGATAGCTCCATACTTTCTGTCTCCATGAAACGGGTGCATTTGGGACACATATCAAGAACGAAGGCAAACATCTGGCCCATTAGAGATGCCGCAGGGTAACCGGAGGAAGGGATGCGCGGGGCTGACTGCAC
This sequence comes from Dromas ardeola, assembly GCA_013398915.1. Classification (NCBI taxonomy): domain Eukaryota; kingdom Metazoa; phylum Chordata; class Aves; order Charadriiformes; family Dromadidae; genus Dromas; species Dromas ardeola. Next base: position 712,260 of record VYZM01001454.1, read on the forward strand.
GACTCCATCAAATGCGCTCAGAGGATGCAGGAGAGAGGCAGGAGGATGGACGTGCACGATAACACTGCCTGCAGCAGATGAAACTTGGTGACACAGGGGAGGATCTATCAGACTTCTGTATGACTGATCAAGCGATCAACCTATCTACCCAGATATCTCCCGACATGACAAGACATGATACGACATATACATACGATATTGGTCCTAATTAATATAAGGCTCTGCTACTATTCGCATATTGTTACAGGAATGAATTTCAAGCTTTGCAGGTACTATATAAATGAACAAAGTTTTCCTAGACCTTCCTCCCCCTGCCCCAGGACGTTTTAGGTAGACTGTGTTATGCTTTTTTGGGATGTTACTTGAGTCTACAGGTTCCTAGAAATATTGACACTGTATTGAACTGATATTGGAACTCCTGAGTTTATAATTGATTACAGCTTGAAGGGAAAGATAATTATTTTTTTAAGAGTGGACTTTTCTTAAGCATGGGAATATATTTTTAAAATCTTACATTTATAAGAAAACTTCTGCCTTGAAACCCCCTTAGATAGCAAATCCATGGATGGATTGATGTCAGTGAAACTAGCTCTTTCATTTAAAAGATGCACAAAGAACAAATGAATTCACATCCACAAACAGCTCCAAGCAGCTGAGGCTGGGGAGTCACTCAGGCAATTTCGGTGTGAGTCTCCAGGGTGCTGCAAACCCCAGTAACGCCCCTTTCCCAAAGGAACCAAAGCCGGTGCTGCTGCTGAAACGGGACTCCATGAGCAGCTTTCCCAGAGCTCCCTGCCCTGCCCGGGGCATTCTCCTGCCGGCTCTTCACGCAGACGTACATCCAGCCTCCCTGGATGTGGGGTGCCTACAACTTGGGCAACTCCACTGCCTACCAAACGCCATGGGTAGGATCTCAATGGATTTAAGCTGTCACTATGGACCCCAGCTAGTGCAAAGGCTGCTTTCCAGGTGGCACAAACAAGCTCTGTTTGGAAAACCTTTCCTAGCATGATTTCTTGTGATTGGGGGAAAATACTGCATTTGTTTTCTGATCTCGACGTGAGGGTATTTCAGATGCTGTGAGCAATCCACCGTATTGGACTAGATGCACAAGCAGCAGGAGGTAGCTCATATTCAAAGGAGAACAAGAGAGAAAATAATGAATTACTGGAACAGCGCTGGCCACTTCAGTAAGAACACCAGTCGCCTAATGAAAATATTGACATTTATGGGAATCCACAGACAGAGTTAGACATAGTTGTGGTCTCCGCTACTGTATCACTTTTCATAATGTTTTATTTCTGTTTACCTTCCAAAACAAACTACTATAACTAATATGTTTATAATAATTAAGGAGGAGACCGCCAAGTTTGAGAAAAGAATGGCCTCTGAAATTCACGCTTTTCCCAGCTAGAATGCTTAATTGGGCTGGGGGTGTTCTTTTCTCTCCCTAATCCGATAGGAAAGCTAGGAGAAATGAACGGGGGCCCTAATTATCACTGGTATAACTTCACGAAAAACAATGAGCTTACACAAGGGATTAATTTAACGCATTGTCCTTCGCTAATCATATAATTAGCAGCTAAATAACCAGAACTAATATATTTGTATATATGTATATGTGTGTTTGTATATATATATGTGTGTGTATGCACAGATGAGAACGTTGTACGTATGCCATCCTGGTCACTTCTGAAGCTGGAGGTTGTGGAAGGTGCCCCGAATCTATCTGATTATCAGTATCTGGGGGACAATCTTCTCTCCAGGCCTCAGAGCAGCTTCTGTGGTCTGTCATTGCGCCAGGGCTGACAGTGCACAGACGGTGCCTGGTGGAAAGAGGGAGACAGCTTTCTCAGGGAAAAGGCCCGTGACTATTTTGCAACTCAAAGCCTTCCCAAACCTGAGGGGTTTCGTTCCAGGAGGAATGCGATTGCAATGAGTGTCAGGAAGACACGATTTTTGCAGTTTTGCAAGACTGACTCAGGCTGATGGCTGCAGCAGGAAGGTCTGTCCCATGAACGCCTTGACTCCGATCCCTTAATCTCACGGAGAAAAACCATATTCTTTGCACGTTCTCTTAATTACTCAACAGGGAAGGCTTTGCTCAGCATACAGCAGGATTCAGCTTATTATACTGCCTACCGTCTTCTTGCTCTGGGAGCAAAGCAGAGCTCTCCCCTTCTCGATCTACCGGTGGTGAAGGCTCCCTCAGGTCTGTCTATGAGATACTTATAAATCTGGCTGTCACCGCAAGGATAAGCGTCCATCAGCCTTTCATCAAAGGCTCCCACAGCTTTCCGTCTGCCCGGCCACGCTCTTCTGCGGTGGGACCAGAGAGGTGACTTCTTAAAGATAATCATGACCTGCATCTGCCGGTTATGAAGTAATGTTTATTCCTTCTGGATCAAAAAATTGCCAGGAGAACGTGTTTTAAAGCCAAGGCACACACGTCTCTTCTTCCAAAAAAGCTGCATGCCCTTTCAGTAGTTAGCAATCTATTTTTTGGCGCTTTGTTAATCGTGTGTGTCAGCTTGTTCCTTAAAAGTATTGATTTTGTTTCCAAACAAGTGACCAAGTAAATTAATAAAACCAGTCAAACCCAAAACAAACAGTGAAGATTTCCTCAACTGAAGATTGAAGGGTCTAAAATGAGCCTGACACTCACCTTAAACACTTTGTATTGCTAAAAGAGATTAACTGACATGCAAAACCGGCAGGCAGCAGAAATGCATTTCTTGCTGTCAACATTTCTTTCAAATTTTAAATTACAGGGCGTGCACAAAAGATTTCTTCAGGTTCTCTACAGAGCACAAGGGAAAATATTGACCTTGGAAATGTAACTCTCCCTCACTACAGTAAATATATTCTCTTCTAGAGCATAATCACTGTTGTCTGAAGTCATTTGTTGTTTGAAGACTACCTTGTAGCACTGACAAATACTACATTTCCTATTTATTTCTAAACAAACTTTTCTGCTGTTTGCAGATCCTGAGTATTTTACGTAGTGGTTACAATTAAAGCATCAGTTAACACACAGGTACTGGAATCAGTCTGTCATTCTGAAAATAGGCAAGCACTGTGTGGTTATATTTGGGAAAGGATGAAACTAATTTGAAATATTTAATTTTTAAGAAGGACAGCAGAAAGGATGAATTTTTCCATTTATCAATCTGAAAGTGAAAATCTCATTTATGTATCTTTATAAGTTATGTAGCAGTTATACTGGAAAGGTATAATACATCTGTGATACCATAGCTTCAGGAGAATCATGGTAGAGCTTTAAATCAAAAGATTTTATACCAGTCAACACTAAATCTGCAATGATAGAATATGGCAACAGAAGGATTCTATAACTGAAAAGGGATTCCCATACATTCTCCTAATTCGAATTGGAGTTGTGTTTGCGAGGCTAATGCCGTGAAAAGTTAGTGATTAAAAATCCCACAATTTACTTAGGTGTCCTCTTCTGAGGGCAGGATCCTCCAAATCTGGAAAGTATTTAAGTTTCACAGAAGGGTATGAGAAAACATTCCTGATAAAGCCTCCGCGCTCTTACTTGATTTGCATTTTTGAATGGTGTGTTGCAAGCTGCTGAGCACCCTGAGCAAGACTTTGAGAGAGTGGCACGCGCTCCGGTTCTCACCGTTCTCTATTTCTTGGTACATGATGGGTTCTCCACCATTCTGCTGAAGGCATGGCCTCGGGGAGCCCTGTCCGCCTGGCGGGAACCCCTGCAGCATCCACTATCCAGAAAATCTCTAGCAGACAAATATTAGGAGAACCTGTTTTTGAAACCTCCTGTGCTTTTTTTTTTTTTTT
>VYZM01001454.1:716106-903278 GCA_013398915.1 Dromas ardeola
CCCTCTTTTTTTTTTTTTTTTTTTTTTTTTTTGCTTTGCAGGGTTTATCCCATGACCAATTTTGGATGTTAACAGCCTGCGTTTTAGAAAATGATCTTGCTGGTTATTTATGCCCTATATCTCTATTTCAGTTATGCATTCAGCAGCTGGAGTCCATATGGAAATGTTAGTCATTTTAACTGAGTGAAGACCTTTGCAGATAAGGGATGGGAAATAAGATCTTTTTTTCCTATTTGGTTCCTAATCACATGCCATTAAAGAGAAGTATATATGGAACAGGATATTTTTCCAAATATTACAATTTACTGTACCAGTTTCAATGAGCAACTTGGGTCCTGGTGTAGGAAGCAGATAAAGAAATGTTTTATTTTAGAGTTGTGAGCAGGAATTAATGGGACTGAACAATGCACTACCGGTTTGAAGGACCTCAACCTTGAGAAAGACCTTCTTCCTGTAGGAACCGTCATCTTTTTCGCTTTCCTACCTCCCTCAGAAACCTTTCTGCCTGGAAACCAGCTCATAAAAAGCCCTGACACCTCCAGGAGTCACTCTGGTTTGCTAATATACACCGATGCCGGACTGAGGTTATAAATACCTATGCAAAGATTACTGGCCACTTCATTTGGGTGGCACACAATGGTAGCTCAGCTGTACGTACAGCCCAAAGAAGTTTGCAGAGATGCAACAGACACCCAGAGGACCCATCTGCCTTCCCAACAAGTGTCCCACCGTAAACACAATGACTCCTGCTCAGCCCTGCTATCTACATGGAGAAGTAACACAGCAGCCTTGACCTTGACTATTTATTTGCAAAGCTTCCAAAAGCACAAGGTGTCCTACAAGAAGAGCGGATGAAGTGACTATACCTCATCCTGGGAAGCTGATAATCCTTGGAAAGATACAACAAGAGATACAGTGAAAGGTTTCAGAGAACGCAAGAGACAGGGAGGAAGTTCTCGAGGTGATTCAATGAGCACATCTCTGGTGGGAAGGGAGGAAAACGTGTATATTCAATAAGGCTAACATCACTTCGGCACAAGGGGACAGCAAAATCATTTAATCTCACAGAGTTAGAAAATTTTGTTTCAATTAAATAGCCAGGCTATTCTGGTAACCTTCAAATCCAGGTGGCTTTACCAGGACAACAGGGTACCATGCTTCCCTGACTAGAATCGGGTTTGGCCAGCAGAAGACAGTGAGAAGTGAAGCAGACTTGGTTTGATTTTCTTTTTACCTTGGGAATGCAAATGAATTTCAGTTTCCAGCTAAGTATCAAACATCTGTATGTTCCACTTCCTTGAGAAGCTGACAAAATAAATTCAGCATTAAAAACAAGAAGAAAATGAGTCTGACAGACTCATTCTCGTCTGGGCATCCTTTCCTGGTTTACTCTTTGCCAAGCCATGATTGAAAAAGCAATTCCTTACACCCTTGAATAAACGCCACATAGCTGTTCCAACAAGTACAACCAGATAAATCAACATGGGGGTGCTGTATTTAATAGCTGTGTGTGAGAGTTAGGAGCAAATGCCACTACTGGAAGTCCAAGGCAGCAATGGAGCTGACAGGAAAATCAATTAGAGCGCTGCAATGAGGCAGTGGAAAGAGAATGATGGAGAATTCGAAAATTAAAAAAATATATATACTAGAATTTCAATTGAATAACCATCTTGCACCTGCTATGCCTACACAGAAGAGGAACGGCTTGTGCAAAACCTTCTCAGTGAGAAAGGAGGCATATGAAAACCATAACCTAATGTTACCAAAACTTTTGAGGCCAGATGGAAAATCCACGTAACGAACATAAGCTGGTCTGCTGGTTTGCAAATGTAAAGAAAACAAGCTGCACATCAGCTTTATTAAACTTATAACAAGCAATGATTTTAGGGCAGTTTACCACAAACAGCTGTAAGATGTTGCCAAAAGAATATTGCGAATGTCCTCGCAAATCCTACACTTCAAGACTGTCGGTTTTTCTCACAAATTCAAGTCTGAGGAATCTGAATTAACTTAGCAGTCATTTTTCAATAGCAATACAAAATACATTATTTGCTTTCAGAAACGCAGAAACTGCTGCACACAGATGGGCAAATGTTTTCATATAACTCTCTGGTGACAAAAAACTTCTTGGACAGCTAGCTTTTTTGTGCAAGTCAATGCCAAGCCCGCCACTTGTTTCAGGTGAGTAAGAAACCTGGGGAAGCTAAAACCAAAGTTTTTCCACTTTTCCATGTTTGATATTTCATTATGAATATTGCCTGAATTATATGCACAGAGAGAGCGTGCAAAGATTAAAAGCGGAGGGGGGAACTGTTTTGCTGATGGTCCAACCACAGTATGACATTCTCATCGCCACAGCGGATCCCACTTGGCCAAGGAGGAGAAACCCAATGACTGAAGGAGAAAGCGAGGCCGTGAGCTGGCCCCCGGCTATGTCCCACTTGCCAGCCCTGGGCTCCCTGGGAGCAACGCAGGGCCTGGTGTTTCTCACCAGAAGATGGACGTGGGTCTGGAGGGCACTGTTGGGGTGCTTCAAGGGGTAACATGGCCACCACCATGACACCAGGCTGATGGTCTGGTTGACATCAGAGGGCAGCTCAGCTTTTGTCTGTAGCAAGTCTAGGTTTTCACGGATTTCTGCAAGTACCATACTTGACTGGGATGGTATCAGACCAGCTCTACTGAATGTTCATACACCTAGGAGAACTGACTTCACCACTGCAGAATTTGGAAACCAGAGGGACTACCCATGAGACTGGGGGCTTGTGTAAATACAAACCCTCCTACTGTACTGTAAGAGTTCAGGGCAAATAACACTACTGCTAAGGGCAAATAACACCACGGCTACTAACGGCTCACTGGAGCGAGACGCTTTCCTTTCCAAGAACTAACTAGTTGACATGCAATGTTTTAACTACGTGTCTCTTCAACAAGAACATATGCTTTTTCAAATAGCTACTGAGATTTTTTAATATATATACCTAGCAGGATCTGATATTTGTGGTGCAGTATAAAACATAAGTCTTCCATAAATATAGATATGACAAAATTTAATTGCTGGAACTGAGTGGGCATTAGCATTCTTATTCATTTTGAAGAGGGAGAACCAAGTCTAGATATGAATAAATGTGAATACTGCTTCATCACGGAATATTTTGCTTATGCAGACAATTAGGTGTTCTCACAGCCTCAGGGTATGCCAGAGTGAAAGTGTTCCCTGCTGCAAGGTTCCAAATGTTTTGTCCAGCTGATTTGTAAGGGGTCTAAGAAGAGCATTTTCTGCTCACTCTCCTTAGCACATTATTCCAGAGCTTCATCATTTTCAGCATTTAAAAGTTGTTCCCAGAAGTCAAGCCACATGTTACCTCATTCAGTTCTTCACAACACGTACCCACAGATTTAGGAGGAGAAATCCCAAGCCCCAGTCTAAACTTAATATTGGAAGAAAAATTGGGAATACAGTAGGGAAAGTGAAGGAAGCCACTGCTGCCTTATTTACGTTGCAGAATGAGGACAGACGGGGTAACTCCTTCCAAGAGTGATACAAATCCTGTGATAACAACGACCAGGATTTAAGGTCTTGACAGCTCTTCACCTTTCCCAATTAAAAAAATCCCCCTGCCTGAGTCTGATCATCAGAAAAGCTTCCCACTCTTCAGAGCTTCCTAGAAATATCAAGCACTGCCTTTTCACCTGCATATTAATGCTTGCTCAGTTGACAGTTCTGTACCAACCACAAACACTTTCATCATGCTTTCCTGCAGACAGAAGAGGGGAAGGAAAGGAGCAGAAGGTGTCCCTGCTGATTTTCATTTGGTCACCTAGGATGCACATGGTACGAATAAGCGAAACAGCAAAGTGATGAGCCACGACATCGAGTAAAGCTCAACTTTTTCCTCTCATTTAGCTGTGAGCACCTCTGTGTATTGCTTCAAGTTCACTGATTAACATAGGAGGGAACTATTAATCCATTATTTTAATAGAATGGAGATTTTGCAGCACAATTTCCATTAAAAGGAGCAATTCTGTGACTCTCCTCAGACTTCCAGAGGAAAATACCTTTGCTTTGTATATTTGACCCTTCTGCTTCAGTGATTTGTCTTTACTCAAGGTCCCCAGATCTACTACTGCTTGGCCAAGCCAGAGCACAAACTTATAAGAGACAAGTAAAGAGCTGCTGACAAAGTACTCATTCAGCAGATGATTTCAGTCTGGTCGCCTCAGTATCTTGATTTCTGATCTAGCAGAGGAATGGGTTGGCTGAGCAGGGCACACACCACTCCTCTCCCAGGCTCCTGCCACAGATCCATCACAGCAATGCGTGCAGGGACGACACAGCGAGGCGCGATGCAGAGCTTTGAGAAGATGCCTGCAGAGCCTGCCAAGGAACACGACCTTTTTTTACTGTCTGCCAGCTCAGGGTTCACAGAGGAAATCATTAAATTGGAGCCAAACATTCCTGTTGCAAAAAAATGAAGGACCTGGTAGGCCAAGACATCAATTGCCAGACAGGTTTGAGCTGCAGATGTTTAGCACAGGGTAAATACTTCTGTTCTGGAGTTGATAAACATCCTAATAAAAGATTGCATCATTAAAATGGAAATTTATGCCAGGTTTACGGTCTCTACCATGGTGCGCGGCTGCCTAGCTAAAGGTCTCTGTGTACTCAAGATAAAAGTGGATGCCGAATCTCAGCCTGAGGAAAGGCTCCATTTCCTCTTGGCTAGGTTTCTCAGGTGCACAGTGTCTGGCAAACTCTGTCACATCACCCATACATTTTCTTTTTTTTTTTTTTTCCCCCATGGGCAGTTTTGCAGTATGAAGTTTGCAGAGATGAAATAATATTGAAAGGAAAAATAAAATCCTTCCTTGCAAGGTAATTCGAACTCCAAACTGAGTTTGGACTTAATGATGTTTGCAGGCCTATTTTGTTCATTTTCCCCTCTGCATTTCAGCACTCCAGCCTTCTTTGTGAGAATACTCACAGAAAGTGAATTTCAGGTAACAGCTCACTTTGGACTTTACAGCTGACTTTTATACTTGCTCCTTGCAAATCTCATTATAGCAATTAGTTAAGATAGATGGCGGAAGAACAAAAGCATCCCATGGGGGAAAACCTGAGTCTAGTAGAATCCAGGAGAGTTTTGCCAATGGCAGGATTTCAGCCCATATTTGTAATACGACAAACAAGGCAGCAGCAAATTTCAAAGTATTCACGACTGGCAGAAAGAAGATTTCCACTACAAAGAAATTAGAGAAGTAGCCAAATAGTGGGTGCATCTAACTCAATTTGTGGACAGGCACTAGTTGTTTATTGTAATGCGAGTTATTGGCTCAGGCTAGAATTTCAAACCAGAACGATTTTGCCAAATTCACAAAGAATTTGAGTGAATTAAATCTGTTGCATAGACATGGCCCCAGCAATCGATACAGTTCCCGAGATAACTTATGCGATGACTCTTTTTACAGTTTGTAAAGTTGTCAGTGGAAGAGGAAGCAGCCCTCTTCTCAGGTTGCATTTAAAACCCCTGAAAAGGGTTGTTGTTATGACACTGAATTCCAGATTGATTTACAGGGTCAACCTAAAGTATTAGTGTGTGGGTGTAGACCGAAGTGATGGGAGGGAAAGATGGCCTATTCCTTCCAATATTTCATTTCTAACAAATTACAAAAATTAAAATAATTGTTTTTTTTTTTTCTCTTTCTAGATCAGCTTTAATCTTGGATTAAACTTGGAACAAGCCTTGAGATTATTTTATCCTAAATACTCAAACAGATTTTCTCTGTTAAAACCCTTTTTCCTGTACAGTTTGTTCCAGAGCTATTTCTTTGTGTAATCCGTGGATTAAATATAAATAATGCAGAACTTAAAGAAAATACTTGGCCATTTAGTCACCGGTGACTTGTTTGGATGAGATAATTAACTGGAAGGCTTATGGTTTTCTCAGAGGAATCTATGCCCATGCACAAAGTAGTTATTTGTCTAAAAGCAGCAGTCTTGAGACATTTTATCTCGCTGGTAAATCACTGCGCAGTCATTAATGCCCATGCTGGAAAGCGTGACTGCCCCAGTAGCGCCCCACGCAGCACCATTTCAACCTGTGCTGTTTTGTGTGGGCACATACTTCTTAACTATGTCTCAAGGCTTTAGAGAGCAAGAGGAAAGGTAAATATGGGCTATAAATTGACAGTTTGGATATGGTGGGTCAAGTTTTTCCCCCCTCCAAAGCTGAGTTTATGTCAGGAGAAATGGCGGTGTGCAAAACCAGCATTTGGAAGGAGCTGGCTGCACGGCCCCGGGTGGCTGGACCGTAGGTCCTCTCAAGGTTTCATATCCCAGCACTGTTTTCTGGAGTAGAGAAACAAGATGGGCAATCTAGGCGCTTAACACAGAAGTGCAGTGTCTCATTTTATAATCTCTTTACTTGATTGGCTCTAGGGAGAAAGGGAATTATTCAGAGAGGAATTGTGTAAGTGCTGTCTTTGTCAAACATGTGCAAAATGAGAAATAAACATTTAAAACAGCTGAAGGGCAAAGAAAGCACTGCCAAAAAATGCTTGTTGGAAAGAACAAAATTAAATTTAAACCAAGTGCTACTAGTATTGCAAAAGAACAAGAAACAGAACCTTCTTCTATACACAGCACAGGAGCCACAACGCAAAACCTGTGCGGGGACGGAAGGGAGGGGAGGGACGGTGCCAGCCCCGACGAGGGGAGCAGCATCGGCAGTGGGAAGCCAAGGACCAGCCAGGGCTGACATGGGCAACCTCCACAACAATGAGGAGGCCCAAACTGAAGCACACAGCAAGGTCTAAGATACAAATGCTAAGACAGTGACGCAACTGCAGCACAGCATATTTTCTTGTACAGCTCCCCGTCCCTCTAGCTGAAGGGAATATTTTAAATAGCACCTTTTAGGGGTGCCTCCATCCTTCTGCAGACCCCAGAACCACCGGCCCATATCTTGAACTTCTGGTCTGCAGAAGGGACCAGCGGCCTGAGCTTTCAGGGTGGACAAATTCCTACCCTTGGACATCAGACAGGTGAGTCTTTGCAAACCCTATTTAACCGAGTGCCCTATTTGTGGAGGGCTAACAGAAAAGCATCTGCACTTTAGAAAAGTCTGTTCTATACCGTGCTTGTGATCGTGCCTCCCTGCACAGCTCACTACAGGCTTGACTGCGAAGTGTATTATAAATAAACTAAGGGAAAAAGATAAGGAAACAAAGGGAAGGCTCCTTGGAGCCCAGAAGGTGTCCCTGGCCAATGCTGAGGAGCAGGACCCTTTCCCCTCTCGTAGAGCTGGTGCAGCTCCACGGTAAATGCAGTGCAGCCACCAGCTGCAAGGAGCATCTCTCTCGGGAGGAGACATCTGCACTTGCCTTACAGCCTAAAATTTGCTCATCCCATATGATTTTTGTCTTTCCATACTACTTACAGGGATAAAGAACAGCCAAGATGTAGTTTAGCCCCACTGCTGCTGTCTTGTTTTTTTTTGTTATGATTACAAAACATCGTAATATCTTGGTCAGCCAAAGGAGCAGGGTGTTTAATTTCTCTCTCTTACTCTTTAATGGGGACGGGCCTGAGCCATGACTTTTGGATCCAGCCCCCACATTGAGCATTTTCAAAGCTGTGGGTTGTTTGGATGTGGGCTTCAGTCTCAGCCCTCTCTCCTCATACCTCACCCCATATGCTGCCAGCCCCATTTCAGATTTCACGGAAGGACAGAGATATAAAACCTGTGTTTGAGACTCACGATGAGAGATTGGGGTATGACATCTCCAAACGACATCCGTCTAAGTTTGAGAGTGGATTTCAGGTCATGTGTGCAAACCCTGCCCAAGCATATGTTTTCTACAAGTATCTGACAACTGATGCTCTGCTAATTAAAATACTTGGGGCGGGGGGGAAGAATTATGAATGCAGAAAATCAAGTATTTTCAACCCCAAAACAGACATAAGCTTTTAAGGGACGAAGTTACTTCACTCGCACTGCAAGAGGCCTCTGTATTCTAAATTTTGAGTCTCCAGTAGACAGATGAAGGGACACAGCAGCTGGAGAAAGGGAGAGGTTGGGATGCTGGGAGCAGGCTCAGTCTCCACTGCTGGGATAACCATCAGCGGCAGAGCTGGTGCTTACTTTGGCTGAAGCCAAGAGGGAAAGGCAGCCTTTCAGGCAGCCAGGAGAAAGAGCTGCAGAGAAAGTAGCTGCTTCCTTCTTGCTGGTGGCAGCTAAGGAAAAGGAGGGGAAAATCTGTATTGGGACTGCCACCTCTGCCGGGCTGGAGGGATGGGTGATGCTCAGATTTGATCTTGTGGTGCCTGACACGCGATGAGTGGGGGCTTGGGGCATGAGGGGGTTGCAAACAGCTTTGGAATGCTGTGGAAGAAGGAGGGAATAGATTTCTTCTTGCAGAACAAGGCATAGCCAAAGAGGCAAGGGAGGCGATGCTGAAGGTGGTCAGAAAGACCCAAGGAAAGAGAGGGAATATAATAAAGAGGAAGAAGGGATGGAAGTGAAAGAGAGTAGAAAGAACAAAGTGAAATGTGTCTTATACAAAAGGGAGGAAAACCTAAGGAACAAACTGAAGGGAAAATTGCAAGGAAAAGGGCCGACTGCCACAAATGGCAGAGACTACACTGGATCTGTCAGAAGAGCGATCCAAGGAGATCTACTTCTGAGACTTTCCAGGGACCAGTCCAAGAAAAGAGCTCCTGCTCTTCCTCAGTGTCTCAGAGCTGCGAGATGAAGGTAAGAACCAGGTTGTGTCAGGCACCAAGAGCAACTTAAAACACGCCGCAAATATAGTCATGTTAATAAAAATAGAGCTACATTTCAACCTCATTTTATGACAAACTGGAGATGTAAATGCAGGGATCCTTCAGGAGAATATGAGGACAGGAGGGGGTAACAGGCTGGTCTTTGGAGACACTCTCCCTTCACAGCTCTAATTGTGGGAACAGCTCTTTAGACTCTGCACCCAATTGTAAACTGAGCTATCCAAGTTGTGCCCCTTCACTTATGTATGTCATATAATCAGGAAACAGGAATTATACAAACCTGCCTCTGGCTCCTGTAGCTAAGCAAAACACTGCACAGGCTTACTGCAACAAACTAAAGAATTCCTTAGTAACCTGGAATGCAAATTAAATGAGACAGTTTCCCCTTTCTGATGATAGATCTTTTGCATGAAGAAAAAACCCCTAACATTTGAGCACACGATTATGTGCGAGTTCCTCACTAAGCTAAACTTAGTGTGTTAAGATGGTTCCAGTATCCCATTCAGACACTTAAAACCAAAACATAAACTCTTAATTTTTTCCCTCCCCCCCGCCCTGAAGTGAGTGGATATATTACTATCTAGAGGCATGTAAATCTGTACAAATTTATGACTATGTTCTAATTCAGTTTATTTGTTGATTTATCCATTTCACCTCTTTAAAGAAAATAGAGCTAAAAGCTCTTCAAAAAGCTGTGTTTGTGCTGCTGGACCACAGCTACAGACTCACATTATACAGGCGGCGCTCAGCTCTCCGGACTCCTGACACAGAAGTCCCCGTCTTGTTTGAAACCTTGTGGGCAGTAAGTCAGTCCTGCCTAATTCCAACAGCAAACACAACACACAGCAGACCAGCACATTTTGTCTGCGCAAATGAAGTGGATGTCTTTTAATTCACCTTCCGTGCTCCATGATTTTATCTGGGGCATGAGGGTGAAAGAGAAGATGGTGGGGTGCATGATTTCCAGGCACCCTGGCTTCTTGCTGTCTTGCAATTGTCTCCCATCTGTGGGAGAGGAGGCTGATGAGCCTTCATCGCCAGCTCTCACCAGTGTCACTCAGGGGGGTCAGGCACCAGGGTGTGATCTCAGCTGCCTCCTTCCTTCCTTCCCACTCCTCTGCAGGGACCCAGGACCTGATGTAAATCCACTGACGTCAGTAGGAGTCTGATCAAAGGGGCCTGGATTAGACCCCAAGGGCATCGCCTCCAAGAACTATTTATGGCAAACTGATGTGACTTCAAGGAAGTGCCCCAACGTCAAAATTAAACATAATCTAATTTTAAATATCAGGTGGAACAATCTTCTATTTAGGTCCTGATCCAGGAAATCATTGAGTACTTATTGAACCTTAAGCAGCTCGTTAAGTTCTGTGCTGTCCAGCATGAGACCAGAATACAAGCATTACGCAAGTTCACAAGTCTTTGGTTTAAGTACATAATTAAAGGTAAGCATGTGGCTAAGTGTTTTGCTGAATGGGGATGAAATTACTCGCATGCTTAGATGCTGTGCTGAACCACGGAGACAGGGGCTGCTTTGTCAGTGCTGAGAGTAGAGAGAACAGGGAGCCTCTACTATGCCACCACAGACCAAAGGGTGAAGAAGCGAGCAAGGCACCAAGCAAGCTTGAGGAGCAGCCATTTCTTAGGGAAATCAGTAGGATTTCCAAGACCTGTTGCAGAAATATTGACAGGAACAGGGAAATCTGTGTGCCTAGTCAGCCTGAGTGACTTCTGCAGGCTTTTCCCCATCTGGTTTTCCCTCCATCTCCATTACCTTTCTAGAGGGGTATTGCAGGGGTGCTAAGAAAAGCGAGGCCAAATGCAGAATAGCACAAAGAAAGGCGATCACAAAACCAAAACAAGATGGAAAAGCATCTGAAATGTTTCTAGGAGCTTGTAGGCTGTTAGATATTTCATGCCTGCTGTTAGGTGAGCCGAAAGAAGAGACCTAGCATTCCCTACTTTAGGTCTATGGGCACACCCCCAACTTGAAGCCGTTCCTTGAGTTCCGTTGCTCGGAAAGCGAAGTGCATGGCGGCCGGCTGACACTCCGAGAGATGCAGAAATGAGAGCCAAGAGGGTGTTCCGCAGGCCGATGGAGGCGGAGGACACCGTGGGCTGCGCATCGCTGGGGCGCTGGTGCCACCTGCCGACACGCCGCCTCTTCTGCTCACCCACCGACGGGCGGGCTACCGGGGGGGCCAGCACACGAAATAAAGATTTCACTGCCCTCCCACGAGCTCCGGCATTCTCTTCGCTTCAAATCTCAGGGAGCAGAAACGTCTCTTTTCTCCTTTTGCCTTTCTGGTTTGAAATATTCAACTCAATCGCCAGGTCTTTTAAAGTGAACAATGCTCAAATCCAGGCTCAGCAAGATATTATTGCCATTAATATTCCTGGGCTAGATGCCACAATTTGGTTTAACTGCACCTTTGTTTATCCCCAAACCTGCTGAGCTTTGCAGAAACAAACCTGCACTCACAGAGGGATGGGAGAGATACCCAGCCCTCCCATTCACAGCATCCGTGTAGAAGGCGAGAAAGGTGTCCTGCACTGGCAACTACATCCTCTTAGTTCAGAGTCCCATCCTCTTAGTCCCATCATTGTGAGAACAAGTTCTCCCTGGATTCACACCAGCAATAACAAGACCCTGCTACAGTGCATCGCCACACATTGCACGAGCCGAATTTGGTCACCTTGTCATACCAGAGTAATAACACGACACCACAGGAAAAGGAGGGAAACAGATTAACGCAGAGAAACTAGTACGAAAACACTAGCAGTAGTGAACACTGCCAGTTTGGACAGTGTGTGATGCCCAGAGTGAACCCTCATTTCAGGGAAATCACTGTAGTAACGTGGACTTTAGCTCTGGCAACTTGCACAGGATTATGTTATTCCTATATTTGTGGTGCAGCAGGCCAAGCAGTGGCATGTAGCCATGGGTCTCTGGATGGAGCTGAGGAAGGAGCCACCCAAAAAAAACCCCTACTTTCCAGGAATGGGGCCTTCCCTCAGCCAGGCTAGAGCAGGGAGAGCCTTACTGAATAGCCCCCTCGTGATCATCACATCACCCATGCACATTCCCTGACAGACCAACCCAGTGGTCCTTCCAGAGTTTTTAAAAATCTAAGAAAAACATGGCAGTGTGTTACTTTTACCCCCACAAAACATTTGCTTGTTGGTACTCTGGGTCCTGCCCTGGAGAAATCCACAATTAGCTTTACAAACTCGAAGTGGCTGATATTTAGGAGCTCATGGTGCCCACCACCCCCCTGCCATCCACAGGGCAGGCTGTGGGAACAGAGCCAAACCTGCCACATTCACCCCCACAACTCAAGACAGCAGCTCACCCCAAACGAGAGGAAGGAAGAAAGGGAAGGAGAACAACATGCCGCTGGGTATTACGCTGCGTCAACGAGCACTAGAGATTCAGACAGGCTTTTGGAAAAAAATGCACATTCAAAACATTTAATGCAGCGCATCATGCGTATACCAACAGGACAGGACTATACATACAGAGCGCCCGTTCCCGGTCTGACACACAGCTTAGTGTCCAAAGACGCTTCCCTTCAAACGCTGTGCACTCAGATTTATTAGGCAGCTTTATGGACTGATACTTCCTCACATTTTACTAGTTTGATTAATTCAGCTGGCACCTCTGATCTTGCTTCCACTACTAACCTTTTCTCTTGAATGGGATGACTCTGTCGTCTCACCATTCATGTGTTTGAGTCAGATTTTACATCAAAGATGTCCTGGGTTTTATACTGTCAGAAGCAATTTTGTCCCAGAAGAATGAAGATTGTGATTATCCCAGGAGGAAAGCTGTCAACTCAGCTCTGTGTGGAAAAACTGCTGTCTACAAAAGCTTATATTGGACACCCTTTGGCAGACTGCCCTCTTAAAAAAAAGTCCAGTTACCTACATGAAAGACTTTTTCCAAGAGCGTTTGTGTGTTTGCTGACTTGGTTTGTACAAATTCAAATGAGAAGAAAGGATGTCTTTTTGTCATAAGCACTCATTTTTCAGGGCAATGTATAGGAAAGCAATAAAGGGGAGCGTGAGGAAGGCACGTTTTGAGAAGGGACTGACAGATTCTGAGCTTTGATGATGCTCTGTCTCTCAATTAGATCCAGAACACTGCTGGATCGCCCGTTTTCAAGAAACAACCAAGAATCAGTTCAAACTCTCTGTAGGCCTCCAAGACAGCTCCAAACATAGGAAACTCTCCCAACCTTTGCTTATTTTAGCAGGTTTTGTCCAAGACGCACGACCACGGTCGGCACCCGTAGGTGTCTGCACCTCAGAGGTGGGACACTACGGCACTAGCTCCCAGGGAGGCGGCTACGCCAGGCTACCTACAATGCTGGATCGTGCATTAAACTCTCTCACCCTGAAGTAGGCTGACTGCAAGCTGATTAAAAAACAGCACACACCGTATTTTATGAGAAGACCTGTCCTGCTACACTCCCAGCAGCATTTTCTGCTCTACTGCAGGACAGGAAGAACATCTCGCAGTGGTTGCTTTTCACGTAGTTAGGAGTGTGGGACACTTCCCTGCCCTATAAATCAGCTTTGTTTCCAGCTGAGCCAGTGTGGCCATCCAGGAATACTGAACACCAGTGAAAATCCATCTGGTCCAGGGATCGTTTCCTTTTTCTTTTGACTTGTTTTCTAAAAGTACCCCAGAAGACAAGACTGCCAATGAGCAAACCTGGCTTGCCCGTATTGACATGAGGTCTAGGAAATGAACCAGGCACAAGAAACTCCCTGTCCTCAAAATAAGGCTGAAGGACAAAGATTTTGGTTATGTTTTAACAAAGCACCTCAGCAAGACCGTAATACCCACTAAGTTCAAGAGAAGCCCAGTACAAGTTTATAGCGGAATATGTGTTTAAGTGGTTTACTGATTCCAGGCTTAATTATGCAAAGTGCAGTAACAGATAAGGAAAAGAAAATGTGAAAGACATAAAAAGAAGAAATCTGAGTGCCAAAGTCAAAAGGTAAAGCACGTAAGGCAATTAGAAAATAGCTGTTTTGAAAATTCTACAATGTGAAAACGATAAGCTGTCATACTGTTCAGAAATAGAGGTTTCTCCCTTTAAATGCATGCCTTCCAGGCTTAATCTAATATGGTGGTATTTCGTATAACTTAAAAAAAAATCAGCTTAAAAAATGACAGGATGGGGTACATTTCTATTACTGGAAATGGAATTTTAAGCACCGAGTTTATCTTGTCAGTTTAGCTCAGCGGTGATGTGAGCTTGCAAGGGGTGAAGTGGATCACTAATTGCCAGAAAGCATGACAATAAACTGATAAGCACAGGAGCTAAAAGTCTTTCCAAGGGAGATGTTTCAGTAGAGGGGGACTGTTTGAACAGGTACTTTTTCTCTGCAAATTGGCTTCTCCCAGAGTTCAGCGGTGATTGCCTGACTTTTGTTCTCTGATCCCAAAAAAGGAGCACACTGGGGGTTGTTTGGGCCAAATCAGAGAGACAGGTATATACCTGTACACCTCACTGCCAATGCCAGCTCCACCCTGCAAATCTTGCAGCTCTGTTTATGCTACATTTTTCCATGGCTCCAGACAGCCACAGTTTTAATTGGACTGGCTGATTGTTTTTTTAACCCTTTTTATTTACTTTATTTCATTTCATGATGCTAATCTTGGCACCGGAGAACTCCTGTAATTCAAATTGCAATATCAAAATACACATCAGCTAATGTAACAAATGGCCATTCACCTAAAATTAGGCAACCTACCATAAACAATAAACCAAATTAAACCCACGCTCTTCCTCTCTTCCTTTTGGCCTGAGCTACTCCCCAAACATCTAAGGAAGACTTCTCATGTGGAGAAGGTTAACAGAGGCAGGAAGGAGAGAGGGGGAAGTACCAACCCTGCCCTGGGCTTTCAAACCTTGTGATGCGTTTTCCTCCTCGCAAAGGGTGTGCAGAGAGCAAAAAAAAACTTGGCTGTCCGTGAAAAGGAAATCCTAAAAGTGGCGGGGGACTCATCGGATATGAGTTTTTCCTTCTGAAGAGTTGCCATCCCTGGCAGGAAGAAAATAAAAGGAAGGGAGAAAGGGACTGGCCCCATTTTGGGTGCTTTGTTCCGTTTATGACTTGCCTCCTGGAGCTTCCTCCACACACTCCAAGTCCTCAGCTATTAGGAACAACAACAGCAAATGAGTATATAAAGAATTTCAGGAGCACATGAAAATCCTGTATCACTCCCCCTCGGACCAATTATAACAGGCACAATTTCAACAACAGCACAGAAAGTACATTTTTCCTCTTTTTCTTACTTTGCCACTGCTTTTCGTGTACCTCTTGACATGATGTGACCTAACCCAAGCCTTGATGCTGCGGGCAGCTTATGCTGGTGGGGTGGTTACAGCAGGTGACTTGGTGGCTGTATCCACATATGCAAGTCAGAGGCTTTGAAAACCTTTACAGCCTCGGTCCCTCAGGAGAGAGGCTGGGTCTTAATCTTGTTCTGGAAAGCACCCTCAAGATTTGGGCTGGTCCATCCAAGGGGTCCACAAGGCCACATTTGAGCCCAGGCATGTCAGCATCGCCTGGCAGTGACAGCGGGCAGGGGTGAGTCAACACATGCTGCTACGGTGTATTTTGTGTTTTTCTTCCAGGTTTAGTCAAAGGTTTCCCCTCATTCCTATTTGCTCAGAAGGTTATTTATGAATTAGCAAGCTAGTTTTATGGCACACAGCATCTCAAATTCCCCCAGATCCCACTGGACCACTCCATAAAATACTTACATATGCTACCGACTGTCAGAATAAGAAATGATTTCCAAACAGCCTGAACACCGGCTATCACTAAAATAACCCAAAAATGAGTTTCATGGAGGTTCTCATAGCTTTGGCCGTTACCTCAGCAGTGAAATTTACTGCTGCACAAAAAGAGGTACCAAGTATTGTATTTCCCACTGAGGTTACAATTCTCTCTGTATGGTTTACAGTCTAAAGGAAAAGTGCAAAATAATGTGCCAGACAAAACTTTAAAAGCATTTTTGTTTGAGGTAATTATGATCTCTATTTATGCCTATTAAATTACAAAGATTAATATTAAAGAACACACAAAAACCGCCAGAAGGCAACACCTGAACTGTGTATGTTTAACACCCGTGCTGTTTCTAAAGTAACTGCTCACTCATCCCCTTAAAGCTGCCTAGATAATTGCAACTTTTCTGTCTAGAGTTCATTTGAAATGGAAGAAAGCAGGGATTTCCTACTCCCCAGCCTGGGAACGCTTGGTGGACTTTGATCCATTGTTTACATACTGTATCTTTGATAATGCTTTACAGTACGGTGCGATTTTGTTCACCTAAGCACAGTGGGGTGTTTGCTGTAGCCACAGCTGTGTCAGCTTTTCCACTCAAATCTTGCACACATACAATTGCCATAATTTTCCTGAGTCACAAATAATCATAGATAAATAAAAAAAACTTACTTTAATATTTATATTACTTGGACATACATGTGCTATATAGCTCCTAGTGGCAGCAGCAGTGCTGACATTTACCATTATAGTTTTCTTTTCAAATTTCTTCTAAGGTTTGTGGTCAGTTTCCTCAGAGCTTCAGCCCAAACTATACTCTAGAGTGAGTATCAAAAAAACCCCTCTACATGCTGCTCAAATTTTTTTTTAGGCCCCCCCAAAAAATCTTATCCTCAAGTTGCAAGGAAATATTAGAAATTAAATTCCATGAGAACAGTTAAACCAATTTAGATAGATCTTCGCTGGTTTACACTGAATTAAGACAAAGGTTGAGAAGAACAAATGAGTCATTCATACATTATGGATTTCCAAAATGAGCTTTTTCTATAAAATGCCCCTCTTCTGAAAAAACTTGTATTAGACAATATTAAACCTATCTCTAGCAGATGTACGTGGCAAACACCTCACAAAAAAAATAATTTTTGCATTAATCTCTATTTTTTGGAGCAGTTGAAAGTAAAAAGGACTTGTGCAAACACCTTCATTTACACAAGGGTCAGCAGTGGGGGACAAACCTGTTGCGTTTGTGCCAGCTATACCAGGGCATCTCCCAGTGATGGAGAGGATGGTGGCAGCAGGCTGTCACCTGCAGTGGGTGCCTGGGTACCACTGTGGGTCTGGGTGGTGGTGGGCCACGACCAGGGCTGCTGCTGGGTGGCAACACCCTGTTGGGCTTCAGGCACGAGCAAAGAGAGTCACAATGTGAGGTCCTACCATGCTGTGCCAGGGCATCTGTCCCAGAGAGGGAAATGACGTGGGTGGGTCCAAGTTTTGAATACTGCTCATCACTGCGATTGACCTGCCGGACATGTGAGAGATTCTCCCCATTTCTACAATTTATTCACTTCTACTGCCAAACATATTCACAGCCCTTGGCCATGTCGGTTGTCATTTTGGTTTGTAAGACAGACTGTGAAGATCTCCATGCTAACATGCTCCAAGCCTCCCACTGCTGATCCCAGTGAAAACTAGTAATTTTGGCTGCTTTACAGACACTGCCAGTGAAGTGTAAGCTTTTGAGGAGTAATACTGATTTTTTTTTAATGTTATTAACAGCTGCTTCAAGCCAAAGTTAGAAAGAAAACAAAAAAAACCCAAAAAAAACCAAAAAGAGAGAAAAACCTGGCATCCTCTGTCCCTCTGCTTGAGATGAAAACCTCAGTTATGAAAACAGGATGGATAATAAATAGCCCTGTCCAAGTCTCACGTGGCCTAATACGATTAAAAAGATAGCACATCATTCAGCATGTTTCTTTGGTTCTTCATTAATGAAAGACAGCTACATATTCAGCTCTGGTACAGTGTTTTATTATATGCCAGAGCCTTATATTCTGCTTGCAACTATTGATTTAATCTGTCCACAGTCTTCACTTGCGTAGAGCTCCTCACACTTCACATCACAGGTACAGGAAAAACAGCTGGATACTTCACACATTTCTGTAGGTGATAAGAAAACCTAGCCTGTCTGGTATTTGCTATAGAACTCTAGCGTGGGCTTTTGGGTTCAACATTCATTCTCCGTCACCAAATGCTGTTTTATCAATGCTTTTACAGGCTGCAGGAGCAAGCTAGCAGCATGCCACAACAAGCGCGCATGCTGCCAAGCTCCGAAACCTCTGCCCAAATGTTGTGAATGGTTAGATATGGCACTTCTGCACTTTTTTTTTTTTAAAGAAATGAACCAAAGCAGCACTTACATGAAAAAAGCAGTTCATAGCATGAGGCACATCTATTTGTGAGGGAATATCATGTTTGAGTTCCCCAGCAGGATCTTTTCCTCGAGCTTGCCTTTAAATTGCAATTGCAGCCAACCTGATGCAGTGCCAGCATGCGACACACGGATGAAATAAAGGA
Organism: Dromas ardeola; assembly: GCA_013398915.1. NCBI lineage: Eukaryota > Metazoa > Chordata > Aves > Charadriiformes > Dromadidae > Dromas > Dromas ardeola. The sequence goes on from VYZM01001454.1 coordinate 734,270, forward strand.
GTGGGAGGGCTGGGGTTAGGTGGGCCAGGGGTTAATGAAGGTGCTAAGCTGAGGTTTCCCCCTTCCAACACAAGCTCCATAGCCTTTATTATTTAAACAAAGGTGTGTGTAATACCCACTTCATTAACAGAGTTTTCAGAAGACCAAGCCTCACAGAAGTCTCCAAAAGGGGAAATGTGTACTAGTCCCTGTTTGAAGGTTCTTGAGAGGCTTGCTCTGCCAGCTGGGAGCTTGGACATGCTCCAGGGTGCCCTCAAACTTGGCTGAAAGGACCAGCCCCTGTGTTAGATGACAGCAAAGAGTTTAGAAGAAATTACGTGTCACTTGACAACCAGACCCATCTCCTGTCCTTTGACTTGCTGCCTTGGAGAATGGCTTCAGCTCTTGACAGAGCACAGCACACAAACACAGGAGTCCTACAGCTACCACCACTTTTTGCTACAAAAAGCCTACAGATAATGCTGAGGGTCAGGCAGGTTGGCCCTCCTACAAGAAGGCATGGTCACGTATGGGTTGAGCCTTGACATGGCACAGATACCTGAAGGTTTTTGCCCAGGGATGCTGCAAGGGATGGTGGCAAGGCTCACACTTAGAGGCATCAAGATGTGGAGAAGCGTAGAGGAGCCTGGGCAGTCTTGGGGCATCCCAAGGGCTTTCCATGGAGAAGTGAGCAGGGCCCCTCATCAGGGGCTGCCCCCGGGAGCAATCTGACAGAGCAACGTTTACATGACCAGTGAGGTCCCACCTGAATGCCTTCATAAAACCCATAAACTTTTCAAAGGAGACATCAGGAAGAAGAAAATAAATTACCTGTTTATTTTCAATTTTGTGTAAAAATAGAGCCCCTGTATTGTTTCTATTATGAGCAGCTCTTCCCATAACATTTCAATCAATGCTTTGCCAGCAGTGACTAATTCCACATGCCAGAGACGCAAACTGCTCCTTCCTCATACCCTCCCCTTTCCTACGATTTCTACCTGCAGGTAGGAAAAAAAAAAAAAAAAGAAGCCTCTTCAATTGCTTGCTTCAAGGCTGTCATCAGTTAGCAGTTTTTCTTCCTACCAGATGACCAGGCAAGGTAGAAATTATAGAGCTCCTATGGAAGATTATACGTTTAGCCTTTCAGAGTGGGGAGGTATGTAACCTTTCTTTCAAGCATCCCTCTGTCACCTTCCCGCCCTCTCCCCGAGGCTCATTCCAGCTTGTTCACAAATCAGAGGTAACTGACAGCAGCAAATCAGATCACATAAATCACTCGCTAGCGGGCGAAGTGCCGCAGCAGGGAAGGCGAGGGTGAACCGCCGCCGTGTGAACCAGAGGTCACCCAGATGCTCCTCACCGCTTCCCTGCGGACCCTGCTGGCATAGGCATCCCCCCCATTCCCCTTGCTCATGTGTGGGACCACGTCTGAGACCTCCACTCTGGCCATGAGGGGAATCTGACTTCAGAATTACAGCTGAGCAGTTAAAGTTGAGAGCTTAATAGCACCTTTAAGAAATAAGTCTTGGCTTGATCCTCTCTGATGCTCATCTTTTCGAAATATAGCCACTTTTATTAGTGTGCTTCAGAACAGATTTTGACACTGAAATCCCGGTATGTTGGTTTGTAACTCCAAGTTAGGGAGGGAACTGCACCATTCTGCATTACCGTGACAGTTTTGTTACACGGTGGCTACAATACAGCACACAGGTAGCTTTAATAATATCTACCATGCTGACATGAATGAGAACTATGAGTATGAACCCATAGAGACCTGAAAAAACACTGTGCTGAACCAGTAAGTTAGAAGTAAACAATGTAGTAAGCAAGAGAAACCCCAAAAGTAATGACTGGCTGTCTACTGGCTGAAGCCCATCAGTGAAATGATCTGCTTCAATGGATCACTAAATTACTAAAAATGGGGCTGAGGGAGGGTTAAAGTTGAATATCTTAACACCATTTTTAACATCAAAGAGTTTTCATTTTGCCAGAAAGAACCCCCAGCACCTGCAGACTGACGTCAAAACAAGTAAGTAGTTGCCACTATACTGTCATTAACCGAGTTTTAGCTGTTTACACCGTATCAAAACTTGACTGACCAGTTTCTGTTGGGAGAAATTGCTTTCTCCACCCTACGTACCTACCTAGGTCCTTCCCTTTAATAAATGCTAGCTTCTGCTCAGAATATCCCAAAAGGTATGTGGGTAGACGTGCTGAAATGTAAATAGGGCTGTGAATTTTCTCCAAGATGTTCATCTTTTCAAGTTGTGCTGAAAGTTTTGAGAGGGAAGAAAAGAAAAAGCACCCTGAAAAAAGTAACCTTCCTTCTGTGAGGATTCAGGCACTTTAAATTGTTCTGCAAGTTGAAAATAACACAAAATCCTCCTGAATGCTAGTACAGTGCTGATGCTATTAGCCCTAAAACTGGGAAAACAAGAAGGAATTTAAAAAGAAAAACCACAAGAACTAAAACAAAACCAAGAACACCCTGTGTGCTTTCAAAATACAACAAGCTTAAATTTGTGTTATTTCTTATTCTAACCTGTGCAGCTTTGTTTTAGAAGGCCATATCCCATTTCCAAAGGACACTTAACCACTGTCTCTCTGAAAACTATTCTTGTGGACACCACAATGTCAAATAAGTCACATAACGCAACGAAAACAGATAAGTTTTATAAACTTAGTTTTATAAATACAATACACTAATTTGAGTATGACTGTACAGTATTATTTCACCTGAAGATATCTCACAAAATCTTACACCATGAATTCATGTCATTCATGAACGCAGCACATTCATTTCCCCTTCAAGAGTTCTCTATCTTATTTATTAACGGAGCTGGGTGCAAAGACTTTAAACCGCCCAGGGATTAAACAAAACCACACAGACACTAGATAAAGGCCATTTTTCTTTTGATGGAATCAGAATGTTTTCATCCTGCATTGACTGAGTGAATGGTGGAGCACAGTGCCCCTCGCATTGAGGAATTCAACCACAATGAAGTTAATTTCAGTTCTAATGCTGTGGCCAAGCAAATATTTTCTTTTTCATTATTTCTCTTTCTGCTTTAGGTCAAGATCAGATGTTGGAATACTACAATGCTAAGAGAGAAGTTCTTGTATTATACCTAGAACAGCTAAAAGCAAGGGAGCGTTTGAAATCTCTTACTGGATTTCCTAAAATGAAGAATATTTGCTCTATTAAAAAAAAAAAATCATATGAGAAACAACACTAGCAGTAAGATGCTACAATTTGCATTCTTTTTATCTGTTGTTAATAAATACAAATTTAGAAAGAGCTGCATAAGGCCTATAGCTGAATAACAGAAGCCAGGATGGAAGTCTCTGTTCTGCTGAAGCAAAGGCAAAAAGAGATCAAAGTTTTAGCGTCTGGTGAAAGGAAAGCTCTAGGAAGTTTGGTAGAGACCATGTAGTTATTTTTAGTCCCTGCATTGCACTGGTTCCTTCCTCATCCCCTTCTATTCTCACACCTACGCAGAGATGATATCCTATGTCCTGAAGCAACTTTCGTAACGCATAAGGAATTACTAGTTTACACTTAAAACTATGCTCTCGTGCAAGAAAATACCATCATTTAGTTCTATACTGTCTTGCTTTCATGAAACCAACAGAAAAATGCCAGTGTCAATGGTGAGAAACAGCTATGACAGCATTTCCATGAAAAATATCACCCCCCTCTGCTGTTCAGCAGAGTTTAGCCGTTTAGCAATCCCACTCTGGAGATGTGGTAGCTGGATTTGGGAAGTATGAGTTGCCTTTTTGGGATGTATTCATGTTAAGCATGGCCACCAGGCAAGAGGACTAGTATTCTTCATTACCTATAACTGATTAGCATCATCTTTGGGAGCCTGGTACCTGCCCAGTTCAACTGACTTTCTTCTAAATAGAGGGTGAAAAATCCACCCCAATCCATTAAATCGTTAGAACAATAGTTGTGCTGTTGAAACTGTTACACAGTACTGTTCTACTGCAGTATTTTCTCAGGTTTCGATCTCTAGTTGTAATTGCTGTAGCCTAATTCCTAATACTAATTTCCCCCACATACCCTTTTATCCCTTCTTTTCCTTGGCCAGACATCTCACTGGCTAAACTCTGCATTGCAGGTCTCAAACTTGGAAGATCTCACCTGCTCCTACCACCTTAAATAGCTCTTGATTACATTAGTTTCATAAATCTGACTTCAGGGAGAAATGAAGCTGTCTCAAAGAAGTGAAATCTAGGGAGCCTTCAGTCTTATAGAGCTATGAAACTAAATTTTGAATCAGAGCATAACATTAGATGAAAACTCCTTTCTAGACTTATTCTGGACAGGGAGCTATTGGCACCACCAGAACAATACAAAATATTTCCTGTATGCCAGAAACCTGTTTGAAGTGTCATTTTGTTTGTTTGTATCTACAGCACCGCACAATGTTCTGCTAAACATTTATTTCAAGGGGGTTAAAGTCAAGCACAAGGAGAAGCAGCAAAGGAGAACATGCCACGAACGAGTTGTGGAAGACAGCCCTTCACCTAAACAGGGTTCTAAGAGATCTGCTTCCTCTGCTGCTGGTCAGCTTGACTTTCCATCATATTTTCTATCTTGGAGGAATTTTGACAGGTTTATGTGTGACAGTAGGTTACCCTGCAAAGTGGAAAGCCTGTAATTAGATGCTGCACAATCAGCTGCCTCCCACTGGCAACCAGTCTGCCTTAAATCTGCCATCACACTTCATCAAGGAAATGCCTCCAGGGAGGCCAGTGTCTCCACAAGCCACTAACCTGTCATCTGCAGGACTTACCTTAACACATACTGCCACCTCTGTAAGGGACCTGCCCTAAAATTCATGAGATGGCCACAGATGGAGGCGAGCACGTGTCCCATAGCGCTGCCACAGTATGGAACCAGGGAAAAGCTCTTTCTCCAGCAGCAAAGAACCTGCCACCGCTAAAGCCATCAGCAGGACCCCTCCTGCACTGCATGGGGGTACAGCTACCTATCTTCTATGTAAGTGTGTTACAGGATGTTTTCAATGGCTTCAAAAAGAGTTTTACCGTAAAAGTGTGTTATTATTTGAATGAAAGATTCTTAACCTGTACGTGCTACTGTGCTTACCAGCAGACAGCTGCTGGTTTTCAGAAAACAAAGTATTTGAAACAGATGAAACTATACAACGTAAAACACAGGCATAACAATAAAATACAATAAGCCTTAAGGAACATGTGACAGGACACACTGCATTGAAGAAATGATTTGAAAGATTTTTTTCATATAAAGCCATTACAATATAATTTTTTTGTCACTACTTAAATATCACCTACCAAAAAATGCATTACATATTGGAGAGATATTGCTAAATACCCAAACACATGCACAAGCCACGAGTGCCATAAAACTTCAAAGGTGTCTGCCTAATTAAAACACTGTAATGTTTTTAATAATGTATTTCTTGGAACTGGTTTTAATGTACTCAGAGATACATAGATGCCTGCTTCTCAGATAGCAATGTGCAAAAGGAGAAAACAAGCCTGCTCCATGAGCGTAGTGTGCATGTCACCGAGACAGCAGCCAGCGAGGAAGAAATACATTCAGAGACACATGGAGGAGGTGCAGTCGTAGATCCCAATTAAAGGTGGGGCACCATAGCTGTCCTGAGCACCTTGGAGAAATATCAATACTTTTGGTAAGTGGGAAGAGAGACAGAGTTTGGATCTAAATGCTCGTGGCTGCAGAGGCAGGTGTGGTGTGCATCTCCCATGACGCACATGTAGCGCCTAAGATCGGGTCACCACCATGGGGACTGATGACTGTTCCCTTTGATGACAGCACGACACAGAGGAGGCATTAACGAGCCTGACAGACCACAGAGGTGGAATGGAGGTAAGTGTTATTTTCTTTTCATTGCCTTACACCACTTCTTAAGTTGCTCTGTATCAGCAGAGTGATGGAAACCTCCAGAAATTAAGCATTTCTAGATATCTGCAGAGTTATTTCACAAGAAGCATTTCTTCTGTGGCTACAAGAAGCTTTCTTAATCATAATAGATGGCTTCTTAATCATAACATATGCCAACCAGTTGGTACTGCTTTGCAGCCATGCCTTGGATTTGAACATGTACCTACACTTCATTTTATGGTATTCAGCTCTTCAGACAACACAGCTCAGTTTCTTTAACTGCACTTACTTGTGCAATATCACCTTGCAACATTATAGAATCTGCTTTACAGAACACTGAAACCCTTGGAGATGCAGTTTCACCATAAAAGTCTTACTAAAATATTTATGTTAAATTTTTTTTAATAGATGAAAGGTAGCATTTCAAGAAACAAGCACCCTAACTCTTTGGAGAAAAACTGGCCATACAAGGCTTTGGATATATCAATATCCAATACATAAGCAGAGGAATTAATATAGTGACATAAACTGAAGACAACCATAGGCAGCCATTGAGACTGGCAGACATCCACGTCTAAGTTTATAATTTCCACTTCTTGGCTTAAATATCTTTTGACGAAAAAAAGTGTAAATGAAGTCACTAGTTTCAGCCTGATCTTTCATTAGAACTTGATCTATGAAGCCACCTTTGTCATATTTACAACAAGGGTCAATTTAGACAACTTCCATTCTCTCCCAGCAATAAACCAAGAGGAGGATTGGATTACCAAGATCAGCCAAGTAGTTTTGCCAAAGTGTGAGAACCAACACAAACGACTGCCAATTAGCAACCTTGTGTGGCATTTAGGACCCATGACCTCTATTTAGCAAAAGCTCAAGCCATAGGAAAGTAAATTCAGAGACCATGAAAATTTGGGTACAGACAAGTCTATGACAGGGAAATTCAAGAACAGAGGGAAATGACAAAAATAATTGTACGCTTTGTCTGTCATAGGAAACTCTAACCCAATGTCTAGAATGGCCTGTCACTTGATAAAGAGCTTAGGGAACTAGACAGAGCGGGTTGACATTTGTCATCATCCAACACAAAATTCCTGGTCTGAATTGAGCACAGCATCTGAAACCATTTCCATTTTAAACCAAACACCCACACAACGCGGATTTTTGAGGTTAGCGATTTTCAGTGAACAGTTTGAAAGAACAGACTTTCAAAAAAAAAATGTGGAAAACAAGTGTTCCAGTGCAAAAGGACTTGATGAAATTTTTTGTTCAGCTGCATAGGAAAAAGAGCATTAGCAGTGTGCCCAATACATCTCCATAAAAGCATTTCTATTCTTCGGCTCAGCCACCCCTGATGCATTTCACTGCAGCATAAAGACTGGAACATGCCAAAGCTAACTGTCTGAAGATAACTGAGGGGAAGGTCACACTGTTGTGATGAGGTATTGATGGAGGTCACCTATGAAAACTCACGCAGTCCTCCCCTACCACGGGAGGGGGCTCCACACTTTGTTCCCTCATCTTTCTCTCATCCTAGGAGGTTATCTTCCGCTCTTTGTCCTTTGAGCAGGGCCATTCTCTAGGCTCAGTTGTTGTCAGAAGGTGCTTACAGCATATTCAACCACCTTCTGATGAAGTTACTGCTCCCATGTCATTTGAGGGCCAGGGGGTCAACTCAAAATCCTGAAAAAAACCCCGACTTTGCCAGGCTGTTTTTTTCTGCTGAAATCCTCAAATTTCAGCCCAGGAACATCACAGTAATTTTTAGATTCCACTTGTTTAAGAATCACAAATCCAGTGTTTGACCTTCGGTTTTCACCCGGTGAAACTCACTTCAATGGCTTTTTATTCATACCTGATATAAAAAGCAATATTTATGCTTTGAGATGACTGCTGTGCCAAAAGAATTGAAAAGGCAGATAGTACTGGATTTCCTTAATGACATACAGTTTTTTTCCTTTTGTTAACAGTGGCAATAGTTACAGTGATCCAAAACAGAGTACTTCTGTGCCCTCTAGTGGCGTCACAGTTTAGTGACATAATTCTGTAGCACTTCATTACTAAACCAGCAAGTTCAAAAGCAGCCCAAGGTGTTACCGAATGTTTTCTTATTACCGCTCACACATTTTTGTGTCAGTATGTCGAAGTCAGAAGGACAGGAACATCACCCAAGGGGGACCACAGGCTGCAAAGCTCTGAGTATGGCCCCGGCCTCCACAACACACCGCAGAAGCATTGGTGGCTCAGCCAGAAACAACCTTAGATAACATTTTTGATCAAAATGCTAGCAAATGCCAGTATCCTTTGCAAATCAGACAGCTTCCCTCTTATTTTGTTTCTTGCTCCCAAGCAGCAGAATGCCACACTCCCATCTTTGGGCTGGGAGTGATGGGCACATAATTAGCAAGGATTTTTTTTTTGTGACATGGACATGCCCCATCTTCTCAAATCATAATGTAACAATGTAGAAGTACCAACATATATCCTTTCAAGGATCTCCTCTTCAGAAGATTTTTTTTTTTTCTGGAAAGGGGATGACATTTCTTTATATCCTCTGAATTAACCTCTCGGTGGTCCACCTTCTCCCCTGCATAACTCAGAAAGGTTGGGGTATGGGACAGGCTTCCAAACCAATTCAGTCACAGACAAATTTGGTATTTTGGCTCTGGCCTGACCTGGAGAAGTTCACAGCCCCAAAAGGGTTCGGGAGAAGGATATGACTTTTGAAAGCAATACTACTTTGTTGAGCAATTAATGCAAGTTCTTTGTATTAAAGCGGTAGCAGTGGCTGAAGAATATGGACTGTGTAGACACCAAAAAGCCATCCCTGGGAATACTACCAACAGCTGCACTTGATTCTGCATACAGGAGCCAGGACCTGATCTTTGGTACACTAGGCATGGGCTGTCAAAGATTTCTCCCTCCATGCACCTTAACTCCTGCAATTATTCCTTATTTACCCTTTGCTGGTGAGAAAAACCTCTCTCCTCCTCCCCGCACACACACTGCTCGGATGACTGGCAGTGCCTCGGGTACAGTCATCTCCAGGTACTTTGGTGAATGCCCCCTCTGCGGTGGAGTCTGCAGCTTTTCCATGCAGCCCCAAAGGGGAATTTCTCAGTTGTTCTGGTTTACTCTCTGTGACCAGAAGACACTGTCCCGCTCTGAGAGCCTTCATAAGAGAAGGGTAAATAAACTAGTCCAACTATTACTAAATTCTAGCAAAAGCCCTCAAGAATATACTGTTGGGTCTTTTTAAAGGTATAGCGTAGTGTGAAAAGTGACCCCAAATGAATAAATGCCATATTTCATTTGAAACCTGGAATTAATGACAACAATGAACTCTCCCTTACATGGCAAGACTTACTGATTTCTGTGAAACGCCTGCCAGACAGACTTCATAGTGACTTAACGTGTCCTTCTCAAGTACTATAGCAGCCTACAACAAACGATCCAAAACGTGATGTAGATTTACTAATAGTGTGCCCAAGGAAGCCCCAGTGCTTTAAGTCAGATGGCAGCTGGGACAGTCGAAGTGGAAAATAAACTAATTTGGGGCAGTGCAACATATAAAGAATCAAGGCACCAGCTCAAAACGTGCAAGTCCTGTCCCGGTCCCCAGTGACCAGACCCCACTAGATGGCATCCACGCCTTGGCTCTGTCGCTGCAGGCTCCTCCGCTGCTCTGGGAGTTGTGTCCCTTGGCTGGTTTTAAAATTAGGAGGCCCAGGAAGCATTTCAGGGTCTTTACATAAATATCTTCCCTCCTTTTTTTTTTTTATCTCCTCTTCTTTCCCTACGATGGTTTAGCTTTTTAAATACGCAGTAACATTTTTTTTTAAGCAAACAGTTCTTTTTGTAGTTTAATACTTAAGTAGAACTTAAAGTTTTCTAGTACATCGTTTTATAGAATAAATAAAAAACCTGGGCATTTTGAATCCAGACAGCATTAGTACATGCATTTTGTAATTTATGGTCTTCAATAACACCAAGAAGAGCTGGCTTCAGGCTTACAGAAGAGTGAATCAGTGAAACATCAGTAGTTACATCACACAGATAACTTTGAATCCTTCATCACTAGTCAAAACCTTAGTCACTGCCTGCTAAAAAAAGCTTCACTCATCCTCCTCTGCATTCATTCCAAAAAGTTGTTTCATGGGATGTTAAACGAACACCTAAAACAAAAGGCTATTCTTTCTTCTGAAAAAGTCCTAAACTTTAATTTTGCAGCAACATAGAAGTCATTTGTATTTACAAAGCTTCATAAAAAATGCAATCCTTCTGTATTACAGCTATAAAGGAATTGCTTTTAGTCTGTCCTCGGGTTCTCAAGGTATAGCTGAATAATAGCTTTTTTTCACTTTGCAAGAATTTGTAAAGCAGTTGGCTTTGACCCTGATGCAGACACCATTAAACAGGAGTTCCTGCAAATTAATGAGGTCCATTCTTGTCTAGCTATTTTGCTCTCAAAAAAGCAGAGTTAAAAAGGTACATTGCAACAAGCTGCTTACATTAGCAGAAAGATTCAGGTACTTTTGATATTCAAATGTCACGTAAATCTCTGAACTGCAGGCTGGGCACTCATTGTATATAAAGCCTCATATCCACCAGCTCCCTGAACACAAATATATCCCGCTGCACAGTGCAGTATTTTAATCCCTCACAAGTTGTCCTTCAGACTCACTTGTTCTCTGTCATCTTCTCCCCAGCATCCCCCCACCTCGGGGCGGGGGGGCGCTCCTAGAGTCAGCTACACAAACCCACCTCCTTTCATCCCTGCACTGAGGTTTGCAATCCAGCTCCAACGCCTCTGCATTTCTCCTTCACCTTGATCTCCTAACTTTCCAGCCTCGCTTTCTTACCAAAGGTGGTGGGTAAGAACTGAGAACAGCCTGATTAGCTGGAAGGGGAAAGCTGAGACAGAGACTCAACAACCATCCCGTATTTATTTTGGAGATGCTAAACATGATAAACAAGAAGCAACTTACAATAACTAAGGAACAGATCAAAAAGACAGCATGTTTGTCAGGGTCAGTTCACTGATATTTGTTCAAAGCTGTCTCTGTATTCACAACCCTAGAGGCTTCAGGGCTCAAAATGTTCTCAAGACTGCTAATTCTGTTAAGGTCAAAACCAAGGCTAACACAGACATAATATGATGGACCAAGACTATACCTGATGATAGGAACGAGATTGATGCTCTGCAGCTGTACTTCTAGATCAGTATTAGCAAAGGGGTGGGAAAGACCCAGACTGCTCAGAGACCCCGGTTTTCCTACCGAACTACCCTTCAGGAAAAAGTTGTGTCTTAAAAAGTAAGGAAAAAAGTTAAATGGTGGGTTGGATTAAAAAAAATCCATGATATGAGAATGTCAGAGGGAAATGAGATTTAGGAAGAATAAATGGAAAACCTAATTCCTTTTTTCCCAGAACAGTGGTAACCTACAGAGCAAGCAGGTGTTGGAAGCAAGGTGGGGGGGTCCCATCCCTTCAAGATGGTCTCACAAGCCAATGACGAAAGGATCACACCAGCTGCAAACAGGCCTTTAGCTCGTGGGACTTCAGCTTCATACAGCCCCAGGAGGGCGGCAGTGTGGACATCAAGTCTTTAGCACCACACAGATCTGCTCCTCAGAGTCCAGGCTACTGGCTAATGTTCTTGTAGCTTAAAAAACAGTGGAGAAGACCCAGGGCCACAGTAGCATCAGCCACCCCAGTGCAGGTGCTCTGGGCTAGTGCTGCTCTCCAGGAGGGGCAGCTTTTTCCTAGGAGCAGCAAGGATCAGTTAAGATTGACTCAACCCCCAATTCAGTTATACTCTCACTCCCTTCCATTGCACTGAAGAACTGACTTTGCATGCCTAACCATTCCCACCACAAATCCCAATGTGACAGAATCATAGAATAGTTCGGGTTGGAAGGGACATTAAAGATCACCTAGTTCCAAGCCCCTGCCCTGGGCAGGGACACCTCCCACCAGACCAGGCTGCTCAAAGCCCCATCCAGCCTGGCCTTGAACACCTCCAGGGATGGGGCAGCCACAGCTTCTCTGGGCAACCTGTTCCAGCATCTCACCACCCTCACAGTAAAGAATTTCTTCCTAATATCTAATCTCAATCTCCCCTCTTTCAGTTTAAAACCATTACCCCTCAGTCCTATCGCTACACTCCCTGATAGAGAGTCCCTCCCCATCTTTCCTGTAGGCCCCCCTTTAGGTACTGGAAGGGGCTATAAGGTCTCCCGGGAGCCTTCTCTTCTCAAGGCTGAACAACCCCAACTCCATGATGGTGTGGTGGTGGACCTGCCTCCTACATCTGGGTGTGTGTCAAGGCTACAGTGATAGGCAGAGCCAAGCAAGTTCAGCCCTGCTTCAGGAAGGGCTTTGTGCAGCTCCAGTCACAGCCCGAATCCAGCACTACAAGCTGAACTATGTTTAAACCAGTGTCGCTGCAGCTCCGGCCTGCTGGAACAAATGTTCAAACGCGAATAAGCTTCTTTTGAACGAAAACGAGCAACTACAGTAAACTCGCTTCCCACTTCCAAAAGCAAAATTTCCTCTAATTTCATTTAAAATAGCAAATCCTTTCCCCTCCAGCTGAGTACAAACAAACATCTGGAACTGCTGTGTTTTAGGTTTTGTTTATGCAATTATTTAGTGAATGGCCAGAGGGTTAGAAACTGCCAAATAATTCTAGTCTTAGGAGTTTACATTAACTAATTTCTGTGGGATTCAGGATTCATCTGCCAAGTTTCAGATACAAGCAAGGCTTTTGTGGTTGAGTTGCAACTCCTGGAAAGAACAGTCAATAGATGGAAATGCCAAACGTGCATCCCTAATTCATCTTCATCTCCAAGTATTATTGTACTAGGGGAAGCTGTAACATTTAACCCTGCATGAATTATACTGAATAAGAACTGCCAAACAGCTTAAGCCACTCTTTTCGCCCCAGAGTTGTCTTTGGCAGGGAAGATGTGGAAGTGACTTCAACATGGTTTTCTCTTTGGTGACTAATTTTACAGATAACTAAACTTCCACCTGAGTTTCTGTAGGGACAACTTCTATGACACTATCACTGCCAAAAATCTATTTACTTGGTCAGCTCTTGAAAACTCTGAATCTCTAAAAAGATGGACTTCGAAAACTGTATTTGAGCAAGAAAGCAGGCAGGATTCATAGAAATACTGCAAGTCTGCAACTGCTTACAGAGTTAAACCTATTGGTGTAACAAATATTTGGCTTCAATGCTGCCCACATGTCGGGAACAGAAGTGGCTTTTGGACTAGAAGATTAAAGAGGTAATGATCTCTTGGTATAGAGACCACACTACCTTAATCTTACTGAAAAATTAAGTCAGTGTTAGGAAAAACTCTAAAGACATGACAGGAAGAGATGATTTCTAAAGAGAAATCATTTCTACATAAGTTATGTGTTGTAGAGACAGACTGCAGAAAATAAATTATTTAATGTAAATTAATTAGCAGTGTTTGTGTGCCTACTTACACATCTGAGAATGTATGTAGATGTATGCACCACAACCATACAACTGTCACCTAAACAATGATAATTCTGCATAAAGAGGAATCAAAGTGTTGCATTTAAAAGAAAAATAATTAGTACAGAAGTGAATTAGCTTTCTATAGTGACAAAAATATATTCAAGTATTCCTTGCCCTAATGATACCTCAGTTCTCACCTCCTTACAGCTATCTATAACTGGGACTTCAAGGCATGGAATTAACCAGGGCTTCCCAGGATGATTGTTTCTAGCCCATAGGCTTTGAAATTGCATGTCATTGCTTTAAATGCCTCGTTTACATTAGCCACTGCTTCCCATTCTTTCCCTTCCCCAGTCCGCCTTCTCCAGGGCCAGAAGGAGGCGGAATATGAACTCCCCATGGTGAATCCAGTTCAGTTATTTACGTATTTTTCTTCTATTTGGGAGCTGTTCTAAAACCTCAGAGAATTTCAGTTACTGGATATATGCTTTCAGTTTTGCCTGTATGTTTGCACAGCTTCAAGAATTTTGATCTGACTACCAGACTTCACACTGCGGCAAACCCCCACAAGCACAGACATTTGAGTCTTCTTGAGAATTTAATTTCTTCGTACAGAATCCATTCATGTGGGCAGGTTTCATTTTATACACATTTTGCTTCTGTTTTTGAACATCTCATATTTTAATCCTCAAGGAGACAAATTCATCTCGCCTCTACACAGAAAAGCTTCTAAAGATCTACATGTCTGTTTTCTCCCTCCCTATTATTATAGCGCTGATTTTTCTTTTCCTAGGTACCCATCAACCTCTAATATCTGAAGCGCACTATGTATCATAAAGTAGCATTAATTTTAAGTGATGCAAGTGTGGTTTTTTAATTCAAAGTTAGCTTTGATGTACACAAATTGTGCAAAATTTTGATACAGAGGTATGGAAAGAGGTCCACCAAGGGAAATGACAGCATTTAAAGTTTCCTGTGTACATTTAGATGGCTGATTTTGGATTCTTGGTTGATTTCTTTTTCCAAATGTGGTATAAATCAAGAATTCCCCGCCCTCCAAACTGATTTACTGAACCGCGACGAAAAAGAGGAGTGTGTAGTTTCCTTTCAGTTGCCTCTTGTTATCAGGCTACTCAGGAACAGATTAGCTTCCCAGTCCAGTGATGAGCATGAATTATCTCATTTTAAAGAAATCCAACAGCTATGAGAAAGTAGCAAATCTGTGATATAACTACCCAACAACATATTGTCATGGGTTCACAATTCACTGAACTTGTACCTGAAAAGCAGTAATTCCATATGCAATTCTTCCCGGTTAATTGTCAACTATAGACCCCTACCTGCATTTTCAACCACAGTTAGCAAACTGACTCATTTATGAAGAACTGTTAAAAAATAGCCTTAATGTTATGCTTATTAGTCTCCAACTTGGCTGCTGTAAGTATACTGAGAAGAATGAAAATTGTTATTTGAGTCTCTCACGGGTTATGGTAGATGGTATTGGAATAGGAAGTAGTATGAAAAGAAAACAATACCATTGTTTCTTTAATAGATTCCTATTCTTTACAACACACAAGAAGTTTCTAAGCTTGCATTATTAATGTGCTGTTATCTTTTACGCATAACAATACTAGAGAAGATTTGCAGTAGTTTTCAAGGTAAAACAAAAAAATCAAAACTGGGGCACTGGCTGGTTTAGTGCATTTTTGAAAGTTAAGCCTTTAAAGAAGCTGGTGGGGGAAAAAAGCTTGTTCTCTACAGTTCCTCAAGTAAGTCAAGCAGAAAATTCTAATCTGAAGAAAAATAGCTTTTAAGGGAAGCACAGACTTGCAGCATTTTTCTTATAATTACCAAAAGATTTTGCATCTCACAGCAGTTCAACACCATTGAGTGGTAAGTGTAGGCTTGGTAAAGAATGAGATCATTTACATAAATCAAAAATTGATGTCTTATTCCAAGATTTGAGCGCCTAAAGTTCCAGAAAAAAAATCAGATAAACACAGTCGCCGTTTTTAACGCCCCCTGCCCCCCTTTATTTTAGTCTTTTGTTACTTGATCTTACACTGGTGAGCTGATTTCAGCCATAAAAATCCCTATTTTCACTGAAGGCAGAATTCCAGTGTTATTCATGAGCAGGAGAGAGGATAAGGCACAGGAGACAGCATTTCTACAAACAGTGGGTCAGTGAATCCCCCAAAGCATTAGGGTAGGTTAAGAGGTCTGAAACATCAGTGTTCAGACCTAAAGCCCTGAAGAAGTGTTCAGTTTAAAAAGCCTATTTACCACGGAATTGCTTCCTTCCCCTTCAGTGGGATCTACTGATTGCTCAGCACTTCCAAGGATGGCCCCCAGCATATACGTACGCCCATGGTCTTCACTCCAGACCCCCTGCTGTGATTCATCATGAAGTTGTCGTATAAGACCAAACTCTTAGCAGTTTTTGCCCCATGACAATAGCAAAGTCCAAAGAACAGCTTAAAGTAATGAATTCACAAGGTATTAATGTGAAGAGATGCAGGATTATACTTTCCACAGAGTAAGGCACCACTTTTTGAATAAGATTTTTCTATACAACACATTTGTTTCAGAGAACTAAAAAATACTACAGTATGTTTCCTAGCTATGATCTAGCTTTACACCATCTGCAGTAGTCCGAAGGTACTCGATCCCTGTAAATTGCAAGATTTCCATATAAATACTTTGACATCACCTTTACATCTTTGTGTCAAAAACATAATAACCAGTACAACTCAAGATTGTTGTTTCCTTGACTTGTCCCTCCTACAATGAGCAGCCCACTTCCTTAGCCTTTATCTCCTTCCACTATTTGTGTAACATTGGTGTCTTTCCTTAGTTATCGCTCCGCTAAACCGTAACAATCTGCCTCGATAAGTCCTTCCAGCCTTCCTGATGATTCCCATGGCTTTTCTCCAAATTCCATTCAGGTTATTCAGTTTTCGGTGTAAAAATTGTTTTCCTGAAGGTTCATTTGCAATATTAATTTAGGGAAAGTTCTCAATTGTTTCTTGGATGAGCAATAGCAGTCTTTCACATTCCACATTTTGGGGAAAAAGTCTATCAAAAATATTCAAAAAAGCCCTTAAAAATATTTGAAGCTGAAGGCTAGTGAGACACACTGAAAGGGCACTGCATTAGGAGGAGGTTGTACCAGTTTGCTGTTGATGCAGTATTAACCTCTTGTCCATTCCAAGGCTAGTCCAAAGCCAGCTAAAACCAACAGAAACAAATCTGCTAACCCTATTAAAGTTTTTTTGGCTGACTTCATTGAGTTGAACTCTAGGCTAGTTGTGTTTCAAAAATATTATGACAAAATTAAAGCTCCATTGTAATTATTAATAAAACTACATGCCTAGTTATTGCAATGTTTAGTGTTTAAGCATTGATTTGACTCCATGGGAATTTCTGAAAGGAGTTCTAGGAACAGATGGAGAAAAGCCATTTCACAAAAAGACAGGGGAAAAAAAGTATTGAAACATGGGAAAGGGAAGGTATTGTGGAACCTTTTAGTAGAACTTTCCCCACCGCCAAAGAATTCAGAAATGCTGTGCTCATCTACTGCAAAACCCTTGCAGACATAGAGGTAGACTTAGCACCCTTGCACCCCACGGCCACCAGGGCAGGGTCACCTCAGTCCCTTTGGATGGCTGCAGGCAACAGTCTCACAGACAGCTGGCCACTAAATCCAGCAAAGGCCATCTGCTGGAGGTCTTAGGCCTGCAAAGGTTAAAGAAAAAGCCTTTCAGGAGACTGAGATCAGTCAGAAATAGAAGAGGAATGTTCTGGAGGGGCTCAAATATCTACTGGAAAAATGGATCTACATACGCACTCATTGTCCACTGTTGACTAGTTCCCAGCTGCAGCTGGAGTTACAAGGAAGACTGAGACTACTCTGCACACACACACAGTACGTCTGGCAGCACGTTGCAGAGATGCTTCAGTTGCAGCGCAAAGCATTAATTGCTCTGAGATTATGTTCATCTACTGCTTTCAGCATGAATCCAGCAGCATAGCGCCTGCAACTACAACACCTGGAGCCAAAATTGAATACCTGTTAAAATGTGCTGCTTAACTGATGGTTGTCATTTAGTGAAGTTAAATAACAAAGGTGGCATGTCTTTTTTTTTTTTTTTAAAAGATACTCCATGCTTTTATAAATAAGTTTGTTTTCCTTGTTCTGTGTTGAAAACCCATCAAAAGAACTGCAAAAGAGTGTTGGTATCTATGTAGGTTCCAAGAGTGGACAGAGGAAACAGCCTTGGTATATATTTGTGGTAGTAAATTGTGCCATTTCTTACTACGTTATTTTGCTTATTTCTATGCAGCAGCCTATGCCAGAAAACTGAAAGGAAGCAGAAATCATGGTTCTTTGTTACAGAACAGGCAGATGAAAGAGCAGCTAGATTAAATTCATCATAGTGTTAATAATCCACATGCAACTGTGAAACAAATTTCCAGTTCCCAGGTCCAGTCTGCCACGAGTAATTTCAGACACATCATCTCCAACTTGTTTGCATTTGTTGCACTGAACCTGACCACTCCCCTTATATTCCCTAGGTACCAGAGGAAAAGCAGTAAGAATATTTCTTATGCCTGTTCACAACCATTGCACAAATTCATGACAAGATTTTGACTTTTGACATCCAGAAAAAGCAGTTTTCACTAGCTTCATAGGCAGGCAAAAATATCACAATTTAGAATGTACTATTTAGAAGGAAAGGACAGCAGAATCCATATGGCACATCCCTAGACTGAACAGTATGGTCAGTACCATGCAGAAGAAAGGGGGTTTACTCCATGCCAGTGCAAGGCTGGGTTCCCTGTTAAGGAGAGCTTTAAGCATCAATTAGCCCACAGAGTTCTGGGCAGGAATGGATTTCATCCCAGGTGAACACATTAAAAAAGTAGGACACAAATGTCTCCCCAAGATGTCTATGAAATTTGCTTCAGGGCAGAAGGGCCAGAAGGATCTAACTGGAGAGGCAAAGCAGCACAAAGAATATGTGGTTACAACAAAAATGTACTATCTTAAACAAATCCCCAAAAGAGGACATTTCTGATCCTGGAAAGCATTAATTCCCAGTCACTATTTTAAAACAGATAAAAAAAATATGTGTTTGAGAGATTGCCAGCTGCTGGTTCAGCATTTGCTTCATACAGCTGCTGGCAGCAGCAAAAAAACCCAGCAATGATAAGGCAGGTAAATTCAGGTGCTATTCCCCAGTTTGCCATCTAAGAGCTCAATTGAATCACACAGGGTGGAGACGGGTCTGTGCGCATTTCCACGGCTTGCACTCCCCCTGGGTGTTACTGAGCAACATCTTGTTTCCCTTCAAGCACAGTATTTGAAGCCATCAAACAGTCTGGGCTCAGGGCACGATAAGGTGATCCAGCACCTTTTGATAAAGGTCTCTGTACTGCACTGCTCATATCATAGCACGGTTAGCAAGTGGGAAGGGACCTTACAGATCACCTAGTTCCAGGCCCCTGCCCTGGGCAGGGACACCTCCCACCAGACCAGGTTGCTCAAAGCCCCATCCAGCCTGGCCTTGGACACCTCCAGGGATGGGGCAGCCACAGCTTCTCTGGGCAGCCTGTTCCAGTGTCTCACCACCCTCACAGGAAATAATTTCTTCCTGATATCTAATCTAAATCTACCCTCTTTCAGTATAAAATCATTACCCCTCACCCTATCCTTATACTCCCTGGATAAAGAGCCCTTCCCCATCTTTCCTGTAGCCCCTTCAGGTACTGGAAGGAGCTATAAGGTCTCCCCGGAGCCTTCCCTTCTCCAGGCTGAAGAATCCCAACTCTCTCAGCCTGTCTTCATAGCAGAGCTGCTCCAGCCCTCTGAGCATCTTCATGGCCCTCCTCTGGTCCCAACAAGAAGTGCCCTTATTCCCAGTGTCTGACCAGGATAATCCTGCAGATGAGGTGACACCTGAAATGGCTTCTTGAAACACCTGTCAGGCCATCCTGCAACTCTGTTTTGTTTGGGTTTTTCTTCTGTTGCCATAGGACAGTAAGCTCATAATAATTTTTTTTTTTTTCATTCTTTTGATCAACTGCTTCAAAGAATTGTTATTTTCAGGACAGAGTGCAGGTTCACCACTGACAACATCCCATCCTACCTTGTTGGCTTATATGGGCTGATAATTTGTACATTTAATGCCTCTCAACCGTTTCAAGGTATTTTTTTCCCCCTAATTCTTCAATGCTTACTCCACATTTATCAAGGGAGGCCAGTAAATAATGCCTTGGGCAGAGTTTTCACTGTAATTCCTTAATTTGCTAACAGTCCACAGTTATCTGGACATACAAAAGGAATTATTTTCTATCCACCAATTAGCAAACCAGGAGTTCAAAAGCCTCTGCGACTGCATTAACACCGAGAATTCCTTAATCCATAAAAATTAATGGAGATTATGTTACAGAGACTTAAATATTTAAATCCTTCGCCACATTAGTCACTCTTTTATGTGCAGGTAACTCCAGCTGAAGTCCCTGGGAGCCCCACGTGTGTGTGTGTCAGAACAAACTAATCTCTTCAAATGAGAAACGTGAGCTTTTTACCAGCTCTCCCCCGATGGCAGAAGGTGACAGCTTTCTCTGCAGCTTTTGAGGTCTGAAGCTCTTACCATATGACTTTAACATAAAGGCTTACTTGGTTCCAAAAGTCCTAAATGGAACCATTTATTAGTGTTGTGGATGGTTGTCCCAGTTACAGATAACTACAGCGTCCAATTAAATACAACTGACTTCTGTCTGGCAGCCGGGCGGTGCTGTGAAGTTCTGAATTTTCAGTTTTGCTTGGATCTGAAATTTGGCTTCACCACCATCTTATACCAGTTCCAGGACAATACCGGCCCAAAGTACCCAGGCTGCACAAAGATACTTTCTACTGTTTTTATGGCTACAGGGTTTTCATGCACACCTCTTAATTGGAGTTACATTAAAAGGTTTTGAACTAACTTTTTCCTCTCAGCAGCTTAACTTTAAATAGATATATCCTCAGAAACAGGAGATTTTCAGAACAGAGAGTAATTATCCTGAAGATAAAAAAGTTGCATTTCAAAGATTTGCTAGAGGGTATTTACTGAATTTACCTGCCAAAGAAAAAAGTTACAGAAGTGGGATTATTTCACTCCCCCTTCGTTTCTTTTCTTCCTGGCCTCTGAGTGCATCTCCCAAAATATTTGGTTTCTCTTGAAGCCACAGAGGCTCTTTGTGCAAGCAACGAAGGGGCAGATTTCCTATCAGTAGGAGGATGAAGAACCACATTTACTCAGGCTGGTTCACCCCCAAACTCACAGCTTTACTTGGGACTCGGCTTTTCTTTGAGCACCTGAGATGCTACCAGCAGGAACCGCAGTCTCCAAAAGCTTCCACCACTTCAGAGATGACATTTATATTTCTACACTGCATTTTGTGTGGATGCTCCCCGCCTTTGCGCCTATGGATGCAGAGATACAGCTTTTTCCTTCTCCTACCCTTCTGAGGGGCAGAGCCCACCAGCTGCACATCTGCAGCTACACGCAGGAGCTGGCAAATATATATATATATATAATGTGCAAATTATACCTTAAAGGAGGTTGAAGCAAGGTGGGGGTTGGTCTCTTCTCCCAAGTAACAGGCAATAGGATGAGAGGAAATGGCCTCAAAACGTGCCAGGGAGGTTTAGCTTGGATATTAGCAAAAATTTCTTCATCAAAAGGGTTGTCAAGCACTGGAACGGGCTACCCAGGGAAGTGGTTGAGTCGCCATCCCTGGAGGCATTTAAAAGACAGGTAGATGTGGCGCTGAGGGACAAGGTTTACTGGTGGTTTTGGCAGTGCTGGGTTAATGGTTGGACTTGATCTTAAAGGTCTCTTCCAACCTAAACGATTCTATGATTTATATTTAATTATATATATAATACGTATCATGTGCATCTATCACATGCACACACACCTTCCCCCCCCCCCTTGCAGGGCTTTGCAGAAGCAAGACAAAATGCATGTCAGGAAAGTAAGGAGCTGCTTCCCCCACCCCGGGAAGCCCACCCGGGCTCGCCCTAGCCCCACGGTTGCCACTAGAGGTCAGCCGGAGCCCGGCAAATGCCCCCGAGCAGCCCGAGCCCGCCGCCCACCCTGCAAGAAGGCAGGGATGGAGGGGGATCCTGACCTCTCAGGCTGTCCTGATCCCAAATTAGCGTCAGGCCAGGCAGCTGGGAAAGCCAGCCTTCCAAACAGTTCAATTTAAGTTGCCACCTTCAAAGAAAAAGCATTGAAGAACCAGCAGAAAAAAAGAAAAAAGCACAATAAGGTGAAGACTCCAAGCTAACCCTCGTGTCAGAGGGAATTCTGCTGGGGCTTTACGGCACAAGTCACACACAGCACCTTTTCCAGCAGATTGAACTCATACTTCTTCATAAAAGCCTGGGCTGAAGTCCTAAGGGCTTGAAATCTACTCTAAATAAATATTGACACGTATAATTTCAGGACAGTTAGCAAATGCAAAAAATCATCCCTGCTTAGGAAACTTGAACTACACTCCCACACGGCAGTTTTACTACCTTGCAAGAATCCAGAGCAGCCGATTGCTTTGTTAGTAGAGTCAATGGTATGTTAGTGCTATATTTAAAACAATATAAGAAAACAGATTTTAGCCTCTGACATACCATTAAAATGGACGTTACACAGTAAATGTACAGCACACAAAGCTCGTGGGAAAGTTCACGGAAACATTTTCAGAGCATTTTCATCAAGCTAAGCTTTTTTCCATTCATTTGATGCTTACAAATTGGTGTCTCTTTGGTGAAACAGTCTCATGCAGATTCTGGTATAATATACATTTGGAGGTATTTTGTTCCTCTTATACAGTTCAATAAATTCCTATTAAATTTATTTTATATTCTCTTCCCCAACCTTTTGGCAAGCGTTATCCTAGAAACTACTAAGTTATTTGGAGTAGCATTGCTTCATACTGGATTTTGCTAGAACCCTGCTGGCAGACTCACACGGCGTGCCGAGAACAACGCTTAATACTTGTGAAATGAGAAAGGATAGTGATACGTACCTGAGGTGTGAGAAACTGAAGAGTCCTGACCTCTTTCTCAAAGAAAGAGGAAAAAAAAAGAACAAAATTCAGTACCCCATCTGATGTCTTTTGGTAAAGCTAACCTTCAGCCCCTGGATGCCTCAAGCTGCAATTTGGTTTCTCTCTCAGGAAAAAAAAAACCACCAAGTTCCTACCATAAATATCAGACAGCTTTCTGGCTTTTTTCAGAATTAGCCTAAAGACCAGAAGACAGCAGAAATTCAGACAAGTGAATTTCATAGTGAGACTGGGATGGTTTGAACATCTGACTAGGGGGTCACCTTCAGTTTTCTCCATTTCATGGCAAAAAAAAAAAAATCAAGCTTAAATTGTGAATGCTTCAAGAGAAGCAAATCAAATGTGTATGGAAAAAACAATGATAAAGGCAGCCTTTTAGCTCTGGTGATCACAAAACATGGGAATGGTAACACATGGAGCAGAGCCTGGTTTCTGCACAGCAAGTAGCTTATTAGTGGTGCCTGCCTTGCAATTACTAGTAAAGCAGTAAGCTACTTAGCTAAGTAAACCAAAAGTGAGAGCGCGAGCAGCAGGGCATGATTCTCCATCTAATCAAGTGCTTTGCAGCCTCTGTCAAATGTGCAAAACCAGGAGAGCCGGGATTGGGAATTGACAGAAGCCGGGGCTGCATTGATCACAAATTCAAAACTGAGCAGCCAAAGAATGGCCTTAAATAAGGATGGCTCCAGCAGCATGGGAGCTCAGGCAAAATCTAATCAAGTGATCTAATGAGTTATGTGGCAGACAGCTTGCCTGCATGGCAAACACCTTTCTGCGAGCAGGAACACCGCAAGTTAGCCCATCACTCAAACCAAGTGAAGGCACTTGATTCTCTAGTCCCATGCTGGTAGAGCTGCACCAAAACAAAGGATCTGGTAGGACAAGCTGCTTCCTCTGCCTTTTGTAAAGCAAAAGTCTCTATTGTAGCTCATTAAGATCTGTAATAGCCCTACAAGCCTGTATACACTAGGCATTTCATGAATAACAAGTTTTTGGCAGCCGACCAATCATCTGAATATGTCAAGGCTTGGCAGTATTTCAGCACAGTCTCCATAGCAAAGGAGGTCATTTTCTCTCTATTCCCTGAAGTGGTAGCTTACAGTTCAGTCAAATTCCTTCAACTGACCTTTCCGCGTATTTAAAATATTTATCTTTCAAATAACTTGTCATTCCCTTCCAGTGTCTTGCAGCGGTTAGAAGAGAAAACCCCAAATCTAGGATAAGGTTCTGGTTAGAGCTCGTACCATTACTCAGCCCTCCCCTGGCTGATGCTGATGAGATATGACCAATTAACAGCCCTCCTGTCTATAGAATAGGCCTAATTAGCCAGACTGAGGTGCGCCCAGGAACCTAATGCCATTTCCGCTATTTGCACAGGAGAGGATGCCCAGTCAGCACAGCTTGGCACCAGTAGCCAAAAGACTCAAGGGGCTGTCAAAACCAAGATGACCACTTGAAGGGCAGAGTAGAAACATGGTATTTAGTGAAAAGGACTTTCAAGAGGAGAAATTGTCCCAATATAGTGCAGCATCTCACTTGGCAGGAGCAATCTAGAACGGCTTCACTCAGCATAAAGAGAACCAGTCAATTGAAATAAAACTGGAGCAACTGTTAGGTTGCCACATAACAGCTTACTCTAGTGGCTGTGGACATTGCGGTAATATATTGAAAAATAAGACTTGGCACTGACTGCAGCTAAATCTAGCGTGAAGGTAACCTCTCACTTGCTAAAGGATCTTACATATTTCTCAGTGAGGCAAGACAAGCAGCACGAAGCAGGTAACCTCACATCGCCATAAGCACCATCTCCTCCTTCCGGAGGCTGAAAGCCTCCCAGAGGCTAGCGGTCACAGCAGGATCTCATTGCCTGTCTAGGCACCCGTTTCACTCCTGCCTTTGATATCAACATAAGTGGCTGCATTGCAGGGCTTTCTTGGGCACCATCTCCACCAGCGCTCTGCAAACCCTCTGGAAGAGAAAGCTCACAGCCCGCAGAGCTTGGAAAAGATCAATCTGCGCTTTGTTTCAATGATGCTGAAATGACTGGGGATACAATTCAAACAATTCCCAGATGAGAGGCCTGGGGCTTCCAGAAGGACAATAGGGTCAAGAAGAGGAAGTATTGGGGGCAAACATACTTTGGCTGGGTGTGAGGACCCCTACTATGTGCGATTTGTTCTTTTTTTCCTTTAGATGCAAGTCCAGTTTGGCTAAACAGGATCAAGCTGCTTTCCACTTGACTGAATAAGCAGTTTTGTAATAAGAAACAGTCCTTTGTAGTTTCTATGAAACCGTAGGACTAACCAAAATAATTTTGCCATTGTTAAAACTACTAAAACAGGATTTTTGACTGTTTTTGCTGACTTATGAAATGCTTTTTTACACAGTAATAAGAGAAACTGTCACTTAAGACTGGAAATTCCCACAGTTGCTAAACTGAAAAAAAAAGCAAAATCTTTTCAATGTCATGCCTTGCACAAAAATATTTAACAATTAACCATCTCCAGTTTCTTGTGCATTTTTCTAAATATTGCAGTTGTTTTGCGAAGACCACTGTGAACACAGCTGTGCCAAACCAACAAACAGTTGAGGCCATTGTTGGTATTTTGGCAAAACTATCTTACAGAAAAGCATGAAAACCAGCTGGGTTGGAAATTGCAGATCCAAACTTTGAAGCTTTGAGGAATAGAGTATACAAAAATAAAAAAGGCTTTATTCTGCCATATTTACCCACGCCAGTAACAGCCCTTTGAGACCCCCCTCTCAGCAGGGGATAGATCCAGGCTGCAGGGCAGTTATACTCCAGGAGGAAGGGGAAAAACCAGCCAATGCATGTTGAGGCGACAGCCCAACAGCGCTGGGATGCAGCCTGGGAATACACTAAAACTCCCATGTTTTAGACCTAGCCATTAACCCCAATAAGTCCATTAATGAAGCAAAGGGGTGCTCAACATATATACTGGCAACACAAACCTGGTGTGGAATATATTGTGCCACCTTATGGTGCATTATATTCTGCAAATGGGTCATTGGTTTCAGTGGCTGTTTCCTGCAGCTTTATTTAGAGTCAAAATATCCTCTGTAGGTAAACAGATCAAACCAGACCTACCAGCCACACAAGCATACAAA
The DNA here is from genome assembly GCA_013398915.1 of Dromas ardeola. Classification (NCBI taxonomy): domain Eukaryota; kingdom Metazoa; phylum Chordata; class Aves; order Charadriiformes; family Dromadidae; genus Dromas; species Dromas ardeola. Next base: position 759,883 of record VYZM01001454.1, read on the forward strand.
ACCAGACAAAACACCGTATCTAAAGTATACTTTCTGTATTAAAATCATAGAATGATTACAGTTGGAAGGGACCTTAAAGACCATCTAGCTCCAACCCCCCTGCCCTGGGCAGGGACACCTCCCACCAGACCAGGCTGCTCAAAGCCCCATCCAGCCTGGCCTTGGACACCTCCAGGGATGGGGCAGCCACAGCTTCTCTGGGCAGTAGTGCCATACGTAATCAAATTTGCAGTTCACAGCAGTTTAAAGCACTTTGAAGAGCAAGATTCAGAGCACACTGTGTCCTGTGTGGAAATAACCTCAGTGAGTGGTGTTTGATGAGGAGTCCCACAGACTAGGTCACCAGCAGGTCTACCTGGTGATGGGACAAACAGAATGGCACAGCGAGATCTGTAGCCTACATAATGACTTAACGGGAGGTGATGCCATGGTAGCAAAGGTTGGCTTGCAAATTGTAGTCAGTTGGTTAATATTTCTGTCACCAGCATGAATGGAGAAAGTACAGATTTCTCCCTCCCACTGGAAAGCAGTAACTTGCAATGAAATAAAGAGTTTAAAACATGCTTAATTTTGATTGGTAGTATTTTCCTACTACCAGCATGCAACCGGATGAAACCATACTGACTAAAGATGCTGTTTGCTCCTGCTGCAAGATTCATTGTGATATTTCTGACAGTTACCGCCCTCTTCCACACCTCAGCTGCCAGCATGAATCACGCAAGCACAGCTCGTCTGCTTCTGTGCCCCGTCCACCGGGGTGATGTGGCCTGCCACAGAAAGCCTGCAGTGATTTTGTGACGGCAATGTGAGAGACACATCACATGTAGAGCCAGCGGATTACAGGCACTGCTGATGGTACTTGTGGTTGGCAGATATTTTACTGTCTTGCTCATTACAGAAAATACAACTCACCAGCTAGACCTAATAAAAGCCAGTCCTTATAAGCAAAGCAATTACTATGCCAACATTCAAAATGCTAGGGAGCACACTTTTTTTTTTTTAAATGGTGGAGGCCAAGAAAGCATGATACAATTTGTGTTTAGGGAAGTTGATATTCTGCTGTGATGTTTGATCTGGCAAGAAACCATGGTTCCTTCCTGCAAGCTGGCAAAACACTAAACACGGGGAATGCCATGCACAGTCTCAATTAAGCTATCTTTTCCAAGCTGTAAAACAGCACTAGGCACACAAACCAGCAGAAGACACATTTGTTTCCTCTCCATCTGCACAAGCATATATAGTGATTCAGGCTTACCCAATTTACAAGACAAGAGGAAGAACGAACATGCATTTTTATCTTTGTTTAGGCCCACCTTACTCTGTATTGGCTACTGGTGGATTTCAGTTTCTAAAACAGTCGGCAGTGCCAACCTGAGCATCCTGCCTTTAGAGGAACTTAAACCTGGAACTAACAAGTTCATTAATCATGGTCTGTACTATCCTAAACAGAGCACAAACAAAGCACAATTGCAACAGGGTGCTAGGCAATAACCAAATAACAAAAAAGTCACACACCTACTGCTTTAGTTCCTAGTCATGAAATTGGGTCAGGCAATGCATTTTTAAAGCTGAAGTAATACCTCCTTATACCCTTTAAAAAAAGGCCTTATCTTACAGGCCAACAGATAAAAATTAAGCAATAGGTTACTTAAAATTATAGCAGTTCACGACATGTTAATTTATTCTACAACACTTATGTGGTCCGATGAAGCTGATTGCATCACTAGCCTTGACAATGGATTATATGCATGGAAAATCTCAGACTGCTGCAAGACAGAAAAATGTAAGCTATTTCACCAACTGCCACAGCAAAAAACTTCTAACTGAATATGTCATGTTTTCTGCCCATTCCACAAATAGATATTTCCATAAATGTTTACATGTTTATGGTCTAAAAATCCCACTGATTGTCCTTGACATTCAGTGACACAAGGCTATTGCCTAGCAAAAATGAGAAGTGCTCTATGAATTGTGTCAGTTCATTCACCACAGCTACACGTAGGTACAGTTGTCAGACCAGATTTAGCACACAGGAAGGAAAGGAAAAGGAGCAGAAATGCAAGGAGAGGAGGAATAGCAGGTGCTCTGAGCAGGGAGGTGCTTAACACTGCCTAGATGTAGGGTCTTCATCTAGTAGTAAGTTTGAAATCTCAGTGTATGAGTTCTCTAATTCACCAACCTCCAGCTGTAGAGAACTTAAGTTCTGCTGGCTAAGTAGGGATCACAGGAAAACTGAGTTGGGAGACTAGACACATTAGTTGTCCCTTTGTGGCAATTCCTTCTTCCACTGCGCTATTTCATACTGTCATGTAGTCACCAGAAAGCAAAGTGAAACCCATATGATAATTGTACAATCCAATGCAAGTTGTTACCTACTAAGAACAAATCTAGATCTATATGTTGTTCCCCCCCGCCCATAGCTACAGTCTACATGATTAGTACCACTCAGCCATAGGAAGAAAATAATCATATTCAAATTTGGCCTTTTATCAGCAGTGTTTTTCCTTTACATGAGAAAAGTTCAGTCTGGGTTTGTCTGGTGCTTTTGAGATAAACAGAAAATTACCCTGCAATTTTTCTGGCAAGTCTGTGAGGAACCAAGCCAACAGTCAGCTAAAATTAAATTTAGAATTAAGATATGGTTGCTTCACCATTTATCCTTCTTTGGATTTTGTGCAGTAGAACTGGGATTACAAATCTCATATTTCACAATAAGGAACAACCTTGTGTTTCCAGGAATCTCATCCTCGAAAATAAGACTACTTCAGCTGCATCTATGTTAATGGGAGCCTGAGAACTTCCCCAGTGTGCGTATCCCACCTGTGCTACATCCACAGCATAGGTCCCTTGGATATCTCTTGCCTGGCATAGATGCAGCTACAGCAGACACTACCTGGGACAATCCCAGGTATCCCATTTATTCCATAAGCCTTCTGACATCCCTGGTGCCTCTTTACAGCACTCGTCTCTGCTTCAGTACATGTGTAGCACACAAAACTATGTGGCCTTCTGGGAAGAGCAATGCATGACCTGCCCATTTAGCCACAAATGACCTTGCCAAAAAAAAGAGATCCTGGCTAGGAAATCCATCTTCAGGACTTTCACAGATCTGCTGTCTGCCCATACATGATAGCACAGGATGGAGAAGTAGCAGCCACCCCCCATGCTAAGACTACCTAAGAGTCTTCACATGACAGGACACGTTCCCTCCCTGCACTCTGAGGCTATGAGATACACGTAAAGACCACAGAAGGCATCATATCAACGTGTCTTCAGAGGGAATTGCCTAAATGGTTTCTCCTTTGGAAGGAACTTGCCAGCCTCGGCCAGCTCAGTAATATTCAGAAGGAAAACAGATGCTCCCAGAAAAAAAAAAATGCTGTAGAGCCTTCCACATAACATGGGCAAGAGGGAGCACAAAAGCTGCAGTCCTTCCCCAGACCATTGAGTCAAGAGACAAAACACGTATGACATTATCTTTGACAGATTCTCTGCCCTCCTCAAGCAGACAAGCTCTAGAGAAAGTGTAGACCTTTATACCCAGTCCTCAAAGAAAAGCAGTAGCAGAATTGCTAACAAAAGTTACTGCAAAGCTGCCTTTGAACTGGGGCTCTCAGTCTTTCCTCTTTGTAGTATTAGAGAATGTGCATGTCTAACACAGAAGTCATGTAAGCCCTCTATCAACTGTTTTATGACTAATCATGCTAACTAATTGCAGAATATCATACACAGATTGTCGTCTTGTTTATGGCAGGATTAGCACTCTACCCCCTTCGGCAACAATCCAGTGCTCAAAGCTCCTCTCAAAGACTCTTTAGGATGCAGCTGGTTTCAGAATAGGAAATTCTAGGTGCTCTACAGTAGGATCTAAATGACAGTCTACTGAGACTCCAGAGTCTCATGAAATACTCACCTTGGCCAGAGAGGAGATAAAATATTCCATTTTAAAAATTGGCACAAGCTACTTGGACACAGTAGGATACAACTTCTGTAACTACTAACCTGAAAAACAGATTGACTGAAGGCACCTAGACAAACGCTGTTAAGAAACTGAGGGAAGGCTTTTGCTTACACAAACTAGGATGATTTGGCACTGAATGCGGAATTAATTAGCACAAAGAGCAAAAGCACAAGTCCAAGATGCAAAGACAGCATCTGAGCAATATCTGTATCTTGAGACAGCTGACAGATAAAACTGAAAGCAATTGTGACATACAGCAGACAAACTCAAGCAGATGTCTTCCAAGACCAGATAAAAACATCTAGACTACAGTCTACATGAAAGCTAGTATGTCTCTTACTAGATCACAAAGAGAAAAAGGACACATTTGTCTGGAAAAAAAAAGAAATCTATAGTGCAGTGACCAGATTCGTTCCTTTTGGCCAATTTCCCTACTCTATTTCTATTTTTACCTAATTTCTCTATTTTACAATTGAGCCTGTAGTGTGGACATTCTAGAGAAAACTACTTGTTCATTTAGTTAGTGTAGATTTGATTGGAAAATAAACACAAAGCTTAGCGAAAGGCACTTGCCACAAAATGCAGAACATGAATGACTTTCACAGAAATATGCAACAATTCAAAAATCAGTCAAGGACATACACATATGGCTAAAAGACAAGTCCCAGTGCAGTGTTACGAATTATTTATTACCCTATTTTATATAATAATATATAATCTATATTCTATAATATATTATAATATAAAATAACAGTTTTAGAAACATGAGCCCTTCCACATGACACCTGAAACAAATCAAGTCACTTTTGAACACACATGTCTAGTAACAACATGCATCAAAGCAGCCAGGAGTACAACAGATGATTTGGCTTCCCAGTATCCCCAGCTGTTCAATGACAGCAAACCACCCCTAACATCACATATTTTGGCAAGGATACCAAAACAGTGAAGCTTTAGTCTTTGATAAACAGCATCAGCATTTCCCTTGGATACATACAAAGTTGTTGTAACATGCCACGTCAATGATACCTGCCTTCTGTCAATCACTAAGTTCTGCAGGAGCACCTTTTATCAAAGGAAAATCTTCCCTGCCCCGCTGGAGAGGTGGTCTGAAAAGGGCAGGGTGGAGAATAAACACGTGATTCACGACCACTTCTCACCAAAACAACCTGGCCCAGATGACCTGGACAACCCTGGCCTCAGTCATTCATTTCTCTTGAGTTTGGCAGCAGAGGATTCTTGACATTCAATTTAGGTACTTGTGGCAGACAGCCTCAGCGTGTCCCTCAATTCCCTTTCATTATATATAGTTAAGACAGGCCAAATTCTCCATTCTTATCCTGAGACTAACCATATGCACTGAGCAATAGCATACTGTTTTCTTCCAAACCCATTTCAAAAGTTTCCCTTCCCAGGCTAAGGGAGAAAAGAGGATTCAAGCAATTATAATTTTTTTAAGGAGAAGCTGTTGAAATCCCCGTGGCCCCAGGCACTTCCCTTACAGCAAGGACACACCAGGAAGTCAGCAGAAACCCTGTCCTTGCATTCCTGGTACAAAATGACATTTTTTGGAACGCCTGGTGGCAATTAGCATCAAACGCCTAGTGCAGAACCACCATGACAAGCACTGTTTTGTCCTTCTATCTTGGTAACTTAAGTGACTTCTACTAGCACAGTACTTGAATTCATTATGGTGGTCAATGCACTTCTAGTATGAATAGCGACATTTCTACTCTCAGAATCTCTGGAAAGGGGTAAATTACTTTTAGAAAGAGGAACAGAGAGGATAAATGACTCTAAGAGCGACATAAAAGGTCTACAGGGAGAAGTTAATTGAGTCCAGAGTTCCAATCTAACACCTTAAGCCTCAGTTAGGCTTTCCCCTTTGTATACTGAAGGCACTCCATATGCAAAAGGATGGCATTTGTCCTTCTGCATTGGATTTTATGAGCTGCTTAATATATTGATGTTAAGATGGAAAATAGAAAGCTTCTATTTTATTAGTTCCTCTTTTTACAGTGCTAAATCCTCAGCTGAATACAAATTAATTTTTTAGTCTCCTTCATTTTTATGGCCATCATGGGTATTTGGCAACTCTTGGGGTAAGGTCATTTCCATCAGTCCCTCCCTCCCTCTCTCCCCCACCCATTCCTCTCAGGTATTTATTAGAGCATCAATCACAGCAGTATCTAGGCACAAACCGTCCCTGACTAATGGTCTGTGGCTTTCAGATACCATAGCAACTTAAGGACACACATCAGCATATACCTCTGTCACTGCAGGGATGCAGTCTATTTAAAATATGGCACCCATGCTGCCAACACACGCTGCTTTTTGCACAAGGTCAAGACAATCTGCGCCAAACCTCCTGATCCCTGTGCCCGAGAGTGTCTCAGAGTAAAGCCATCTCTTCACAAAGTACAAATAAATAAATTACTGAAGCAAGTGGTTTTCCTACAGAGGGGAAGGAAACCCACCCACTCTAATTTCATCGAGGGTGTTAATGGGAGCAAGAAGCCTTTGAAAGCAAGAAGGGGTACCCAGCACACGCAAGGTGCAACACCTGCATTTGAGCTGTGCATCCTGCTCGCACCAAGCAAAGGTGCGCCCAGGCCACCAGGGTGGCTCAGGACGGATTGACGCTCTCCAAACACAGTCTGACTCATTTAATAACATAAAGACAAAACTCTTCTGGTGTGCTCATCTAAATGCTCGATGCCTTTCAAAGGCTGCACACCCCCAAGCTCCCCCCGCCCCCCCATCCTTCTCCACCTTCCTAGCCAGGGGTTATCTGGTATTCAGTCCCTTTGTCTCCTTGCTCAAGTCGACTCATGTAATTCATAGTGGAGCAATTTCCAACTTCAACTACATCCATTAACATACAAAAAGCAGAACACATTTGGAGTGATTCACTGCTGGGGGGAAGAAAACATTAGTTCCAGGAAGACTTAAGAAGAATGGAAGAAAGTGAATGGCCTTAAATTGAATCAAGGCATTTATGTCTGATTTTTTCCTCCTTTATAGCAGGCCTCTAACACCCCCTCTCGCCCCAAAAGACATGGATATGCCTTACAGGAGACCTAAAAACCCCTCCGAGTTCCATTATTTATTTCAGACTTCAGCTGGACACAGATACATATGTGCACTGAAATACCAAAGCACGGTAATCACAGTATAATCAGTAATCTCATCTGCATTAAAAGCTGATCTTGCACTTATCAGATCAAAAACCAATGCTTTGCCTGCGAGTTTATTCAGCGCTATAATATATTCCATTTCTCTTGATCCATCTGTCAGCACGTTTCTGCTATGTAGAGAGTACGATGGCTATACAAGGCTCTAAACAGAGGGTCTGGGTTTCTTCTTGATCCTCATGGGGAATCATATGAGACAAAGTTTGCTTTACTACTGAGCTTTTCTTCCCACCTGTCTTGGCAGAAGGCCTCCATATGATGTACAAGTACCTGCAACTTAGCAGGTGCTCTTTGATTCTAAGTTGTTTCAGTGACTTCTTGTATTTACAACACATAAATGGCACACTATAGTGTCATACCTTCCCTTTGTCCTTTTGAAATATACTCCTTCCAGCTATGAGTAGCCTCACAAGATCAGTTTATCACTACCGTCAATCTCTCCCCATCAGATATTTTTATTTGAAGTCATATAATAGTTTCGTGTCTTTTGAGCCTCATTATGCTTTTGTCAGGTTTAGGATGCATGGTGGATGCATGTGTTTCATGCACGAAAACGTCAAACTTTTATGAATTACAGACAATAAGAAACATTCTACAGTTTCGGCATCTCCCCGTCATCGTTGTCGCACCCCCCACCATCATTTGCAGGCATTTAATTGCAGAGCCAAGGCCTTTCACCACCTTTCACTGTGGCTTTCCTTTGAGAAGCTCGCACACTGCAGCACATAATACAGGGTATCAGTCAGCTTTGCTATCATCTCTGCACCAGCACACACATTTGGGTTTCCTACTCACAGCACCACTTTCGGAGGAAGAGAACTGCAGCTTTCTAAACGGAACTTACTCGCAGGAAAAGCATAAATTTTTCCTCACTTCAAACGCTCACCAGAAACCTGCCAGTCCTGAGATAACACCCAGATGTACTACCATTAGCGGTGAAATGGAACTTATCACAAGGCCGGGTGTAGCCCTTGCCCTGCTCAGAGAAAGCTGCAGTGGGGAGAGAGGGAAGAGGAACGGGCACAGCGTGGAGCAAGCTGCTAAGGAAGCTTGCAGCACAACTGCTTGGATTTGGAGGTTAGCCTGCTCAGTAGTGCTATTTACTTTAGAATTTTAAGTCAAGATGTCACCAGTGCTGCCTGCAAAACAGATACTGTAAAGCCAGTTTGGTTTTTATCCCCCCTCTCAAGGCTTCATCCCTCTTTGAGAGTGTATGGCCAGCAGGCTGCCTTTACACTATTGTCTGAGGGCAGGCAACATCTAGAAGCTGCCCTTCCCCCTTTCCACCTGGGCACGCAGGGCTTCCCTTCCTCTGCCCCAAAACTGCCAGCTCTCCCCAGGCAAGCGTGGACACAGTTCACGGGCTGCAGCACGACACAAGCTGGCTCCCAGGGAGCAAATAAAAGCCGTTCCCCCTCCACATCCACCATCGCACAGCAATGCACTTGGTAGGGGTATCAGCATTTCCAACAGATAACCTTGTATACACAGTTTTACAAGTGACATGCTTCAGAGTTGACTGATAAAATTCCTTCTCATAACTGCAATTCAGGAATTCCGTATCTATCCATCTTACTTATCAAACCCAGGCACAACAGTTAGGACGCTGCTTGAACCAAGATGTGTATACCACAAGCAGCTGGAAGTAGGCTCCAAATAAAACAAAGCCACAGCTTTAACTGTGGAAGAGCTACAGAGCAAGCAATCCTTCAATAGTTCCCTCCATCTATAAAAATAATCTAGATTTACACAGAGAAGTGTTGAGCTATTTCCAAAGTGGCTCAGGAATATCTTGAAGGGCATCGAGGTTTGGGTTTTTTTTTTAATTTTATATTTTAAGAAATTATTTGCAGCTCTCTAAAGGAGACCTTCAGTTATTGCTCATAAGTCACTTTACACAGTTCAATTCATCTCAATCTTTTTCAAAGCACTATAACTCTCAGATAAAGAAAACTTTAAGAAAATAGGTATTTGCCAAGTACTCCAGAAAGAGGAATATACTTATCAAGTAAACATGAATCCAAGCCGGCAGAGCAAAGCCTGAAGACTAATCGCATTCACTACAACCTTAGATTAAAAGTGTTTTTTTTTTTTCCTGAATTCACTGCTACTACCTTTACTGTTATTTTTACTTTACTCAGTCCTTCCTACAGATTACACTACGCTTCTCACCAATATTCAAATGTCCTCCCAAACCAAGCACAGAGCCCCTCAGTTACCAGCACTCGTCTTTCAGGAAAGTTCGAAGCAAAAAAAGAAAAAAAGTTGTCATGCGACCAAACTCACGTGCTCCACCTTCCACCCAACAGCCAAAGGGCCTCCTCTCCTCTCTTCTCTTCAGGAGACGCCAAAACCTCACCCCAGGCCAGCAGACTGACCCACACCCCCCCGAAGCCCCCCAGATATCCCCTCTGCTGCTCCTTGTGACCTCACTCCCACATTATCGCATCATTGCAAACAGCTGAGGTCATTAAGTGAAACGGGCTCACCTGGAAACGTGCACCTGGCAGCACCTGCCCTGCCCTGCCGCTGAGGACAAGGAGTTTACAGAGGCATAAAGTGCATGATCTTTGCCATAAATGTTTTGAGGGCTATTTTCCACAGAACTAGCTTCTTTTGCCCCTGCAACTCCAGTGCTTGGTTGGCCCAGGGTACCAGCTCAGTGACAACAGTGGGTGATGTTATTCCCGGTCTTAAGTAATCGAGATATCGCCTTTCATCCTTTTCTTGTGTCAACATCACACTGGATGCGTGTAATCATCCAGCAAGTCAATTAAAACACCCAAACACACAGGATGGGTCAGTCACTTTGAACTGTCGAGTTTCTGAAATCTGTCTGAGACAGTCAAACTCGAACCATTCTCTCATAGGGTAATTGCTGACCCTTATTGTTGTTAAAATTTTTTATTTTGTTTACTATAAATCAATATTAAATATAACCAGAAATTAAATATGACAGATAATATAACCATACATTTCAGGACAGTATTCTAGAATATATATTTCTACAGGGTTTTATAGCTTTTTTTTTTCTTTATACTGGTGATATATCTTGAAATCCTGCTTTGATTTTTTTTTTTTTCAAAAAATGTCCTGATATTTTTCCTAGTATTTATATAACTAAATTGAGTTTTCCTGTCCAGGTGTTTTCACTGACCTGTGCCCTTGCTTTCTCAGTTTTTCTGTCTAAAATCCCAAACCTGTTATAATTTAATTCAATTTAATTTAGACTGAACAACACATGATGGCTTGATCCAAAGTTACTTCCAATGGTGACAACTCCGTTATTTTTCACTGACCTCAGTCAATTCCCTACCCAGAGCAGATAATCATGTATGATTAGGTATCACCTACATGATTACAGCTTTCATAAATACTCTGTCTTGCAAGAGGCTGTTCTCTGACAGTCCCATCATCATAATAAATAATCCTCCTGATGGTGTACAATGAAGATGTAAATGAATTTCAGCCTTTTTACTAGCTCGTTCTACCACTCCACGAGGAATTAAATGGCAGTAAAATTTTTGGGTTTACTGCTAACACGCGTGCGTGTATCTTTTACCGTATGAAACAAATAGTCTGACACGCATACCACCAACCTTTCAGAAAAGATTTCTGTAATATATTTCAGCTCCACATTGTTTCTGAATTTGCCTGTCCATGCGTTTGAGGCAATTTAGGTGAATGCTTGTCCTACAGATTTGAGTCTTGTGGTGGAGCGACTTTGAGGTCTAAGAAACTGCAGTCTGGGCTTGTGAATTCTCTATACAGTCTAACAGCTGAAGTTACACCAAATTAGACTGCTCTTTTTAACGTCATCACTCGCTTTCACAAAGCACAGAAGAACATTAGCAGTCTTTGGAGCTCTACCTCTGACAGCTTTAGACCATACCTGCTGTCGTGGTTTAACCCCCACCAGCAACTAGAACCAGGCAGCCGCTCGCTCACCCCCCCCTTCCCCAGCAGGGTAGGGGGGGAAAGGGAAAAAAAAGGAAAGGGAGGAAAAAACCTCCTGGGTTGAGATAAAGACCGTTTAATAGAAACAATAACAGGAAAAGAAAAATAACAATAATAATAATAATAATGGCATGGGTCATTCTCACTGCATGGTGAATTGGCACCATCCAGAGCAGTGATTGCAGATTCCTGCCCCTCCCCAACCAACACCCATTTTTATACCAAGCATGACATCTGTGGTATGGAGTATTTCATTGGCCATTCCATCCTCTGTCTATGCTTCTAGGGGAAGCTGAAAAAAAGCCCTTTAACAGTGTAAACACCACTTAGCAACAACTAAAACCAATAGGTATTATTGACATTCCTTTCACAGCAACCACTAGAAAGAAAAATTAACTCCTTCCCAGCTGAAACCAGGACACCTGCCAATGGGCATGCCATCTAATAGAGTCTGGAAACAAGATGAAAAATAGATACATTGTCTTTACATGAAGTTTATTTCCACAGGCAAAGAAACAAAACAAACAAAACTGTACTGCGTAGAATATTTTAATATAATGTGCTTTTATGAGGTCCCTCTGGAATCTAGTCTATATTACAATCTCAGTGAGATGGATCAGCGTACAGCACCTCATCTCTTATAGTTATTAAAAATCAGGGGTGAAAGAAAAGGCAAGTACAGAGGATGGCTAATGGGGGCTTTGTGTGGTGGTGAGATAGGGATTTGTGTTAGAGTAACTGTGGTTTCTACTTGTAATTTTATTTGTGCTGTTCACTCAGAAAATACTCATTGAGCGCTCCCTTACGGCTTTTCTGTACGGTTTGCGTTTCCCACTCTCTCAGCATCCAGCTGCTAGACATATGTGGTAACTAACACAAAGGCTGTTAAAATGCAGTCTGCATGCATGAAGGCGGAATTATGCCACTTAAGCTTGTTTTCGGCTAGCCTCTAAATTCGTACGTGCATGCGAGTGACCGTGTGAAGCGCTGCGTGTTCTCAGACCAACAGACCGCCCCACTCGCTGGTTTTTATTCACATCTGTAATGTTGCAAAGAATTCTGAATACATGCACTGCTCTTCAGTATTTAGGACATTAACGAAGGGTAATGGTATGTACGTAAGTTGGTAAGAACATACAGGTATAAAGAAACCCAGTTGATTTATCTTCCAAGTGAGGCAACAGCATGTGGATAAAGAAGCCTGTGTACTTAGGCATCAGAATGAGGAAATGGAGGGGGGAAAAAGCAAAACAAGTAATCAAGTATCTATTTAATGAACTACCAAACCCAACCTTCACCATATCATTATATCTTTTTGTTCCAGAACAGTATAATGCAACTTTTCTTTCAAGTAATGAATGGACCTAACTCCAGGTCTCTTTTTCTTCCCCTGCAGCTGAGAAGATTTCATCCAATGTTCAAAAAATTTAATACCATTTTGGGCAGAAACATTACAGTAAGAACAAAACTTCAAGCCTTGTCTTCTTTATAGGAAAAAAAATGTGTCTTTCACTCTCTACGTTACCCAACCTGAAGGAATTTATATGACATCAATCAAAATGAAAGCAAGGTAGCTCATAATTTGAACATGTTAACAGGCCACGGTGACATCCTTCCTTATGAAAAGATGAAGAGGCTTTGAGGTGGACACAAATGCAAATGAAGCCTTCGTAAACTCATTTAAAAATGAGTTTCAGATTCCCAAGGATTTGCTGGCTTGGCTTGGAAAATCACTGGGCATTTCAGCATCACAGGAACTCTGAGGAATTCCTGAAGATATCTGAAAGGTAACTGATATTTCCAGCAGCAAAATTGAAGAGAATTGTCACAGGACTGCTGTGTTCTTGCAATAGTTTCCGTTCCTTTTTGCTGGAGAAGAGCTACGGAGCAGACTTGGCTAGAGTTTGGTGGTGCTACTTTCTGGGTTAGCTGAATTTCTAGCTGGGTGTCGTTGCTGCTATTTCCATCATTTTAGATTCAAAGGCAAGCTGGTGTTCACTACAGGTATTCAAATTCTTCGCTCTCTAGTATGAAGTAGAAGAAAATTAGAAATGTTTTTACCACTGGAAAGGCTGGCGAATGCAACAAAAAGTTTTCATAACATTTTTTGCTTTTTATTTTATTAGATATTTGTTTCGGTTTTGGAATATATGTTTTCAATTTTTTGGCAATTTAAAAAGGAGCTTTTCCTTTAAAACAAAAGAAAAGGCTCTATCTTGGCTATCCGCGGGGTTGGCGAGAAGGGCAGACAAGAAATCTCAGCAGACCCCCCTGAACGGAGGGCTGTGCGCGTTGTTCGGAACAGCGAGTTGTGGAGAGAGCTTCCTTCACCGGAATTCACAGTAAAAGGCAGTGAGAGCCAAGCTGAGCCAAACTGACAGCCAAGCTGCTGGAAGCGGGATATCGGGATGAATCCTCCTAGCCTGGGAGATGAAAAGCCAGCTGTTCCAGCCTCACGCAAGCTGCGAAGCGATCCCTTCGCTCAGCCCTCTTTCTCCCAGATCCTGGGAATGATGGAGGGGGATGAAGAATGAGGGGCACAAGGGTGTCTTGGGGGAGGAAGGGTATTAGCGAGGGAAGGGGAACATCTGTTGCTTGTACCCGGGGTCTTCCCCACAGGCAGACTGTGGAAATTGGTGTGCATCTGGGAGGGCAGAGGGAGTACATTAAAGGCGGTCATAGCGGGAGTCTTCCAGCACAATAGGCTATTTGCTGCCCCTGTTGCCAGAGGGTGTATGGGATCAGCTTGACGATAACCCAGCAGTCCTTCTGGGTGCAATTCTGCTTTGGGGGGAGCCGTAGCCCCGGCTCCCGCAGCCAGAACAGGCATTGCATTGCTCGCTCTCAATTAACCAGTTTGTTTCCTTTCATGTTGGGTCAATGAGTTACAGTGTATTATGGCTTTAGTGGATACAAACTAATTAAGGGTGAATGAACTAGCAAACATTCATTTAAGCTTGGATTCCTCACTCGGGTGCTGGGATAGCTTTGGTATCACGTATGCGGGGCCTCATTCCAGGAGCAGTGAACCTTTCCCCGGTCAAGAAATGTCACAAACAGCACCTGCATACTGTATGTCACTCCTCTCTAATGAAGAGCGTCTATGCCTGTGTTCTCCATTCAAATCGGCAACACATTCATAACCATCAACAGAGAAAGAATGCCCACAAGATGTTCTTAATGGGAAAATAAACAGGCAACACCAGGGCTTTTGTCGGCGACTCCAACTCTAGGCACTCCAGTCAAACGTTATGTTTAATACTGCAATTCAAATCTTTGGATCTGATGTTAGCATTTGTTTTTGAACAAGCTGCCAAGTATTCCCACAAGCTCTGGTCTCACTCACTGCTGACAGCGAGACACCCCTCTGGAGGCAACACAAGGCATTTGCAGTTCAACATCTTTTTATCAGAGGACATCTGCTTATCGAGTACGAGACTCCATGAGGGAATATGTCAACCTGGGTGTGGGGGTGTGTGTGTCTATTCTGGCAGCTGTCCCAGAGAAGATATAAATCCCAATATGATTCAAAACACCTACAGAATACAGCCAGCTAACTACCTTGCTTGCTCAGGGAGTCCTGTTCCAGAGTGGGTTTTTATAGTTACTTTTTACAGGAAAAAGTTGCCTTGTTCCCATGTCATCATTGACCAGTAAGTCCTGTGCAGCCACAGTGTGCAAGGTAATTAAGAGTGGTTTCAGCAAGAAAAATATCATGTATTTGTGCGTTGGAGCCGTGTTATGAGGAACAGTTTCATGTCAGTGGGAAGGGCATACAGCATTGGTTCATGAACACTAAGTTCACTTAGGGGGCTTTGAATAAATACAGTCTAAACAGGCCAAGCACGTGTGTCTGGCCCAAGAGGATATAACAGTCTACACAGAAGAAAAGCTCTACGTGATCATTATTTTCAGGTTTTATAGCAGCAACACTTACAACAGCAACACTTTGAAAGGCCTTTAGCAGGCAGATAATATCCAGCAGTTTCAGTCTCAGTTTAGCAAGCTATCTGAGCCTTTTTTTACTTAAAAAGACATGGATATTGACTGTGTTAAGAATCCTTTTTTCAAAATTTGGTATGTGGTTACATACACCCTGGGGAATTGGGCTGTACCTTGTAGGGCACAGGCTGAGAGACACTACAGCCCTAGGAGTGCAAACCAGTGAGTGGGCATGATGTGTCCGTATGTCCACATCATTGACTTCACCTTACTACCAAACAGCAGCAAAAACGGTGAACAGCTTACACTCAGACAGGCTACAAAATCTTAACTGCCTTCGCAGATAAAAGATAAAGGATTTTCTAAGAAAACTCCCATACTCCCATGGCCAACCTGTCTTCTCGCTACTGATGGTGCCACTTCACCCCAAAAGCAGAGTGAACACACCTGGTGCATGCCTGTGGCTGTCAAGGGCCAGTCACGGTCTGGTAGGAACATGCATGGGCTTGTGCTAAGAGCATGCGCATCCCAGTAAGTTTTCTTCCTCCAATTTCCCCCCAAACTTGTTTAAAGCCCCTTGTGGGGCAAAGAGGCTTTGCCTCTAAATAGTGTGGGTATGAGGGAAAATTGGGGCTGAAATTCTGCCAATTGGACAAAATAACATTAGACCTATCCCTAAGACTCAGTCCTAATATGTCGAAGGGTAAATACTCAAGTGAACTCCTCGACTCCAGGATTAGAAGATACTGTTTTGAAGTCATTTGTATTGATTTTTTTGCTTAGGGGATCCCAACATTTTCCAGGAGCAATTACCCTGAAGTCAACATCTTGCGCAATACTGGTAATGGTTATGAGATTCCGGGAGGCTATGAAATTTGTCTTGGCTTATTTCTGCTTCTTATTTCCTATTTCTGGAATTATAGCTTATTTCTGTCAAGAACATAGTCGTAGTCACATTGTCACAAAACAGGAATGCAATTGTTTAACACATCCCCAGTTTTCGCAGTGTGTAAAGTTAACAGCCATTTTTTATGCCGCCTCTGCCACATAACGCAGATGATGTTGCTTTCAACATTGTCTTCGTTATTGGAGCACAGCTGAAGAATAATTTTAGTCCCCTATTTTACATAGTCTCTTTCATGTGCTATTGCTGCAGCCATCAGCCAGACAAGACATTCGACTAAGCAAACTGTCAGTGTATTTCACACATCCCTGGGAGACGAATAAAATCAGATTCCAAGTTTATGTATGAGATGCCTCCAGTTTGTTCAGTTTTATGCCAGACTTGCTTTCCTCATTAGTTTCCCCTTTGTTATAGGTGGGAGATTTTTGACAATGTAACTTTTAATCTGAATATACTGAAATCTTCCTCCAAAATAGAAATATTTCACACAAATGCCTCATGTTTTATGACATCCACCGATTTCGTTTTGATTTATTCTCTTGAAATGCCAGGATTCAATGTGCCTCCGCAGCTTGCCTGTATTACCTGTAAGATGCAAGTGCACCTATATATTGTAAATCTTAACCCTGTTTGTATACGCATGCACACAGAAAAATGTTGGAAAAATACAGGCTAAAGAGCTAACTGTTAAATTCTGATCTGGCATTTGGTGCAGCGTTGGGTTTTCCTGAGGTCCCGTCCTTACGGAGAAGGAACTTTGCTGTGCTACACAAATAAGAAGCAATGCACTTGCAGGATAACTGGATCAGCAGCTGAGGGCTGGATCTGTCCTCCCTGCAGAGCAGTCTGCCCCCGGGAGACCGGCATCCCCACGGTAAAGACTTTCTCTACACCGTGACCAAGAACAGTTAGCTTAAAAGACGGGAAATCCAAAACACTCAAGACTTTCTGCCCGGGTGAAAATCAACCATGAACTGGAATCTCTGGATGTCACTTAACAGGCTGTAATTTGTATGAGAAATGATCTGTTTCAAGAGATTTCCTGCGTTCGGTTCCCCAGTACATAGTGCCAAAAGAAGGCACTTGGAGCATTTCAGCATCTTGCCTTCTGTTTGAAACCAGGGAGTACAGGGTATATGGAAATGGAAGCTAATTTTTAGAAACACATTCTGAATGCTTCTGAAGCTTCAGAGCGATGGCTGCTTATACGTTCAGGGAGAGGAGAGGGAAATCTATCTCTGGTTTAGGTCTCGTGTATCAAAATGATCTAGATAAAAAACTGAAGAAGGACGTACAATGAAAGGGTTTTCCCTCCCATTCCAAGGGGCTGAAAGACTGGGAATGTGTCAGTTCACAGCTTACTGCTTCCTGGCACCCAAACTCACAAATGCGACAATAATGCTGTAAGGATAATCAGTCCAATTTATGTTCCAAGTGTGAAATGTCCAAATCCTGCACAACAGGGAGCCTTTCATCATTTCATCTGCGTGCAATGAATGCAGAGAATAATTAGCGAAATGAATGAAAAGGCTTTGGACTCGATTTTAATCCACCTCTACCCAATGGTAATAACACTCCAATTCATTAAGCATCAGATGCACATTAGTGAAACACAGTGGCAACTTAATTCAGCTGGGAAGGGCATACCCCTAGGGAGAGCTGAAACAAACAAGCCCATCATTTCTCCATAGGTGGTTAACTTTAATTAAACTTCTCAACACACAAATTTGTGCTCACCTTGAAACAAAATGTAAGAGAACGACTACGTAAAGCACCTTCCAGTTGTATTTCAAGATGGCTTCCTCGTCCTGAGCAAGTTGAAACAGTAGGAGCAGTGGAAATTTTGATGGAAGGGAGTTCAAGCTCTGGAACAATGTATTCAGGGGACCTCTGCCATAGTCAGAACAGAATTTGCAATATCTTTAGGGAATATTATTATTAAATTTCACAGCTTCATTTATTCCTCTGGATCGTTCTACTCTTGCCCTTGTCACTTCTGATCAAGTACTCCTTCGTGTGTTTGTTTTCTCATTTATTAAAAGCCAAGCAGTATTCTGTTTACCCAATTCCATGGGAAAACAGAGAGTGACAGCTTGCTGTGGGCCTTGGGATTAAACGCTGTATCCTGAAGTTTCATTTCCTTGCAAACCCTTCTATTAAAGCAATACGTGGGAAGGCTGAGCCAATTTTCCTTTTCTCTTAATTTTCCCTAAAGGTTTGCTTAGTGTCTTTAGCTTAGACAAAATCTAGATGGAAAACACTCGTGTGCTCTGGTTCTTGTTTTCTTGGTAAAATATCTTGGAACTTGGCAAGTGCAGGGGCTGAGGGGAGAAGTTAATTTAACTGATATCCTGCTCAGTTGGAATCCTCTTGTCTTCTGAGGCCTCAGTTTGCAATTCCAGTACTGTAAAAATTGGCTATTACAGAAATTGCTTATTAATTTTCCCAGGGTTTCGTGTTGCACCCCTGACTTCTTCAAAATTCTCAGGGATACTATGTAAGGAAACTAGGATGCAATACTCCCTGGGTCTGTCCTTGACTCCAGCCTGACTCTCTCCTCAGTTCTCTGGGAGACAAACCTCCTTCTCTGCCTTGGCCATAGCCTGCAGAATTGAGGACACAGAGTAACTGTTGTCCCCAGAATAGTACAGACACCCTATGGCTGTTCCAAGGAGGGAAAACTATGCTTGAATAGCTATCCTCACGTCCCGCTTGTTTCTATACAAAAGACATTTGTGACTCAACAGCAGACATAATAGACGCTTGTCACTGCTGGTGTTTAGTTTCAGGGAAAGCTGTCCCTCTCTTCTGTATCAGCTGAGAAGGCAGAAAGCTGGGGAGCCCACTGCTTCCTGCGCCACTGAAAGCTGGAAGAACTGGGCAGCCAGCCGATCCCAGCACCAGGATGCGGGGAACATATTGACCCTGAGATAAAAGCTGTTGAGGGGGCTGCGCTGCCACCCCCAGCTGTGTCAGTTCCATACATTATCACCCCTATAGACCTGAGCAGCCCCTTGTGGTCTTCTTCCAAAGTAAGAAGCACTGTAGAGAGAAACTCAGCCCGGCCCAGCTCTGAACAAGCAGAGCTTGTTCCTAGCCCAAAGAGGAAGCGATGTACTGCCTGCTTTATCTCTAAAGCTGACAAGTTCCATGTAAATGAGAGAATGTAAGAGTTTGTTCCCAGAGAATAAATTCCCTTAGGGAGGAAAACTGGACATGCCCAGGAGAACCCACAGTACCCGAACTCCATCTGACAGCACCAACTGGAAAAAAAAAACATTTTGCCCAAAGATGTAGCTATTAGATTGCTTGATAAACTTTGGGGAAGCCTAACAAACTTTGGGGAGGCTTTTCTATGTCACTCACCAAAACCAGCCATCGGACTACATTTTGAGACTCAGGTTACTGAAATGATATCGATATGCCATAACTAATGTGAAGGAAGACACAGAAGCAGCATCCATAACGGATCAGTCAGGGTGGAGGTGTCCTTCCTCCATCACACTCCTTGCACAACTCTGTGTCATCAGAGAGACCTTTCCACCATCACTCCTCTTGCGGAGAGGGCACATCGGGCATGCTTGGCAGCTACCTTCTCTGGGTCTGGGGTTTGCTGTGAAAGGGTAAACCACTACCTTCCTCATTCTTCCCACTGCTACATAAATCAGCCCTTCTGTAGGAGCCGTTCCTGGGTAAAGAGTTGTGAGGGGTCGGTCTCAGGGAAATGGAAATGCTGGTGCTCTGGGTCTGTGACCAGACGTGCAGGGTGTTCCTCCACCAGCCTTAATGGTGACAGACATTTCTGACATTCGTGATTAATCTGATTCTGATTGTGGCCATGTCACTGCCGTTTCTTCCTACAGCTTCTCCAGCCTGTCATACAGCCCGTGGACATGACAGGAGGTGCAAACTGCAGCAAGCTTGGCTTTAAATAGTTTAATCCTGGCAAGTTTATGCTGTTGATGTTTTACAAAGGTTAAGCCCTTTGAATGTGGAGGTGATGAATAGCTGCTCAGTATGGAAAGCACTCAGGTGACAGCAGGGGCTTTTAAATTCCTCCCCTTTTTAACATTTCACACACAGAGGAAAGCCTTGAATTCAGTGTGATACTTGTGTCAATGGCAGCGTGGACTGTTTGTAAACACAGGACAGGGGAAGATGATATAGGGGATAACAACTCTGTGGACTTCAGAATTTCTCTTTTGTAGCTGCCATTCCGCATAAGCCACCGCAGTAACTAATGGGTAAAGTAAATTAAACCCAGGAGCTGTTCTTGCCCTTACAGTCCAGGCAGGGGGCTGAGAAACCCTCTTTCTCTGAGGGCTCTCTGCCTGCAAGGGTGTAAAGCCAGCCGATTTCTTTTCCCTCTGCAGGTCGGAGGCCCAGCTTTCCCTCCTCACCTCCTCCCCGCTGCCCGGTCCCCTCTGCAGATCCTGGGGCCAAGACTGGGAACGACAAAAGCACAAAGCAGGCTTCCCTTCCCAGCGTGAATAGGAAAAGGCCCCTCGGAGACAACAGAAAACGGGCAGCTTGATTAACTGTGGGACGGCAGGATTTCCAGACACCAGAGCTGCAGAGAGCAGAGGGAAGGATGGGGGGTGAGTGCTGGCTTCTCAGTGCCCCCTGGTCGGTTCAGGGCAGAAAAGGGGCTTTTTTACAAAGAGACCCACGTAGCATCTTAGAGGTCCTATTATTAGCAAGCGCTGTTTAGCCTACCGAAGCATCCTTCAACCCAAAGCATCACCAAAACACTCCCCCAGCTGTTATATTACATGGATAATTATAGTCTGCAGATGCTAATGTAAGGAACGGATGTCACTTATGATACATCACGCTAAAGGATGAAAGGGTTTTTTTAGGCTTCAAAGCAACAAATTGGTAGTCTTTCTTTCCCCGTTGGTTTTTATCCTGCGGAGGTAGCAACCTAGCCCCATTCATCAGTTTGGACTGAATTAATTTTTAAAGAGGGATGGTGCTTGGAGGCTACTTGAGGACAAACAAACATTTCGCATGTGGCTGTTGCATGAGTGGGCAGTCAGAGAAGAAATCACCCGAGTCAACCATGATGGGGCCTCTCAGGGACGCTATTCAGCTTTGCTGTCTTTTGTGGATGAGGCAGCAGGCTCAGGCAAGGTCAGGCAGCAGCAGCTCAGAAATTCCCCGATGCCAACCTTGGCACAACCCCAGCCACCTCTCTCAGTGCCATAGTTCCCCTCTCGGTCCAGTCTCCTACCTCTTTGCTTGACTGTGTACAAGGAAAGCTGAAAATATCTGAAAATCTCATCTATCCATGGAGTTTTAATGGATACATTTTCTAAATATCATCCTGCGGGTATGTGCAATCTCCTTTTTCCACTTGTGTTACAACCACAAGAACAGTTGGTGCCCCGTGATTATAGTCTTGAACTCAGCCTGGCCTAAAATAATTTGGAGAGTATGGATTAGAGGGCTAGCCACCCTACAGAATTTTAAACTGCTCGAAGTATTTACAAATGCGTCTCCAAATCAGAGAGCATTCAGCCAGCTTTATTTTACAAGAGGCAAATCAAGGCATATTCCTTTGACAAAAAAGCCTCCTGAACACTAGAGAAAGGAGAAGCAGGCAGGCACATTTTAAAGATATGCTCCTTTGCGTCATTTTCAAAATGAACACTATTAATTTTACATACGCGCATTAATTTTTTACAAGGTTTTATTTGAAGCATAGGGCTATAATTTTGGCTCAGGTTTCTGGTGACTTGAGATTCATTTTGTTTATAACATCACCAGTAACCCTTGATGGAACTATGTCTCTGTAATTCATGCTGGTTTACTATTTATTCTCCCTCTTCAGAATGCAGGAAGCCTCTGTAAAAGTCACAGAGGTAATTGAACTATTGGATTTGTATTGTGTGATTAAACGTGCGTGTGTATGAAATTTATCAGGAAAAAAGCAGTAAGGCTGCATGCTGAAGAAAAGCCTTGCATATATAAGTGAGTGGATATACTTCTGATGCTGACATTTCAAACAATCATAGTTCAAGGTTGAACTAAATCAGTAATAGACAACCTATTAACGCATTCACCATTTTTCCTGCCTTTCTTTCTCTTACCCTGCCCAGTAAGGCATAGTTACCGCATAGTAACTGGCACTGGTGAGAGATATTGACACTGTATAGATGACAGAGCATGAAGAAAGCTTAGACCATGTGACAATAACATTCATTATAAAAAGTAGAGAGAAAAGGTGCATGTAGAGATGACTTACTGCTTTCATTTTTTTATTATCCTCTCCTCTGAAAGAGAATATTGAGGATTCAAATTGCCTTTAATTCTCTGCACACAGTACATCACACATTATTTGCATGTGAAAAGTAGAACTTCTTTTCACCGAGAGGAGCTTTACCAGTCATGGACAGTATAAAAAGCATTTCGTGTAACACACTCTTTAGTTTTTTTTCCCTCACTCCAACTGTCACAACATCAAAAATAATTTCCGATGTGGCTTTTCCCAAACAGTACACGAGGTGCTGAGAACAGCTTTAATAACCTTATCCCAACCTCTACCTCCACATCACGCTTCTGGCTAATGGACACGCGTGTTTGATGACTGAGGCTTTCACAGTATCACATCTCTGATCCCTTGCTGCCTATGTCATTCTGAGCTTGCTTTTATCCTTAATGATAAAGAAGGAAGCAGGATGCTAACAAGGGAGCCAGATAGGCTGTGTGTCTATTGTGAAATGAGAAGAATAATTACAACCGGCTTAAAGCAGTTTCCGCAATGTCCATGTGCCTTCTGTCTATATTGCTGTGGTCACTGAAGCCACATCTAAAGCGCATGGCAAGGATGCTCTGCGGTCAGAATACAACACAGCTTATTTTTCAACGTCCTTATTAGCATTTCCCATTTTACATAAAGCAGGATATTACATGAAAGCAATGAGTGCCCTGATCTCCCCCAGCATAGAGATGTGGTGGGACATATCACCAGGTCCTGTGAGCTGGGAAATGATCTCTGGTATGACCATTTAGAGATTACCAACTCAAAATGACAGTGTGACTCCCTGGGCTGCCAGCTGTCAACCCAAACTTAAGTGTTGAACATAACATCATTTTCAAAGGAAGTTGCTACTAACATTTGTTTTCTCATAGCCCCAGTATAGAGGGTCAACGTATTTATAAGACGCCAGGCTGATTACAGTATTATGCTCCTGTGTTTCTGGGGAAGAAATAATAATTTCCTAATTTTCTCAGTTAGTATTAAAAAGGTAGCAAGCAAGGTCATGGTAACAAACCAGCTGGTGGTTTGTTACCAACAAACCTGACATCCCACCAGTGTACACAGTGTGAAAGTAGGGACTGATCCTTGTACCTCTGAAGAGGCATTTTGGGTATTTGCCATCACTCAAGAGAGTGGTTTTTGTTCAGAGCTGAACTGAAGTTAACTCAAATAGCACTAATTGCCAACGTGTATTTAATAAAACTGAGGCTTAGCATGTACACAAAAAGAACACAGCATATGCCCTTCTAAACCTATAGATGAAGTTTAGGGGATATACGATCTATGCCTACTAAAAAAACCTGCGAATATTCCCTCTCTCAGGAATTTGCTGCCTCACATAATATTCCTTTTGAAGACTGATACTAAACTACTCATTATTTTTCATGCAAGAAGCCTCTTTCACAGATCCAATTCTCCTGGCTATCAACAACTCTCTTGTCATTCTCTTAACAACCTATCTTCAGTTACCCATCATTTAAAAACAGATTTAATTACATTCTGCCCTTTCCTGGCTATACGGAAAAAGCCTAGCACTAGCTGTTGTCCCTGTTAGACATACATATGGAAACATTTATGCTGAAAATAGATAGTCTTGATAAGTGTGGGGTT
Organism: Dromas ardeola; assembly: GCA_013398915.1. NCBI lineage: Eukaryota > Metazoa > Chordata > Aves > Charadriiformes > Dromadidae > Dromas > Dromas ardeola. The sequence continues at coordinate 783,714 of VYZM01001454.1, forward strand.
TAAATTTTTTTTTGTAATGCCTAAAGACAGATAGAGAGGGATGAAAAAAGGAAGATGCGTCAGATAGAAAGCAATACAGTTACTGCCTTCAGTTTGAAAATTAATTAAATCAGTTTGAAAATGAATTAAATTGTGGGCTGTAACTTTGCATTGGTTTTCTTTTTGCTCTTTAGAGAATGGAAATACTAAGAGGCGCTGGACCTCCATCCTTCAAATATACTTAATATATTAATTAACAGCTGTTGTATCTCAACCTCATTGGCCCAAGATATGTACATTAACATCTACAGTGGAGATAAAGCCACCTTTAATCTTGTGGCAGGCAGCTGGCAGGATCTATGACAAAACTTTACTGAACTCACAGCATTTGTAAAGAGTTCTTTTTTCTGATTGCCTTTTAAAGAGTAAAGTAGCACGCAAGCAAACGTTTCACACCTTGTCAGCACACCACTCATGGGACTGTTGCAGAAGGAAAGAGTCTTATTCCTCTCAAGCCCACTTAAAGAAGAAATCAAAGACTTACGATATCTGATGAATATACAGAATAAAAGACATGCCCAGACCAACTCTCAGATGGCTGTTCTTGCTTAGCAGAAGGCAACGGGGCTGAGGCGATTTATCCTCTCAAGCTTTGGTCTTGGGTACCAAGCGCAGCCAAAGAAATGGCTCCGATCTTTGCAATGGTTCATCCCACCGTTCTGGGACCGGAGCACGCTAACGACTGCAGGCAGTCTGAGATCAGGAAATAGTCCCATGTTTTCCATTCTGGGGTTCAAATCTCACCTGAATCAAACTCTGAGGATCCTCTGTACACAGAGGTAAAAGTCAAGTACCTTCATAAAAACATGGCGTTGCTTAAGCTAAGCTGCATGTGCTCGTATCTAGATGCTCTCAAATGGCTTCCTGTCATTTACTATTTTCAAATAAATTGGTCCTGATGCAAGTGCTATACATGCAGCACTGGCGTCATCTGCAGCTAAGAGTTTTTACCCTATTTTTCAAAGGTCACGGTAACTCAGGAGGGTATCGTTTACTCCTCAAAGTGTTGTTTCCCTGTTAAACATCCTCCTTCCTTCCTTCCTCGTTCTCAGCTGAAACATAGCAAGTAAAAAAAGACACTGACCATCTGAACGACACAACAGAACACACAGCAGGAAGGACACAACGTGATTTGTCCCTGTGGATCTGCGCGAGTCCCTTCGTTCAGTTGTCTCAGACTAAACACACCCTCCAACTTTGCAGATGAGTATTTCCCAAAAGCTGCCTTGTCGGACACTTGCTGGCAAACTGGGGCTGTAGAGGGTGGTAGGCTCTCTTTGAAAATGTGACCTGCTGGAATATGCGCTCTGTTATATCTGAAATTCCCAGGCAGGAAAGCCATGCAATGTTAGGGAAGCACTGTGATAAATTTAGCAAGTGATAATGTAAACAGCATGGAAAAAATGTGCTGTACAGGAGGGCACAGGCGCGTTTGCTAGCTGGGGCATTACTGACCATTTGGAAACAGGATTGCAATACATTTAAATTTGATCCAAAGACTTGCGCATGTCCTCAGTTTTATGCTCTAGAGGTCATCCCACTGGAGTCAGTGAGACTGCAGAGTATGCAGCTAAATGCTATAGAATTATTTATTTTTGTAAAGATCGGGGACTTGGGGGGTAAAATGTCCTTGGCTTCTCCTCCCAGATAGATCAGTAATGTAAATAGGGAGTTAGTCTTAACTACTGCCAGTGATTAATCTGCCTAAGGAGAACCCTTACTTTCTCTGGTTAGCTTTACTATTTCTTTGTTGGTATTTGACTGACTTGTCACTTTGCTTGGAACAGAAAAAACATCAGCTTGCCAGAAGCCAGAGAACAGTTTCAATCCTTTTAATTTGCTTGTTTTCAGTATCAATTCACTTACAAGCCTAAAGATTCAGCCTTGTAGTATATTTTCCTGCAGCTGCATTGATATCCCTATCCATAAACTCAATGCAGGTGAATTTCTCAGAAGGAGGACATTTGAAATGTCACAGAGAGTTAGTCAATTTGCTAAACTGCAGGCATTAACAAGAAACAATTACATAAACTCTCAAGCTGTCACCAACCCTGCCTGGAGCAATTTGTTTGAATTCCATTCTTTTTGTGTCTGTTACTTCCCTAATGGTCTTTAACTGATAGCTTTATAAAAATCACCAAATATCTTCATTGCATCCTTATATTATACTGTAAACACAAACGAGACTGTTAATTCACAGTTCTAGGTTTCCTTCCCAAGTCACAAGCATTGCTTTCGTGCCATTGTTTTCCCACAGTGACCTTCAGTGCCATTTGATTTTGATTGATAAAGAGTGATACCGTTTCCTCTTTTCACCAGCCATTGTTCAGATCTGAAATGGGAAATATCCACGTAGGCAAATCCAGTGAGCCAAGCGCACTGGGAATGTGTAACTCGCTTTATAAAATAAAGCCTCCGCAGAGCTTGTCTCCTTACAGAAAGCAAAGGCACTCACTGTGCACACATGCATGTACGCACATATACAAACACCTGTGCCTGTATCTGGCTTTGCACACGCACACACACACACACACACACACACACAAATCCAATTTGTATTTACAATACTTCTAGTTCCCTCCTGGATTTTTTGCTTCTTCGTGACAAAAAGGCTGAGACAGAGAAGCAAAAGGATGCAATAGCTGAAGTCAACATAGAGAACCATTCCTAAACCTTAAATCTCCCAGGGGCTTCGTTTACTCTGAGATCCAGACTTGCACAAAGAGCAGGATGCAGAAAAAATTCAGAGGTAGCTACATCCTTTCTTACCTCCACCCCAAGAGAAGCGTATTTCTCAATGCCTTGGCAAAAGTAAAGCCGTGGTGTGATCCAGCTGGAACAAATGGGAATCTTTGCAAGGATCTCAGCAGATTATGGATCAAGCCGCACATGTATAAATATCTAGCACACGTCATTTTGTAAATTGCTCGTCCTGTTTTAATGACACAGGAGCATACTTCAGTTTCATGTAACTTTTTTTGACAGATTGAGTGACTAGAGAACACTCATACACTCTTAGCAAAAAGTTGACTTGTTTCTATTTGCTTGGTTCACCCGTCTAGCCTCACCAGTGAAAGTCAGCAAAATGTACACACTTTCCCCTCTATGATAAATAACAAATTTGTTACGAGATCAATGAGTTTCTTGTTTACTTCTTCCGTTAGGTAGTGTCATTGCTAATTCTGTTAATTATTTCAAACCTGTCTTTCTCTCTTTCGATGTGACAAAATATAACGTAAAATGGTCCAGTGAAACAGGACACACCATAATCCTCAACAGTTAATTGAAGGCTATGCATTAGCATCAGAGAACAATTAGCTGTTTGAATTCAGACAAATTGGTAGGGTCACAGTAAATCTACTGTAAAGAAGGGGAACGAGTGAATTGAAGAGAAACTTCCCAGACCGCAGTAAATATGTAGTAAATCAGCTCTTGATAATTTAGGATGCACAGAGACAAAAAAATACCAAACAATCCAGAGTTTTTTTTAAGTATCCGTCCTGGTGACGGAAGGCATAGGAAAGGGAAAGGCTGGATCGTTGAAAGGGCAGAGGGAGGGATAGTATTTTTTCTGTCAACATCATCGTAAAGAAAAGCAAATGTCAGTGATATTGACAGGAGAAAGATGAGAAAGAAAAAATATGGTTCTGTTATACACTGAACAGTGAGCGGTGCAGCAAAGCTCAGCTATGCAACAGAGAGACTCTAATGGGTATGAAAGGCTGGACTGCTCGTGTGGATGAGAAGATGACAAATTGTTAACAACATGAGACTTGCTCTTGTTCAATTGCATTTTAATAACATGAGCGGGCTCAATGCAACTGGCGAGAGGCACAGAACAGAAATTACCTTATAAAAAGATCATCTGCCTCAGGATCTGTCGCCGCTGAGCAGGAAGAATACAATAGCAGGGGAAGAGATCAGGATGCCCTTGCTGTTTTTAACACAGTGGTATGAATGCCCGGATCCACAGGGATGTGGTTAAGGCAACAGACTGCCTGATCACAGTATCTGTTTTTGTCACAGACTCTGGACAAAAGATACTGAGGTTGCCCAGAAACTGAGGTTTGCAGCGGCAAATCCAGCAGCAGTCAGGGCTGCAGGAGCCAGAGCGGAGCTTGCCTCTGGTCCAGCTTCAAAATGAAGTTAATGCACTTGCTTTCTTTTCATGGCGGTACAGATCCTGCCTTGATATTTTAAAGGACAGAAGTTCTTTAGTAATTGACTATAAAAATAGGTAGACTAAAATGAAGGTGCAAAGGCTGTTCCCATCTTCCGTAACACGTTCACTGTTTTCTCTGCCTCAGTCTCTCCCTAAAACACATACAGAATAGATGTGATGCCATTTCTAGCTCTCATTTGTTATGAAGACTCTGGTATTTCCTATTGTTTTGGAGGCACAAGTTGCTGAAGTGAAGGGAGAAAAGACTGGGAGGTGGCCCGTACCAGTCCTGCTTTCTTTTTTGGGGCGGCACATCATTCTCACTTCTTTCATGCTTGCCAAAAGGCACACAGGAGGGGATGACACCTACCGAAACACTGTCCTCCTGCAAAACACTTTTTCTGATGCAATATCCCAAACACTCTGGAAAGTAACTCCGCTGCAGACCCAGGCAGAGCGTGCTCCACATTCCCGTTGGTGTGCAGAATCTGAACAGCATGTTAGCTTTCAGGGACTGTCCTGAGTCAGGCGTGTCCTCCATGCCTACCAGAAAGCCTTGGAGATGCTACAAACCAAGCCTGCAGTTTTTGCTCCATGCTGGCAGTGAGTGAATGTGACTAAGCTAGCTCCATTGTGGTGTACCATCCACATCAAAATTAAAGGATCACCAAACCTCAGTCAAGCCTGCCAGCAACTGCACAGACTGAACACAACTGTAACATCTAGCTCTCCATGCTGAAAATACTCTGTTGCCACCTGTAAGAACAGTTTTTCAGTTCATAATGTATTTACAGTATTTGCACACTGAAGGATTCCCAAAATCTGGACAACTATGAAGAAGACAATAAAATATATCAAATATCAATTACCAGCCAACAAAATGGCTCAATTCTCCCTCCAAGCTTCGCATTGAACCTTATGCGCCAAACAGAGAGCATCCTGCCTGAGATGAGAGGCACGAGGTTTAATTAAGCTTTTTCCTTCCCTTCCCGAAGGTGTTCAGGCTCCAGAGATGGCTCTGTATTTGAGGGGGCAACATACTCCCTGGTGATGAGAAAGCTTTCACCAAAGTGTCAGGGGCTGGGACGAAAGAGCCAACACCCTGTCACGACTTACACCTCCGACAGTCCTGCTGAAGCTGATAAGATTACACAGAGCGTACACCAGGGCAGAATGTGACCCCAGAGCACTTTTTAATCTTCCATAATCAAAAAATGGGAAGATATAAGGTTTTAAGTCATACTTTCCCCTGTTGTATCCATGGAGCATATACTAATATAAGTCGGTGTTCGTTCTGAAGGAATAATCCACGCTCAAGACCTAGTCCTCAAACACAAAGGCACAGCGGAGCTGGCTGGTTACAGATGACTATCTGCCTATGAAGGTCAAACATAAAACCCTAGTGCTTCAAGCAATGCAAGATTTGTGACATTTCTCAGGTAAACTGGAGTCCACCCAATCAGCGGGAATGAAATTTCACTCTAAGGGGTCAAGTTCTGCAGGAATTTTTCTCTGATATTCTTTCACCGTGATTTTTTTTCTTTTTTTTTTTTTTTTTTTTTATTCTGGCCAATTNTGCTGGCATAATTCACTTTGAAGTAAGATTTCCATTACCGCACTCACACCGAGGCAGCCTTTCTGGGAAGGCTCCCTCTGTGCGGCAGAATAACGTGGTTCTAATGGGATTACTCACAGGGTAGAGCTAAGCGTTTATATGAATCTTTGGGAGAGTGGGGTGTTAATTACCAGCTGGCATACCAGAACCCAAATAATGAAACGTAATAATACACAGATCTCCCCCAAAGTTTTCTGGACTGCTCTCGGTCGGAGCAATGGTGACACAGGAAGGGCCCTGCAGGAGCTTGAGCTCCATTCACTGCCACTATTGTGTATAATTAAAGGAATTTTTTTAACACAAGCACAATACTGAGCAGTATCAAATGTGGAGATCTTAAAGTCACAGTGCATTTAAAAAATGAAAACGCTGCACTGAAAAATATTACAGGTGTTTGTAAATTTTCCCTGTCAGAGTTCTGTATCAAGAATTTAACTCAAATGAGTATCCTGAGGTGAAATAAAACATAATAGTCATTATTTTAAAAAGAAAAAACCCCAACTTAGTAGGTTGTTTCAGTCTGAAAATGAAAAAATGTCAAGTTTCCGCTTCAGGTTTCCTTCCTCCTTACTCTCTGCTCTCTCCGCCTCCTTGCTTTAGAAGGCAAAGGGAAGGAAGTGTGCAGGGACATATTTTTCATCCTCTTTTATTGTTCTTTTTCTTGGACATGTATAAACTTTACTGAGCTGAAATTCATTTTCAATAGACTGTTTTTTCAAAACACGCTTTTAGACATCTCTCTTGTGTTACATTCTCTATATTTTTGTTCCATCTCATCATCTCAAAGCAAACTGTTCTCTTGTCTCCCTTAATGTTATCTTTTCTGTTCTTTCTGAGGAAAGCCACTGAAGTGAACTTTGCGTTGTGCAGATAAGAGAAGCGAGCTGTGGCACTAGTAAGGTTTTAACAATTATGAATAGTTTCATTCTCTGATTAGCCCATTACTCCCACATCCTCCCTCTTTTCAGTACTGGACCAAGAGATGCCTTTGAAAAATCTGCAGCGATTTATGAATTCAGTGAGAAATACCAACGCTTAACAACTTGCACAGCAGCATTAGGCAAAACCGACGGAACATTCCCATTGCCTAATGCAACATGGAAATCAAGTAATTGCAACCAGACACAACATACACCAGCAACTGCAAAATATTTAATGAGAGAAGGGAAAACTGTAGGGACAAATTATGTAAATAGTCCATACAGGAGATATGTAAATGACTAAAAACGTGTTATTCGCCAGCTCCTAACTGATTCCCGAGGGAATCGTTAACTGTGTGTAAAATATGGAAGATTACTTCCAGGTCCTTTTCTCTATTGTATCACTCTTCCCCTTGTCTCGTTAATTAACACGCTTCTCACACTTTCTTCTTTGTTTCCTTCAAATTGTTTCCAGCTAAGAATAAATGAAAACTACTGTCTAAATTAAATTGTATGCCAGTTTCAATCAATAGGAAGGGAAGAAGAGAAAGTCAGCAGAATACCTCTACATGCAGTAGGAATTAATTATAATAACCACATATACTCCATTGATCGTTGCCATTGCCTCTTCTGAAAGGAGGGATGGGGGACTGAGGAGTTCTCGTAGGACTGTCTGAAACCCTGGAAAAGCACAGCAACCCTTCTTCATCCAGAAGCGTAACAAGCCCTCAAGCTCCTAGGCAGAGCAGGGAGAACCAGAGCCCGTGCCTGGAGGATGCCTGCAAGGCTGGAACGGGAGCCGATCTGGGCAACTGGGGAAATTTCTCCTCTGGTGGGGATCCAAGCCCAGCCCTCAGACTAGACATCATCTGATGGAGACAAGGGCAGGCCAGGCCAGCAGTATCACCGAGGCTGCCAGGAAGGTGACAATAAAGCACTTGTGCCATGAGCCCACAACACTGGTGGAGGGAGCGAGAGCGGGGGCAGCTGGGGGCACAGCTCGGCCTGTCTGCAAGGAGCCTTGGGGCATTGAGCCAAGCCTGCTCCATCGTTTGCAGATGAACTTCCTGAACTTCCTAAACTTCCTCAGATTAGATCTAAGGAAGACATTTTTTATGCTGAGGGTGGTGAAACACTGGCCCAGGTTGCCCAGAGCCGTGGGAGATGCCCCATCCCTGGAAACATTCAAGGTCAGGTTGGACGGGGCTCTGAGCAACCTGGTCTAGTTGAAGATGTCCCTGCTCATGGCAGGTACTAAATGACCTTTAAAGGTCCCTTCCAGCCCAACACATTCTATGATTCTATGATTCTAAATGACCATGACTATATGGAGAAAGCACCTGAGCCGCAAATTCTCCCACTCAAACCCAGCATTGAAGAAAAAAAAACACCAACAAAGCCTTCCCAAGGCTCTGGTTGTTCATGAGTTTTAAAAGCTGATATGCAAATGTGAACAGAAATGACATTTCAGAGCTATAAGATGTAATGCATTTTCTTCAGCGGTGCTGACTGACTAGCCATTCATTGTCACGTAGCTAATGGATTGCCAGCTGCTAATCAATGAGATCTGAAATACCATGCGTGCATAAGGGTTAATCCCAAAATTAAAATTAAAAAAGAAAGAAAAAAGCATAGAAAACATCCAATATCCCTGTGGTATTCATCCTCCAAGAGGTATCCCATGAAGGTAAATACTCAAATTGTATGTGAGCCCTTTCTGGAGGATATGAGAAAGACAGAAGAGATGGGTACGCTTTACATTAAATCTCGATGTTTTTCCTTAACTAATAAACTCCTGAAGCTGCTCTCTGACAGACATTGCGGAGGCAGGAAAAAGGGCAGCTGAATCCCTCAGTGATGGTGTAGCTTTAGACACACTTTGTCTCCAGTTTCCGCAAAAAGCCCATCCAAATGACCGTTGCCCCGTGGCCTAATAGATCTGTCAGACAGTGGGGCCCATTTGTTCTTACTGAGTTCTGATGATCCAGAGTATCTGAGCACAGACGGAAATCTTTCTGACTGGGCTGCAAATGGCTCTCAGAGCAATTTCCAGCTGAAATTATCCAGACATTCTCAGGACTCTGTCAGCCAAATGGCTATCTCCCAATGCAGAATTAAAAGCCTGATACTGAACAGATTATATTTGGGAGAGTCAAAAGGATATAGAAAGTGTTCTTCTGTAAAACTGGAATGTAATTATGACTTCTGGGGCATGGTAAAAATAAATTATTATATTTGTCAAATATTTTGAAAAAGGCTATTTTGTATCTGATCCAATGGGAGTGAAGTATTTCCGTAAACACAACAGCGCAAATTCATACTGTCATAGCAGATGTAAGAGTTTGAATTGCCATGCCGAAACAAAGAGTTGGTCTGTCTTCATCCGCGGCCCATTTGCACAGTGTGCAATTCCATAATGTGTATTTTAGAGTAGAGGGGTAACCTCCCACATCTTTAGCAAAAGTCGATGAAATGAATAAATTTAAATAACTAGCTGATCTGAATGTTCTCTCTTTTTCTTGATAGATTTTGGGGGGGGCGGGTGGCATGACTTATACTTAGGTCTATGCTGCATCTGCTCGTGGTATGATTGTTGGGTTGACTATGGGTTCAATCTTCGGGATTTTTAAATGCAAGCACGGTGTGCTGAAGATGGAGAAGGCACAGGGAGTCTCAGCAGGCACCGTCAGAGACTGTTCCCTTGCAGACTTAACACACACGTGCCTCTTGCAGGACTGCTCCCATGAGCAGGGACCAGCTGGTAGGAACCACCCAAGGAAACTTTGCTGTAGGTTTTGCATCTGAAATTCCTGGGAAATGCAGGAACCTTCCTCTCTGGTGTTTTTCTGCTGTGCTGGGGATTTGCCAGTGTTTAAAGCATAGGCTAGGCATTAAGAAGGAAATTAAATGACCAATCAGTGCCTGTAACCTCCACTTTCTCCTACCTCCTGTTAACATTGAGACACAGATGGGCAGGAACAGCTCTGGAGCCTCCGAACAAGCACTGCATCCGACACCTCTGTCCTGTGTCCTTCAGTGGCCAAGATACAACTGAGTCAGAAAAAATGAGTCGCACTAAAGTGGTTTTGAATGGACTAGAGAGACACTCGTAGCTTGTGAAGAAAGAATTAAATTATCTTCAAAATAAGCAAAAGCAACATTTTTCACCAAGGATAATTAGAAAGGGAATAAAATTGCACAGCCAGCGCTGCCTGGTGCTGTTGACATGCATTCCCTCCCTCCCCCAGGATGAACCTGTATCCACTGCTCCGCTTTTTGCTTCCCTCCTGCTAGTGAATAATAAGCCTCAAGGACACAGGTGTGCAGTGATATTGAAAACAGGCACCACTTTTCAAAACAGCCCCTAAAAGAGTCTTATCGCTGGAACGAGCCTCTGCCTGTGTTAGCCCATCCATTAAACACTCTGGTTTTCAGAAATGAAACTGGGTTTTCAGAAACACAGCTGCCCCCAAGCTAACACGGCCCTTATTTTGAGAGGCAGGGGTGCCTCCTCCTCCTTCCTTCCTTCTTCCCTTCCTTCATTCTTTCCTTCCTAAAATAAAAGCACCATGGACAACTTGAAAGAGACAAAACTGCAAACACAGATTTTGATAACATATATAAAGGAAAGCAAATTTCTCAAGATTAATAAAAGACGAAGAAATTCAGCCCCCTGATATAATGTTTTGATGTTTTGATGACACCCTTTGGTGGTTCAGACAAGGGTAGGAGACCAGTGTATTTCATATTTCATGGAAAAACAGCAAAACAAGCTCAGAGATTTATGTTTAACCACTAAAGAGCGACATTTAGAAAGCTGCAGCCTGGAAATGAGTCTTTTATCAAATTGCAGAGGGGACTGAGTGGGAGGATTGCACAAAGGAACCAGAAAGCGATGGTCAAAGGGGAAATGGGCAGACTCTTACAGACAGAGCGGGAAATGGCAGGGGGACAGGGGGGAGAGGGTTCGTTTTCTCTCTCTTTTTATTTTTTGAGAAAATGAGTTAGAAATATTAATATCTAAGAAAAACAATAAAGGAAGAAGACAGATATCATCGCATAACTGAAGTATAAGATATCAGATAGCTGCATTTGCAGCTGGTGGAGATTATGTGTAACATATAACCTGTTGCCAATTCCTTTGATGAAACCAGTGCTCCCTTTACGCTACACTTGCAAATAAATGAGGTGGTGACCAGTTACCATCAATCTTCTGAAAATCACAAATGAAGGCCAACAGTTTTCTACCAGCCTCCTCATGAAAATACAGTTGAGGTAAGATCAAAGCTCTGGGGTTACAGCGGGAATGCCTGATTTTGACCAAATCTATCTGGAGCAGCAGGCGAATGGAGGATGAAGACAGGACTGGATTTAGACAGGTATATCGGTGTGCCTGGCATAGGTGGCACACCCAGGGCTCAGTGTGAATCTCCTCCAGCTCCTGAGAGGACACAGCCTCTTCTCCAAATCCTCCTCCTCTCCCCTCCTTCCTATCCTTCTTCTCACCAAGTCCAATGCAAGGGCTGGGATGGGTGTTCCAGAAAAGTTTCTAATCCCACCCTTCCCCGCAGGCATAAGGGCTACATGCAAAACCCTCCATGTCCCTCTCGGCTTTGCTAATAACTTTGCTACAAACTCCTCATGCCTACACATTATTGATATTAATTTCCAAATCCTTCTCTTCCTCATAAACCACGTTCCCAAGATGCTGGGGGGAAAAAACACATACAGAGAGAAACCCCTGTCTGCCACCATCATTACAACCATCTCTGCAAGATGTCAGGCAGAATATGAAAAGAAACCCTCCTTTATAAAACACGGGTGGTGAGCGTAACCTCTAAAATGGGAGAAAGAGTCCAAAGGGCCAAGAGGAGCTTTAACTGATTGGAAAACCGAGGTGCCCATCACCAAAAATCTCATTGTGACTGACTTGGAGACAGTTTCTTTCTTTGCCTTTCCCATTTGTGCTTCCCCATTTCTTCTGGGACTGCTTCCCCTCTGGGTCAGATTAAGTCTTTCTCCAGATGAGATGGGATATTATATTTTGTCGGGAAAAAAAACCACCTCAGCACAGAGGCACGCAAGCTCGAAGTTGCTCCCATTCCGACAGATGCAGAATCCTGTGAGAGACTCGTGGGTGCTGTCTGGAAGAGATGAGGGACAGCAGGCAGGTTTTCTCCTCTTGTTTGGCTGCTGCGGTGTATGGGAAAGAGGAATTTGTGCATGCCTGGTAAGCAAGCAAGTAAGCTGTTGTGAAGAAACACCAAACTCGTCAGCCAATTTCCAGCCCCAACCCCTCATTGGGACAGCTTACCAGACTTTGAAGTTTTGCTAGCCAATGAGTCTTAGTGTGCTGTGACAGCTGGCAATGCATTCCAGTGGGTAAGTGATGGACTGGCTCTGGAGAGAGTAAAATAAATTATGAAGTGGGTGAAATTTCAGCCCTCCAAATAACAGTCCAGTGATTTCATTGGAATGGCCGCGTCTGGCAACGTATTCAAACACATACAGCTGGGCAGAACACACAAACGCTCCTATATGAAATAGCCACATGCACAGGAGGAGAGGGAGTTCTCGTTGCGTAAATGAGCTGAAATCAGGAGACAGTGAAAGGGGATTTTCAAAATATGCGTGCATGAGAGCCAGCCACATATAGTTCTACGTAAATGTAAATATCGGAGCCAGTGATGAGTACATTATATATGCTGCTCAAAATCAACATCTTCAGGGTTCCTCAGATGTTCTGCATGGCCGAGGGAACGTCATCTACTGGCCACGTTGTCAAAGCACTAGCATATCCAAAAGACTCAGTTTTTATCTCAATAAGCACAATTTACATGGATAGTTTTGCACTTGGAAGCATGAATAGGTAATGCAAATAAAAGCCCATGACAGAGAATTTTCTGGGAAGCAGAACGAGATCAGGTACGTAACTCCCATTTGGAATGAAACAGGTTTAGATAGCACCACCCTGCCTGCTCCCTCTCAAACTCTCAAAACCATGCCTCTCAAAGCGCCTGACCTGTGACTGTCAGCACAAAGTGAATGATACGGAGTTAACTGCCTTCTCTTGTACCTGAGATGAGGAGGAGGGCTGGTGATGGACTTAGGCTGACTGATGGAGGTGGAGGGGGCAGAGGAGAAGAGCGCAATTTTTCAGGACAGGAGGTTTCCTGTTTGTACCTGTGGCCCAGTCCACGAAGCTGTATACTCTGAATGTATCGTCAACAAACAATGAGAGCCTATTGTGCTAATATTTGTTGGTTTATAGGACCTTATTTTCTCTTTTTGTCAAATATAGTCAACATAATGGGTTTTGATCAGGGGAGGACTGTGGAGCTTAGTTCTCCAGAATCCATAAATCTTTTTCAGCCTCTGGATGAGATCCATGGAAGTGTAAAACACCGCTATAAATAGTTGGAGGTGCATTTGCTTCCATCTCTTATCTACTCCCATTTGAAGCAGAAGTAACTAAAATCCATAAAAGTCCAAATGTCGAATTAATGTGTTTTCACTGCTACAGAAAACACACGCACGAGGAATTTCTGCATGTTTTACATTTGGCCAGGGACACTGAGGTCTGCAGTGATCTACATCTGTGCAAAACCATCTCCGAGTTGCCAGCTACTGAACAGACGGCGTACGCCGTGTGCGTGTGTGAGCCTTTGTGCTTTGGGCTCACCCCCTTGCCCGAGCAGGCGGTTCGTGGTCCTTCCCCGCTGCACCGTGGTGACACTGAGCTCTAACAGCATCACGGCTTGTCCGTCAGCTGCCTAAAAGAGAAATCTGTGTGCTGGGAAAATTTACTGCAAAACTCACAGAATCAGAGAATGGCAGGGTTGGAGGGGACCTCTGGAGATCATCTAGTCCAACCCCCCTGCCACAGCAGGGTCACCTACAGCAGGTTGCACAGGAACGCGTCCAGGCGGGTTTTGAATGTCTCCAGAGACGGAGACTCCACCACCTCTCTGGGCAGCCTGTGCCAGTGCTCTGCCACCCTCGAAGTAAAGAAGCTCCTCCTCATGTTCAGATGGACCTTCCTATGTTCAAGTTTGTGCCTGTTGCCTCTTGTCCTGTTACTAGGCACCACTGAAAAGAGCCTGGCCCCATCCTCCTGACACCCACCCTTTACGTATTTATAAGCATTGCTAAGATCCCCCCTCAGTCGTCTTTTTTCCAGACTAAAAAAACCCAAGTCCCTCAGCCTTTCTTCAGAAGAGAGATGTTCTAGTCCCCTAAAAAAACTCATGCTGCTCATGTTTGTTTTGCAGGGGTTTTAATCAGATATATTGAGTCTTTCAAAAAATCGGTTTGTTTCTATTGTTGAAAGTTTCATTAGAAACTTAAACTTCAGGGATAAATCACTCCTGGCTAATACGACATCACCCCATCTGCTCTCTTTTCATCATACGCTGCATGATGACTTTTGTCTTATTCCAGTGTAATTAATTTCTCTGAAATAAGGTAATTACTACTTCTTGTCTTGGGAATACCCATGTGTCCGTAAACACATTCTTCTGTTTGCAAATCGTATCTCCAATAATTCTGCTACTATATAGATCTACTAACTTAAAAATCAAACTAAATCACAGTAGATTTCATGTTAGCCCATTAAGCAACTCGAAATATATTTACTTTTGCAAAATCCTAGAGGACTCTAACAATATAAAATGTCTTTTGTGCCATCAAATTTCCAAGTTTAAAGCCTGGGGAAATGTTTTGATTACTCTTAAATAGTCCTCAGTACTGCAAAGAATACAACAATTTTGAGATTAAAAAATATATATACATTGTAACCTTTTGTTTCCTTTCAAAGTTAAACAAGAGACTGAATAGCCCAAAAAGGGAACTAAAACATTTCAAGCTGACTTGCAATGACAGAATGGTTGGGGCAGAGTTTTCTTTGCCTTTTCACTTCAATCTACATTCACTTTCTTTCCAAAGTTTTCAGCTAAGCTATCAAAGTAAAAATTACTCTTTTGTGATCTCTGCCCCTTTTTTTTTTTTTTTTTTGGCATAGGATCATTTATGCTGCCAATTTCCTTTGCGATGCTGTGTGTTTCAGTTTCTCCTCTGCTCTCTTGCTGTCAGACCTCTTGAACACCCCTCCAGCTAGGAAGCCCAGAGATCACGAACTCCCATGAATGCTTTGATAGCAGTCAGGAGCCCTGAGAGCAGTACTTCTGTTTGTTTAAATAGAACGCATAATTATTATCTTTGGTGTAGTCGCAAGGAGAAAAAAAAGGATTAAGATACTATTGGACACCATCCCAGCCCTGCTGGAATCCTTAGTGGTTTTCAGGGTTTAAAATTACCAGGATGTTAATTTTCACTGAGAGCAGTCAGCTCTGGATAAGGAGATACATCTGTATGCTCTGTTTCAAGTGAGCAAATCGCTAGAAATATTCTGAGGGGCTGTTGCTGATATTCAGGCATGTGAAATAACAATGAGACAGTCACATTCGTTCCACTCTCCACCAGCTCCCCTCTGTAACATGCCTCTCAGTTAAGCTCTATTCATCATTGTGTTATTTTTAGCCCGGTTTCCAAAGGAAACAAGGCGTATGAGACCATGTTGTCTGTCTGTCTGCTTATCACTGCCTCCATAATAACGCGCCATTAGCCAATTTCGACCAAACTTGACAGCGGGATAGAAGTCTGCAGGATGTGAAGTAGCTGCCAGTTTCCCAAAAGCGGGTGGCCGATGGAGAGGCTGCGGTGGGAGCTGAGCAGCTGCCTGGTTCCTGGGGCTGGCCCGCACCTCGGCACAGCCGGCACACACACAACATGCCAAAATTGTGCACGGACACGGGGAAGGGATGGGCCATCAGGAGCCGGCTGTTCCCTCCTGGGCTTTCCTCTCTGGGGTTTCTCTTCGACTTTGGTATCTACACACAGAAATAAACATTCCTGCCATTATACTGCTTCAGTGGGCTGTATCTCTTTGTCTTTCTGCATATTACCACTTACTTTACGCTACACACTTTGATACTGTCGCAAATACGGACTTCATTATGCTCAGGCACAGATGAACTGCTCAAGTTTCCCCCATTGTTATTTTTGCCACCAAGTCCAGCTTCAGTTAGCCCTTTTGTTTTAAGGCCCATGGTAAGAAAGACATTTGTTAGAAAGCAGCTTTCTAAAATGACACCTCTGTCAGGTGTCATTATTCCTCTTATCAGGAAAAATTATAAATGTGAGCCCCAGTCCTACTCTGCTGCTGGTATTCAGTTAGGCAAAACATAACAATGGAGAGAAAAAAGATCAATTTTCCACGAAGCATCACTTACTACATTCACAGAAGGTACAGACCAGCCAGTGGAAAAGGCAGCATCTTGACTGGCTGGCCAGAAATTAAGTCAAAAGGGTAATCAACCCCAGGTGATGACTGCTGGTGGAAGTCAGAAGGACCCCATCCTCCCCATCAGCTTGCATGGTGGAGCAGAGACGCAACGCCTGATGGGCAGCCAGGAATCCCCGGACCCCTGCTGCCAGGCTGGACCATGTCGCTCTCCATGACCATGGAAGTGAAGCTGATATTCAGCCAGCATTGACTCTATCTGACAGTGAGGGGGTCAGCAGGCTGCTTCGTAGCACTGCCAGAAAGACCAAAATGTTTCAGTAGCAGTTCCCCTCTCCATCCCGTTTTTCCTCTGAGAAGAACAATTTAGCCCTCAACAGCCTTATTCTTTTCATACCTCAGCACTGCAAAGGCAGGAAACTTGGTTTGGCAGACCCGAAGCCAGCAGAGAAGAGGAAAACCTCTGAGGAACCGCCAGCTGTCACATTTACATTCCTAAAGGAGACCAGCACCCCAGGAGCAGTCATACAGACATCAGAAGGGTTCAAAGTTTGAGTCATCCCCCGGTCTGGAATCAGGGCTCCCAGTCTGACCCAGCACGAGAGGTAACATCGCCATGAAAAGCTATTGGCGGTGTCCATAGTTTAAATATTACCAAGCTGGATAAAACATCTGTTTTTGGCCAAAGTGAACAGACCTGGGAGCTTGCCTGATTCGGGGCTGTTTGTTTATCTATTTATACTTTGTTTTTTAATGGCAATCAAAAGCTTCACATATTGACGCATAAACTAAAACTATATTCAAGCTTTTAAAGCAAGCTGACTGCCAGAATTGCCAAGTGCCTGCAATTCCCATTAAGAACCAACTGATGTTTACTCGTTTGAAAGTGCAGCTTGGCATCTCTGGAATTAAGGCACTGGGAGAAAAACTTCACTACTCCGTTCACTCCTCAACAAACCAAGGGGGCTGCAGAACACGGGGCGGGGGGGTGAGAGATGCCCACTGTATAATGGGTCAGGGGGTTTTTTGCTTTTCTTTTCTAACAGCCTATTTTGAGTCACCATAACACAGTGTCAACAAGTACCGAGACTGTTAGGTTCAGTGACCCCTTTGCAAAACATAGAATTATTTTCCCAAATATTTATCTTTTCATCTGAAAACGTCTGCGCTCGATCTCTGACTGGAGCTACATTCTTGGAAGGAAAAGCAAAGTTCTTTCAGCTGTGTGAAATAACTTTAGAAATCATTTTATAAAAAAAGTCGTAGAGAGTTGCATGTATTTTGCAATGCCAAACGAAAAAAAAAGGAATTAAGTTTGACAGCTGGCTTGGGCGATGCTTTCATGTAGATCTAGTGCCTTTGCTGGACTTGAAATAAAACAAGGATCTGCCAGGGGAAACACGCAACTTGTGCATTCACCTGAGGTGTATCTTTACAAGGTGGACATGAATGCATTGCCAGCGATGGCGTGGACACAAGTGTGCAAAAGACAACATCACAATCAAAAAGAGAATCTGGCACCACAGTTGTGAGTTTTCATGTCTCACACCCTCTTTTAGTCTTGAGACGAGATGGATCGGTGGGGCAGTGGGGGAAATAAATGTACTGAACTTGAGTGAAATGCGCACAAACTGGGAAGACACAGATTAAATAAAGGTGAAGGAGGAATCACTGCATCCCAGTGATTACCGCACCAAACGAAAATATTAAACAATTCTCTGCATTAAGGAAAGTAAGCTACATTCACAAAATAGATGCTGGAAAATTTGGAATTACTTTCTCAGGCTTAAGACCATATTCCCTTTTAAGCTGAGTGAAGAGAAGAGATGCCACTCAGTTCAGCTACTGAGCTAAACTTAGAAACGCACTGTACACGACCTCCCTACCACACCCCAGATGACCATTAGCTATCACACGGCGCACGCTGGGTCATCTGCTCTCTGTATTTCATATCACTTTAACAGAGGAACATTGGTCAACAGAGGCACATTATTTTTGGAGGTAAGGGTGGAGTGAGGAAGAGAACAAAAGAAGGAAACCTGAGTCCCGGGAACAGGGATAGTGCATTAAAAAAAGGAAAGCCACTCTAAAAATGAGAGATGCTGTAATACGCTGGAAAGCAGTGATTGTCCTTTAAAACCTTTCTTCTGTATCTGGAATTTTCACTGGGAAATTAATACTGAAATGACACCAATGAATTACTGAAATCTCCACATAAAATCTGCACTCAGGGTCCTGGATCTTGCACTTGTGCTCATTAAAAGTGAAAAGATGTGGTCTTTTAGAATTTATGTGCTTGTGCCAATAAGTTTTTGTGACTATTTGTAGGGTCAATTTTTCTACTTTTTTCTCTCCAGTTTTAAAAAAAAATAAAAAAATCCTTGTTAATTGAATTTATAGCATCATTCATTTAACTGAGAGAGGGAGAGGATGTGTGAGATGACCCCGTCTTTCCACATGGGGAATAACTTGATTTGTGCACCTCACTGCCAGATGTTATGGAGACCACTTTGGTTTCTTGGGGGACAAGCATATGAGTCCTTCCTACGCTGGATGGCTCAGGGAGACCCCGCAGGGCTGCTTGCCAAGAGCAGGGATGGATCACACCCTACGTGCCCTACTACTTGCATGACTTGCAAAACATGAGCACCTGGACAAGATGGGTCCTCCTCTAAATCGTAACGGGCAAAGAGCAGCTCCCTCCACCTCCTCCATGGGACCTGTCTCTTAAAAGCCGTGGAAAAGAGATCAAGCACGTTGCCGTCCCTGGGGAAAACATTTGCTGTTGCACAGGACTTCTGCTCTAGTGGATCTGCCCCAGCCCTGCCTGGTGGCCACGCTACCCCCCCGCCTCCTGCTGGGCTCCGGTCCAGCACAGCTGACAACTGTGTCGCAAGGAAGTGGGCAAAGCATCTGTCCCCTTTTTCATTTAAGTAACTGCTACAGCACGATTTTTCTGCTGAGGGCCTGCTACCTCTTCTAAGTCACACTTGTCTGGATAAAATGGAGAAGCCTGAGAGAGGATTTTGTCTCGTGGTGGAGGTGGGGTACAGTTTCTGGCTGCTATCGCAGGAAAAGTTGTTATTCTCATTAAGTCATCCTCTCGGCAACATCATGCAGCATTTGTGGACTGCTGCAACTATTTCTTTGGCAAATGCTCAGATTAATATAAGCAATCATATTGTTCTAAGGTCATCCAGGAAACCAACAGCCTCCCTTTCCTCCTGACCCTCTCACCAGCTTCCTGCCTTTCCCGTGCTCTTCCTAACGCGCTTGGCTGATTTCAGCACAGCATTGCCTTGGGGAAGTGAGCTGCTGAGAGACTCCTGTTGCAAAGAATCCCTAAGAAATAAAGAAGTTCTTCCTGGAGCTTCCCCCTAGCCCCTTGAATGCAGCATCCTTCCTGAACACGGCCAAATTCCTCCTTCGCTCAGGGCCATAAACATCTTGCTTGACCCTGATGGGATAGCAGCACTCCCAGGGATTTGCAAAGCAATTTGCTCCCGAGGAACCTTTTTGCTACACCCCCAATTGCACCTCTGTGTGTCCCTCAGAGTACAGGGAAGAAGAGGGGCAAGCAGGGGTTTCCCTGAGGGCAACTTGTGGGCCAACAGCAGGGAAAGTGGTCTGTGCCCTTCATGATGATCTGCCACCACCTGCCTTTTGAACCTCATACCAGGAGGCTCCTCCGCACAGGAGAGACAAGAGGAAGATTGGAGGGATACTGATCGGTGACACTTCACCGGGACCTCATGGCTCATCTTTCCAAGACAAAGCAAAGCCTGCTAAGAACAATAAAAATTAGGGCATTACAGAGAAGGCTGCAGAAGGCAGTTGCCCTCTTGAAGGCTGGTGCCTGTCCCATGAGACTGAATAGAGTGAAATGGGGCCAGCTGGTGACAGGGGCAAAAAGCTGCCGGATTTATCAAAGAAGCGATCAGTGGGGGTGTGGGGAACCTAGACCTATGGCTGGCCTTTGAGTGGGACCTTGCAAACATCTGTAAGGGTGCCAATATTTATGTTGTGCCAGAAGCATGTCCTCAGGGACAGCATGACGACGAGCCAAGCCCCGAGACTGGCAGCGTGTTCACCTTGTTGTGCTGACCATGCCGCGAGTAATTGTGTTGATTAAACAAATACCCTGAGAGAGCTGAGAAGAGCCGGGCAGCTGGAGGCATGTCGAGTGCCTGCGCCGATGGGAGCAGCTCCAGAGAGCAAACAGGGGAGAGGAGAGCCGCTGGCATGCCAAGGGCTTGCTAGGAATGGGCCTACGGACGTGAAACCGCAGCAGGAGGGAATGCATGGCCAGACGAAGGGAGGGGGGAATTTCCACAGCGCACTTAAAGATCTTATAAAATGTTCATTATATTAGGTTTTCAGCGATTGTCAGCACTTGAATTATAAGGACCAAATGCAATTGAAAAACTACCTTTTGCTTTCATGTGAAACGGTAACTGCACATCAAACGTTTTAATCTTCTCCAATGACTACATATGTGGAAATCTGTAGGTCTATTTATATAAAAACTTCCAAAGGATATGTTATCTCTGTGATTTACCCCCACTCCTTCCCCAAGGGATTTTTCTTTCATGTCTTCTTGCACCATCTACATTTATTTACCAGTGAATATCACTTCAAATGAATTTAGTAGCAGGGATGTTTATAGAAATAGCACATTTTCAATGACTTGTGGGGAATACTTACAAAGTGAATGCTGTAAAACACAAGTGTGTTTACATTAGAAAACCAATAACAGACTGGTTAACAGCCAGTCAAGGCATGGAAGAAAATAGGAGACCTGTTCATCCACTCCAAAACAGCCTACAGTCTTGAATATCAAAATGCTTTTCGGTGGTTTTTACCTCTTTTGTGACAAACCTGTTTCCAAGTAAGCTTTAGACCAAAAATTTTGCACTGAAACTATTCAGAGGATCACTTGAACAATAATTTGAATAATCATTTGAAAATACATTATACTGGACGAAACCAAATAAAGCAAATCTTTTCCAATAAGCACTTTGCAATAAATTATTCAATCACCTCTAATCAAAAGTGCATAGCCTGAAGGAAAATAAAGAAAAATATCTCAAAGCAGCAATTAATCTGTTATATTAATGAAAGGAACCATGTGTGACACGTGTACAAAATGAACTTTCCTGGAAACCCTCGTACATTCTTGTTTCGCTTTGGAGAACAACGATTTAGATATTCATTTCTTTGACAAGGAGCATTTGCTTCCAGTTCACTCAGCTGTTTGCTGGTTAGAAAACAGGAGCAATGTGACAAAAGAAGGGACAACCTCGTTGCCCCCTTTTGTAAGTGAAGTTTAATTTAGCTGATGAAGCCTACAACCCTTCCTGCCCTACGGAAGCCCTCTACCATCTGGCCATCAGGTTAAACTCTGTAGCTGGCACCCAGAGTTTGGATAACTCTTTATGCTGTGTGAATGGGACGGAGAAAAGGGCAGCAGCAGAGGGGTTTAAACTCTCGACAACAGACAGCATTCATGACCCTCTTCTGGCCTTGCTCTCATGCCTCAGCGAAGAGGTGAAACCTCTGTAACCCCTACGAGTGCACGTGCAACTCTGCAGCTCCTCCTCCCCTTCCTCCCTGCCAAGTGAGACTGTTCAGCACGTCTGGTCTCTATTCATACATGGCTGCAGGATGACTGAGGCTCTGCTTTTGGGTATGTGTGCTATTGCCGGAAGTATTGCCCCCAGCTTTCAAATGATGAGCAATTTAGCTGACACTGTCAGCCCCTCTATGACTCTGATTTGAAAGCAAAGAGGAAAAGAAGCCACTGACACTTTTTATATTCTTCTCTTGATGCACCGGGGAAGGAAACATCAAGACTTCAGGTTTCACTAGATATTCAAAGAGTCCTTTTCAGTTTTTTTAGCAATGCTGTAGCCTTTTCTTATTTTGCTCTATTTCGAAAGCATAATCAACTCGGACCTAATTCTGCACTTCATATAAAAGACTGCTGAATCTGCGGCCAATTACATCACTGAAGAATATCTACAGTACCAAGAATCAGTGTCTCTTGAAATACGCGTATTCCTGCATACTTAAAAGAAACAATCAGATGCAACCATTTTACTTCCAGCTGTAAGAAATCTGACATCTGAATTGAGGCAAACTGAAATGCTCACTGTAAAGGAAAAGTTGCCACAAATACAAATTAATGTCATAGAATCACAGAATGGTTAGAGTTGGAAGGGATCTTAAAGATCATCTAGTTCCAACCCCCCTGCCACGGGCAGGGACACCTCCCACTCAAAGCCCCATCCAAGCTGGCCAACAGCTCCTGGATAAACTGGAAGTAAAGTCCTTATGCTGAGAGGAAGAGAAATGGTCTAAAATGTACTAAAATGCAATAATTATACTGAAGCCACCAAAATGGGAATATTTCCAGTATGGGATAGATGAACAGTATGGATTCACTCAACAGAGGAACCTCAACAAAATTAATACTGTCATTAGCCAGGCAGAGCATGTATATGGACACAGCTGGCATATTCTCAAGACAAGAACACACTCCTTCCTTTCTGTCCACCATAATATTTGGAAAGCTAACTTTGGTTCCTTGCCTTGCCTTAAATTCCCTCAGGCCAAAATGAAATCAAAGTTTAGTCAAGGAAGACACAGCAACAGAAGACAGACGTACATACTGGCAAACGTGGTCTCAAGTTACGCGAATACACAAGGCAGAACCAGAATGCAGGTCAGAATTAACACAAGGGCATGGAAACTCTGCATTTTCACACAAAAACTGGGAAATGATCAACACGTTCCTCTAACTCATCAAGATAGAGCCACTACTACAACACCAAAAGAAGCTCTGAGTGTCTCAGGTATATCAGGGGTGTTTTACAGAAGTACCTAGTACGCCACCAGACACAGCGGTGCTGGTGTCAGGACAAGTCAAAGTGGGGAAAAGCAGGAAAGTCAAAACGAATACACTGAAGCAGTGATTCTTAAAGCACATTAAACCCCTGACTAAAAGGTACCATTCAGAAATACGGCATCCTTATTTTTTAATCAAACATCACTAAATAAGCAGCTTTTAATCTATTTTAGCCAGCAGAGAAGCCATTCTGTGAAAGCCTAACAAAACTTTCCAGTCTTCCCAGTACCTTGCCAATTTTCAGCAAGGCCATGAAGGGAAAGAGCCATCCAGCCATCATCCCACTAAAAACAGAGCACTAAAATTCTAAAATGAATAATTACATTCTTCAGAACTTTGCCATATAATTATGGATACCTTTAGAGAAACCAGATATCCTTGTAGTTTTGGATTAATCTACTTGCAGAATGTTTACACAGAGTACAGTTATCTCCTTCCATTGTTAAACCCAAATAAAGGAGACATCACTCACATAAAAAGAAGAAAAAAACCCTACTCTCTTTCAAGGACAATTTATGTGGGGATCTTCGAGGGTTCTGAAAATCCAAGAGAAATACAGACATTTAAAAGAGTAGAATTAAGAAATGAAAACACCATTGCCGAAAGTATCCCTATTTCACTGACACAGTACATGCAAATAAGAACACTGCATCCTTGTTTCTTCAAGGCAAAAAAACCCTTCATGCTAGATGAAAGGAGTTTCTAAATTATAGCTATAAGTTTTTAACAAGAGTTCACAAGGTTTCCTTCCTTAAGCACTGTTTAGATAAGGTGCTTTAAAACAGAAATTCACCTTTTCTCAGGTTCAAACAAGATTGTAGTTTCCTGTCGTTCCAAATTTCCCTGTACCTCTGTCAAACCACCACCGCTCGTTCTCCGCAGTGAGGGTTCACCACCAACTAACAACCCAGCCGGTGTCTCACCAACAGGGTAGGATCATCTGGACACTTCACACGTTTGAGATGTAGCGTTCCCTTGGTTGGGAAGGCAGGTGGAGTTAAGCATAAAGAAAATAAGGGGGAACAATGTCCATGCAAGGACACCAAAGTGGTGGTCTCCCTACCATTTGTTGCTGTACCTGTACACTTGAAAACTAAAACTATCTGCCAGAAATTAATTGCCAAACAGTGCGACCAGTTTACCTGAATTACCACTATTCAGGCCCAGGAAAGAAATCTGTGGCAGTGTCAGCAAGGTCTCACGTCATGCTTTGATGAGAAGAGCCGTAGAAGACTGTATGTCCACCTCTCCATCCCTCCCTATTTCTGAGTTGTAATTTCGCCTCATCCGTCAAGTGAGAATGACGGAGCGTCAAGGTCTGCAGCCTTCGGGAGTAAGAGGCGGGGGGATGAGGTTTACTGGAAAGCTGATCACATTTCATTCGAGTAATCCTGTCTGCTTCCAAGCAGATTTCAGAAAAATATCAGTGTTCTGCTGAATAGCTTTAATGGGATTACCTTTAAGGCTTCTCTAATAAGTGGTGTTATTAAGTTGTCTGGCTCATACGGAGACTTATGCATAACCACTGGCACTCCCCCTTTTTCCTGGTTTTGTTACAAATTGGAATTAGTGTCTACTTGGTGTTGGGTTTCGTGTTTTAAAGAGGATTGGGTTAGGGGAAAATCTTTTGGGCAAAGCCCTTTTTAAAATTTTGCCTATGTTAAAATATCCCTTTCTTTCAGCCTACGAAACATGCCCTAAAAGGGATTAGAGATGCTGTTCAGTACAAATCTGCCAGGAAGTCCAAATCAAGATTTCACAGATCAAACACCAGTACAAATGATTGCAAAGGTCTAAGATTCTGCAGGAAAAAGAAAATTATCTCAGATTTCTGAAGTCAGTCTGGAAGTCCAGTAGAAATTAAAAAGAGTGGGCGGGGTTTGAAATGATGTAATTCTTTCAGCTTTTCAAGGTGAGTCATTTAAAAAAATATTTATATTTAAATCACTCTGTTTTTTTTTTAAAAAGTGACTGCACTTAGAGAGCATTGACTAGAATGTTTTGAACTTGATGGAAGGTCTCTCTAAAAGTGAATGAAAAAAAGACTATTAAGTTCAAGGAGTTCTTGATTCAACCCCTTCAAAATAGATAAAATAAATAATTAAATAAAATACGTGTGGTATCCTAAGATCAAAATACAATATGATAACATGAATGAAGAATTGTTAAAACAGGAAAGATACACCACCATGAAGACAACCCATGGAAATGACATAAAACCCCAGAGCTACTGTATCTAGACAAAGTTTTATTGAAGGAAATTCCCCAGGGTATTTTGTTTAAAGGGCCTACACTCTTGTGGGACATTCTGCAGTAGTAACGGTGATCATCAGGAAGGTTACAGCTGTGGTGGTAGTGTTGATACCTTCAACATCAGTCTCATTTACCCGTGACAGGAGGCACAGTGACAGGAGGCACACGGGCCCTGACTCCAGCACAGTGACTGCCAAGGAGTTTTAGCACAAGGCAATTTGGTTTTCGACTTTTATGGCTTGATCCTCCTCCACCTCTGTTGGCAGCAGAACCTTTTGTTGACTCTAAAAGGTGTCTCCTTTGAATAGTTTCATGTGGCATTGCTGAAGGAGGCAGAGCTGTTGATTGCTTCAAAAGCTTTTTTTAATTCTGTTTCCATCACTGGCCTTATGGGAGAAGATGCTCTCTACATAGTTACTGGCTGTTAAAGTTTTGGTAGGCATTTGGATGTGGAGACCAAAACCCTAAGGCAATAAGTTTTAGGAAAAGATTTGGATTTTTGGTTTTTTTAGTCATTTATTGCCTCAGAAAAACAAAGAACACTGATTTTTTCTTTGGGGTCTCCATCTTGATATGTGGGACCTCATAGGAGGCTAGAACTTCAAGTGGGAGAATGCTAATACAGCACAAGAAACCTGCGTGGGCTTTGTTTTTCACGTGGGAAATAGCATAGATGAGTTTTAAAATGGCAATAAAAGTAATTGAGCAATTGCCAAGGCTTGTAGTCATGATCTCAGGATTTCACTCACTGAGCAAATACCCTTGAAACTCCCTTTATGGTTTGTGAATCAGCCACTGCCTTACTTTCTTAGAGATATCATCACTACAAATAAAAATGTTGAATCCCTGGGGAGATCAGAAGATTCTGGTCTCTGTTCTCAGGGACTTTTATTTTCTGGGGTGTGCACGCGATTCCTGCTCTCTTTCTTGGAAATGGAAAAAAGGGCCTCTGGATTTGCTCCACCGACCAGCCTCCTGTTTTCTCAATATACACCTGACCTTTCCTAACTACCTGGTAGAAGGAGGAGTTCAAAACAGAAGAAACCACACTCTGGCAGCCCTTTATCTTCTGCTCAGCATTTTGTGCTGTGAGGAACTTCATTGCTGTTAGTGGGACTCCTCATGCAGAAAGGTGTTTTTCAGTATGTGTATTGCCATCAAAATCTCACCCTACATAAATCTAGTGTTGTATGAAATACCCTGTACATTATCAGTTCAGCTTGAAGGTGCCAATAATCAAGGAAAAATTCTGAAACCGTATGATTCTGAGACTTCAGGACACATTTAAACTACTTCACCTTTTTATGCAGCCTAAGGTGAAATAATTCTTTTTCCAGTTGCATTGGAAAATCTGTTCATGCCCAGGTTTTCTGTGTTTTTCTAGTGACTCCCAATGGAAATTACCAAACCAGCATCACCGCTGAATTTCCAGGCAAAGATATGGGGCCCTGAGGTAAAACGGAGCTGCTCGAGAGAACGACTGCTTTTTTTGGGATGACTTCTTTCAAAACAGCATTATTACTATATTTGAAAGATGAAAGAACTGTTATCCATGATTCATTTTTCACTGACTTCTCAATAAGTGTATTTAAACAAACAAATAGTGGAAGAGCATGAAAAATAGAAACATAATGAGTAACCTTTTCATAAGCACCTAAGGAACGACACTCCACTTTAAAGAATGATTTATGCATCATGAGCACACTAAAACCCATCTTCAACAATTTTATGCTTGTGATTCAAACAAATATTCATCGGTTGACCTGTGTTTCCAAATGGATGGTACAAGCACTGAGTCATTTCTGAAAGCAGTTCAACTTTTTCACTCAATGACCTAAGCATATTTATGGACACAAAATTTTATGGATCTCTTTGCTATTTAAGCACCTTTGTTGCACATACTGCCATAGACAGAACACTACAGTTGTTCATTTTTTGGGTGTGTTAGGAGTCTTGTGGCAAGGAAAAGGTTATATTTACTTGCAGATGTAAATGGAGAACCTTTTTATATTAGGCGATACTTTCTCCCAAGGGCAAGAAGCTGGCTACGATCAAGAGAAGCTGGGGACAACCACTGACTGTGATAAATGAATATACAGAGATGGAAAAGGAAGGGCTTGTTGCTAAAAATTCTTTTGTTGTAATCCAAAGTGTCGAGATGCAAAACTCAGCAGGGCCATTCCAATATCTGATCAAGTTTAGAATGCTCTGATGACCTTTCTCATTCTTTTTTCTGTGAGAAGAATGGAAAGTCACAAGTATGAGTAATAGAAATGTCTTTCACCAAAAGGACTCTAAGTCTAGTCCTTTTTTAGACATGCTAAAAATTTCCCTCTCTGTTCCTCACAACCCGTTTACATTCCTAATCTTCATGTGCTGCCTATTAACAGGGCATAAATACGGAACGCTAAATCTCTGTGTATCCCAAGCTATCTACAACCCTGAAGGATTCGGGAAAAATTAAACAAGAGAGTAGGCAGACTTCCAGAAATAACACAGCTTTAACAAAAACATGAAATATTTATAGAACATGTAAAGAACAAAGGAAATGCAACATTTCCTCCATGTACAATTTCTGTTAGTGTTTCAGGAATGCCAGTCCCCTTCCATGTTGCTACTCCGAGGACAGGGACCACAGCTAATACATCTAATAAACTCTCCTGGATTAACCTGATTTTGTCAAGAATACACATTCCAGTGACATATCAAGTGCAATCCAGAATTACTTTGTTACTTTAGTTAAGTTTTTGAAAAAGAAATCATAGTAAACCTTTTGGCTGCAGATAGGTGAGGCTTAATGGTAGCAAAACTGCAATGGTGAAGTAATTGCATATCTCATTTTGTAACCACATAATGTTAACCGAATATGCAAAGTGTCTGTTGCTATAACAGCAAATACTGGGGTAGTATAACCCTTAGGAAGAAAAAAAAACCCCACGACCAGTGTCTCATTCAGACATCTTGGTCCACACGACATTTCTGTAATTAATGGACAGTAAAATATTGCAGAGGACATTCTAACATTGAATCAGTAGATTGGTCTCACCTAGCATGGTTTGTTTAGGATTGGTCAGTCCATTTTAAAATGGGATATTACAAAACAGCAGGCACTTTAGAGAAAGCTTAGGCGTAGGGTTGCAAGACAAGAAGGACAGTTATGGGTCCAGGGACTCGACCTGATGGGCACTTCCGCTGTCAAAAATTTAGCAATCTTCAGAACCATTTTGAGTATTTATATTAATGCCAAAGTGTCCTGATTTTTTTATTTAGTTCTGAGAACATTTTTAATAATTAAGCCTTTGTACTTTAAGATTAAGCCATGATCTATTAGAGATGCAGATAAGGCCACGTGGGGAAAGTAAATGACCCTCCATTTGCATGCATCAGAATTCTTGCATGGCCTACAGCGGTGTTTGTGGTGCGATGTCGAATACCGGAGCAAAGGTACCTCAATTCAAGACTGAAAAGCAACGTGCACCCGTTTTTGCATCTGTTAAGTGAGGCATAGAAAAGTTAAGCAACTAATTTTAAAGATACTTAGTGGGAGAACAGAAGAAAGCCTAGACTGTCTTCTCAGTTATGTAGTTCCCCAAATTAGATACTAGATATTTGGCTGGCAAATAGGGTAAGAAGGGAGAGATCCAAGCTGGAGCTCAGGGCTGTAATATTTCTTCAGGATGTACGGATAGAGCCCTCTGTTCTTGGTGGGAAAGAAGGGTGAAGTTTTTTAGGAAGCTTCTCAGAAGCTTGCGTATCGTTTCAAGGGCTCACCAAACCAGACTCCTACAGTTTATTCAACACCATGGGGAGCTGGAGATGTCTGTCACATAAGCATGAGAAAATTAGCTATAGATAGCTCTTCTGCCCATGCCTCCCCCTCGCCTGACAAGGCAGGTCTACTCATAAAACAAGATTAACTTTGAGGCAAAGCAGTTCCCCAGCTTCTGCTGAGTTATGATGCCGGGTTTAAACAGTGTGACGGTTTATTCTCAGGCCACTTAATGTCTTAACTATACTGTCTAGGCACTGCCTGAGAGACGGAAAAAGAATCTCATTTCCACATTAAAAATATTCCTATAATAAGGAACCAGGCCAAACTGAACGCCTTATTCTTACAAGCACAGAAGAACAAAAGTACTTTTTTTTTATTTTTAAAACAAACAAAAAAAAGCACACCACCAAAGAAAAAGCCGTGGCCTCTACAAATGTATGCTCTCCTGATAAGACAAAAACTGAAGGCAAAGATGTTCTTCTCTCCCAAATAACACCCCAGGACAATAAAAAAGTCACAGAAAGGGACCCTAAGCCTCATTTGGCAACCAGAGACTCTTGCACGAGGAGGTCTGAGGTGGTGAGCTTCTCCCAGTGCTCTTTGCTGAGCCAGTGGTCTGTGATGAGCCACCTGCAAATCCATGTATAGCTGTGGCTGTTCAAAGCTTAAGACTCACACCAGCGCTTTCTTGAAATTTCTGATCCCCCAAAAACAGCCAAAAAAGGAAAAAAAGGTAGAAAACTGAAGCTAAAAGCTGACCGGCACTTAAAAGTTTGAGCTTCTTTTAAATATATCTAAAAATGAGTATGGAAAGAATTACAACAAATAACTTTGATTTTTCATGTAAGTCAAAGATTATATACACACATACTTATGAATGTCTCTTGCCTGGGCTAATGGAAATCTTTAGGCAACTTTAATTTAGCTGCCATTAACATTCCTGCTACAACAGAGTCAAGTGCAAAGTGCGCTGTAAATACTAGAGCTGTTTATAACATGAAGGGCAAATTCAAATCCTGTTTAATTTCCTTACCGTTGTTCATAAAACAGTCATTTCAAGAATAGAAGCATGATGTGCAAACATAGCAAACTCTCACTTTTATCATCACATCAGAACAAAACAGTCCTCTTTTCTAGCTTCATTACCATTTTTGGAAGCGGGAGAAAATGTTATTCCTGGTGATGGAGAGGGACTCCTGACAATCCAGAGTTGCCCAGGCTTAACAACAACAACAACAAAGTCTCTTTCAGATTTCACAGATGATTTATTTTAGTATTTCTTGGCATCGAAAAACATGAGTGGTTGCTCATCACATTACCCTTGCTAATTGGAAAGGCACCACAGCAGCATTGTGGCTGGTGGTACTGGAGTTTTGCTGGCACTTGAGAGCAGGAGAACCCAAGGGACACAGCAGTGAAGTCAACACTTTCTTGACAAGGAGTGTGCTAAAAATAAGTGGTTGTACACATTCACAGAGATCCAGGCCTAGTTGTGAATGATTCATGCACATGGAAAGGAGCCAGATTTGCTGGATGCATTAGGTCGTTGCAATTAGCTCATGAGCTGCACTCCTCATGCTGAATGGTGCGAACATGTTCTGGAAAGTGGAGATATAGGTGGAAATAATTTGATACCATTTTTACTCTGAGAGACAAGGGAACGTTTAGGATGTTTGATAATAATATGTAATCCACTGTGGGATTTATAGACAGTCTTAACACAAATTAACACGAGTCTGAACACAGACAGGTCGGATTGGGCTTTAAGCAGCCTGGTCTAGTGGGAGGTGTCCCTGCCCAGGGCAGGGGGGTTGGAACTAGATGGTCTTTAAGGTCCCTTCCAGCCCAAACCATTCTATGATTCCAAGTCTAGAAACTGGGACTAAAGCAGAAGGCAGAACAGAAGATGACCCTTCATTACTGAATATATATTTAAGTTAAATCCTGCAAACAAACTTCAGACAAAACATGGAAATCTAGTATTAAAAAAGTAGTGAAAATCTTGGGCCAGACTAGGATTATGGATGCTCCCTATGTCTAAAATAATTGCCTTAACTTCTGTCTCTCGGCTTGTTAAAAGTTCTTAAAATAGTTTGCCTATTTGCCAATTTATCAGTCATCATTTTAAGAGCCAAATTTTTAACTTTTATTCTAGCTCAAGGAACTAATTTTTTTCTTACTGAAGATATTGCTGAACCACCTGAGCAGATCTGTAATAGTGCCTGTTGGCTGTGTGAAGGAAAGAGAAACATTAAAATAATGATGAAGGTTTAGTTAAAGATGACGGAGTTCATTTGAAAGCCCTGCTGTTCTCTAGGTAAACTTTCAGAAGTACTTCTAAGGGAGGATCATTTTGTTATCCATTTGTTATGATCTGCTTTTGCAGCAATACTTAAGCCTAAATGGACTGGATTAAGAACAGATTTCCAGCTTTTTAAAAGAATTTAGCAGTTTGCCATGCAGAGAAGCAAAGTTGGAAAGAAAACAATCTGTAGGAGGTAAAATATCATTTACAGCTCTCATTTTCCATGCTGTCTGTGATTAAACTGTAATTAGGTGAAAATAGGGCCTTTTGTATCCAGTCCTCCATTGCTCCTCTTTGTGATGCCCCTGTGAGGTCACAGCCTATCGTTATGATGACACTCTCTGTTGCCCCGGCAATGTGTCTGCATTCCCGGACTGGGCATGCCAAGCTCAGAATGGGACCACACGAGAGAAGTTTGGTTGTGAAGGTTGTTTAGTCACTGATGGCACTGAAAAATAGCAAATGTAGCAAGAAAAATGATCTATGAAAAGAAGATGGAATTATGTGCAGAAGTAAGTACTTCAAAGTTTACCTCGGCCCTCGGTAATTTGTTATTAATAGGGCTTTTGCATGTAGTTCATGCTTTTAAAATGAGAGAAGAAATCCATCTCTTTCTTGGAAACATATGTTTCATTTCTCAAACTTCCAAAGCTTTGAACTGCCTGGACAACAGCACGTGTCAGGATGGAAATTCCTTTGAGGTCCTCTGCTCCCGTCCCTTCCCAGAGCCGGCGCTGGGAGAACAGAGCCAGGAAAAGCAAGCCTTCCTTCAGGCTGTGCCCACGTTTCTGCTGTACGGGGCTGCCGGTTGCCAGTTCGGATTATTTAGGTGCAGTAAATCCCACCGTGTGTCAGACCTTTTGCAAGCAGGGTCTGCAAGAAGGATGATTCCTGCTCTCACAGAGAGGGGGATGGCTCTTGAGAAACAGCGGTGCTGCAGCCGTCTGCACCGAAGGAACGTGCTGATAGGCACCGGACCTAAAATGTTATCTTGCTCCTGGAAAAGGACCAGCTGAAGTGTATTAATGCCACATACAGCCTTAGATGTAAGTCATCAGGCACTGGGAGCCAACAAAATGCTATTGTTGCACTTTCTCCTCCCTAAATCACGTATACAACCTCGTTCTGCAGGAGGAGGAACTATAAATATGATAGACTAAAAAGATTATTGTCGACTAGCAAATACGTTGACTTGAGTCTGTGTAATGGTGCCTCTGAAGCGATTTTAAAAAAAGAACAATGAAAACAAAACATAACGCAACAGATTATGGAGGAGAATGACATTTTCTATATCCAATACACGATGCATTTCTTTCTGCATAATGATCTGCAGATGCCTGCTTATAACGCAGGTTAAATACAAATTAAGGAACCTCTTAACTGTTTGCTCCTTGTGTTCAGCTGCTTGCCATTTGTAAACAATGTACGGTACAAGTGCGCCGGGTAAAATCCTGACCCCTGCTAAAGCCAGTGTCAGTGTTGCTGCTGAGCCTCAACAGGGCCAGCATCGCCCTCGCCCTGTTAATTCCTGAAAACACCCTGCAACGTGTTTGAATAAAACCCTGGGCTCTGCAGAGACGTTTATGCCATCTCCGTTGATGTGAGAAGAATGACCGGGTTAGTAACAGAAAACCCAAACAACACGCACCAGTTTTTGATATTTAAAAACAGAGCGATTGGAAGGACTAATCACAGCACAGAGTTTGCAGAACGGCTGACGTCTTGCAATGAGCTATGCTGGGGAAACTGGAAATAGGGCTATAATAATGTTTTATACTGTACTTATTTTTATGATCCCTGCATAGCATATTGGAAGCAGCTGTGACATTTTTGAACACGAGGAAAATGTGATGGACCTATTTATTAAAGGGGGTTAAGAGCCCCAGGTGGTCTGGAGATTTAAAGACCAGGAAATACCAGAGACAAATGAGAAAACAGGATGATCTAAGCCATACCAGTTGAAATAGATTTTGATGATAAGGCACAGTTATATATCTTACAATCTACGATGGATATGTCACGGTAGGGACAGCATTACTGAATGGTATTGTGGGTGATAATTACATAGCCCTCTTTCCAGAGATTATATGCCCTCTCCACACAGATTCACCGATCCTTGCGATACACTGCTGGCAAACCTGCAATTCTTTAGAAGCACAGAAATACCTGGGATTTTTATATCCCACAGTTATAAAGTCATAATAATTCACAGACTTCAGATGAGAGTGTTTCCTTGCCTGGAATTGAACCCTGAGGAGTCTCCTACACATTCAGATCAACACAAAAACACGGAGCCAAGTTCTGCCTTCACATAATACACGGATGTTACCGCTTAGTACCGAAAATCAGTCTTTCCTCTTTCTATCCATCATGCTCTGTGGGAAACACACACGAAAGAGAGGGGCTTTTAAAATGTATTTTAGTCCATCATGCATCTGTAGCTCATCTTGCCCTGGAAGCTTACATGTTTTGCCATATTACCGGAGTTTATCCAGCCTGATAACAGAATTTCATCATTTAAACTTATTACTTAGTGAACTGTTTAGCAAGACAATTGTGAATGCCTACAGAGAATGTACAGATAATCTCCACGTATCTGAATTGAAACAATTCTGAGTGAAAACTGATGCAAAATTTAGACAGCGGAATAAATACAAACCCTGTGCACGTCAAGGGATTTCAGAGCTCGTTTTGTAGGGCCACGGCATCGTGCTGCATTTTATGCCGTTTACTCTCCGTTGAACTCAGTCGAGTGTTCTGGGTAAATACCAACAGAAAGGCTACTATTTGGCCAAACCGAAGGCAGTGGGAAAGCTGCCACCCACTTCAATGAGGCCACGATTTCACCGCGAATATCTTAACTGCCTACACATGCATAATGATGCCACACAAATCTCAGCCTATAGTTTCTGCCTCACAGCCAGATCTGCTGCCAGCTCTTTGTTTGTTTGCAAACAGACTCAGAGCGGCATCACCTACACAAGTTTTCATTAAGTGGGTCAGCAACAGACCATTATCACTCCCACACGCAATAAGTATCAGTATAAAGTGACATACTAAGAATGTCCAGCTGGTTACTCATTTTTGTACTCTCTGGAAACAGCAATACATGGTTTATAGTTGACAAATAAAGCCCAGTTACAGTGAGTCCGCTGAAAATACAGAATCTCTATTTGACCAGGAAGATCTGGGAGTTCAGCTCCTAGTCAGGATGAGAAGTGGAGTCCCTGAAATCTGTTGCAAAGGAAGAACTCTGAGAAAAACATTAACTACAAAAGCATGTAACTGTGTGAATATGGTGGGGCTGACCCAAAACTACAAACCTGGCAGCTCCAGAGACATCTCCTGCTGGAATTAGCCTGAAATCATTGCCCCTGGAAGCCTAGGATGCAGGGCAGGCCACTAGATACAATGCCAACAGCGAAGTCGAACCCAGGCACTTGCCTTTTGAACCCAGGTGGCATTTTGATCCCTATTTCAATGGAAATTCATGCTTTGACCAAAAATCACTTTTGTTCTGAATAGCTTCAAGAAGAAATTAGTTTTCATACATACATAGCACTGAGTTATTTCTTTCAAGGAAAAAATGGTTCTAGTGGTAATTTCTTCTAAAAGTACTCGTATACTGGATTTACACCACTGAGAAATGCAGAATCAGTCCCTCTTAGAAATTACTGCTCTTTAGTAATGGCTTGCTGAGATAATCCAAGAGTTATATTCCTTCCAGACATTTTAAACCAGCTGCTCAGCTATTGCAATTTCGTACTAGAGCAGTCTGTGCAGGTCCTGGCAAACAGACTGATGCTCTGGATGACCAAAAAGCTTCTTGGTATTCACTCTATGAAGACTACCTTGCCCACAATGGACAAAAATAAACCCCCCTTTTAGAGCTGGAAACTTGTCGTGAGTTTAACTCTCTGCTGGTCAGGAAGAATTACTACATTAATCACCTCACAATGCTTTTTCAAGTAAGTGCTTCCTGATAATAGTTAGGCAAGATATTTGTGCTAAAACACTGCGGGTTTTATAAAGTATTCTATAAAATTGGACAAGAAAATGAAAGTACAATAAAAATAAATAACGAGTAGCAATACAAACGACTTAGATAACAAGCATGTTTTACACCTCAGTGTCTTAACATTTTTAAGTTCATAATAGTATATTTTTAATATAAAATGGGATAGGGTGAGTGTCCTGAGTGATGCTGCAGGCTGGCTTCTGAGAGATAGAAACCTTGCCTAACTGAGAGTTGCAGATTTCCATAGCAGGGGTTTGGTCTGCCCTGTACCCCGACAACTTCATTTCCTGCAGGAACATTGCAGAAATGGGCACCCATGGGGTGGGGGGGGAAAGAAATCAAGTTGCTTATGCAGCATCCGTGTGCTGATTCTAAGCCTGTGGCTGGCGATTCCATTAACCAAATACTTATTAATACCATTTGATATAAATTGAATGCAATATATACTAATTATATTTTAATAGAGTCTTTAAATGAAGCTGTAAGGATTGTGGGAAATATCAGCAGAGATTATTTCTTCTGTTTTGTCCAAAGGAAACCAAACTTGTTGCTATTGAGTTCTACCAGGTCTGTTTTAACCTTATTTACATTTTAACCAGAACCTTACTACTTGCAGTAATGCCAGATGGCCTACTGATCCTAAAAACCTTAAATGCACGTAGCAAAATTTACTGTTTAAATAAAGAGAGGCTAGTGCTTAAACAAAAATGAAGGACTATTAGCGGCCTGTTACCAAAGAGGACAAATGACACTTCTGAGAAGCAAAATGCATGAACCTAACCATAAGTTTTCCATAAGCCTCAGTCAACTGGTGAGTCAACTTTCTACAAATGAAGGCTGGGAGAGAAGGGAATTTGATGCCTTTCTGCTGGAAGTCAATGAGATTTGGGTGATTAACCCCTTCCTTCCCTCCTGCACCAACACTTAGAGCAGGAAGGCATGTTTTCCCCAGTCACCCACGGATAGGGAGGCGGGCAAATTTGAACCATTGAGACTCTCTGATCAAATGCAAAGAAGTCACCTCAATGTCAACCCTGCTATGGCCTCATTAGGAGCTGATGGGGCTGACGAACACCAGCCTTGGCTGATATTGTGGCAGTGACTTACACTGTCGCTATCATTTCGTGTGGTCAACCGAACTGTGGTCTGATAGTCACAGGTTAAGGCCGCTACTGATTGCCAGCTGTCTCGGTGATCACCAGCTAATGATGCCAAATTTCACCCTCATAGTAACGATTTCATAGGTCAGGCTACAATTTATTCATTTTTATATGCCCAGTTCTGGCGTGTAGAAGAGATAGACACATAAGGTCAAAGAGTTAACCTTTCCACATTAGATGTCCTCAAAATTTCTCATCCTATAGTATAATTGTTTCCTCATTTTCAGAATTTTTTTTGACATTGAAATCATTAAAAGCATGAGTACAGTGGTGATGAAACTGAGCTTACTGTCTTGGCTAATAAAATGATAGTCAAGCCCACAAGAAGCCCCTTTACAAGGGACTGTGTAGACACGATCTGGAAGAGATATTTCTTTCAAGACTTCCTCTGCTCTCTTGAACCACAACAAACATTGTAAGACTCTTCAACATAACAAGCTTAGTAACGACAATCTCCAAACATCCTATTAAGAAAAGCTGAGTGTCTGTAGGAACAACCAATAAAGCTTTCACATACCTTAAGGACAGAGATTATGGAAAGTAGATCTTTAATCCCTAGAGGAGACACTACAAGCAAGAGAAAGTAGTGAAAAGTCTTCTTTCCCCTGAATTCTTCAGTGGGAGCCCATGGTCAGCAACAAGCAGCATGGAAATAGAAAAAAGGGCTTTAATTCATAAGGATCCTTCCATAAGTTATCATCCAGGAAGGGGAAACAAAGACAGGGAAGAATTTAACTTCCTAAATCATCTTTGGCCCATCTTTATGGCTTTAAGGAGCAATAAAAAGTTGTCCAAAAGAAGGAAAGGAGGAAGAAATCCTTTTTTTCTTCCACCATTTCCCAA
This sequence comes from Dromas ardeola, assembly GCA_013398915.1. Taxonomy (NCBI): domain Eukaryota; kingdom Metazoa; phylum Chordata; class Aves; order Charadriiformes; family Dromadidae; genus Dromas; species Dromas ardeola. The sequence continues at coordinate 821,009 of VYZM01001454.1, forward strand.
TTATTTGCTTAATGTCATTCCAACAGTCCCGACAGAGAATGAAACTTTTCCTAGGTACTCCTCTTCCCTGGCTAATGCGTAGCTAAGAGTTTGTTGATTCACTTTCTCCTGCTGCGGCTGCACAGCTCTGGTACAGGAAGCATCCTAGCATTTACTACTACAAACCACTCTTTGGGTAGCCTACTGCAAGGATTAAAAAGCAAACAGACAAGCCCACCAAAAAAATTATCTTTTCTTAAACTTTGCTGTCTCCCGAATTTTTTATAAGATTGATCTTTTTAAGAATGATGACACATGCATCCACTGAAGTTAGTAGGAAATAAGATGCTGCTCAGATGCTTCCCTTTCACACTCAGACCCAAATAGCTGGGTTGATTACAATGCATACGCCAATTTAAACAATACTAACAAAAAAAAAAAAAAGTTCAAAATTGTTCCATATCAGGCAATCAAAACTTTGTAAAATGCTGGAAAAAACCCACCTTGCAAACAAGGACAAATAAAGGTGAGGGAACAACTATCAGAACTACGTGCTTTTGTTAGTCAGATTTAGAGAACTTTTCTGTGCCTGAACATAAAAGCACAAGTACCTCCTATTTTTAGCAATTCAGTACAACGAAGCTGAGAATACCTATACTACAACCTCTCGCAGGACAAAACAAGAAGGAAAATTTCCTAATTATACTGTAGGCTTATGCAGTCTAAAACTATACCATACCTGGTGTCAGAGAAGGGAAAGACCAGAGCTACAAGGAATACATTTTACAGAGATTCAAAATCCTGTAGCCAAAGTCTGGGTAGGCAAGGCCAATTACGCTGACTAGGTTGAATGTTAAGCTCAATTTAAATATTTCCCAAGAGATTAGAATGACATGTGGAAAGTTCAGTAATATTATTATAATTTAAAACAATATATTTTCATTCTGGACATCATTCCTTTGGGATACGTATTGCTGGCTGATTATAGAGATTGCAGCTGGATGCTGCCACTTCGAAATATCCATGCGCTTTGAGCCAGTAAAAATGCAATCATCTAAAGTCTCTTATATGATATTCGGAATGTAAGCCATGATTTAGGTTTCCAGGACAACGCAACCAAAAATACCATGTATCAATTGCAGAAGAAAATTGTAAACATTCCCATTTGCTTAATTTTATTTGCCTTTAAGGATTAGGCATATAAACTGGATTAAACCAAAAAGTAACTGAAGGCTACAGGATGGTTTCTTCAAAACATGACGCAATATTTTCTATGAGTTTTTCGGTATTTCGGTCGAGGTATGAGGAGGGTGGGCCCTTTTCTCACTCACAACTTGCATCAGCTGTTAACCAATTCAGCTGCAGGCTGCAAATAAACTGTAGCTAAATATGGATCAGAAGTTTTCATCTGCTTTGAAATATCCGTCCTGGGTGCATGATCTCATACTGAATCTATCGGTTCAAAATTGCAGTCCTAATGTCTCTTTATGCCTTCTGATTTCCATCTGGGAAATGAGAAGTTTATACTGCGAAAATCTTATGCGCCCCCTTACATCTATAAATATCTATGTCCCCAAAACCTAGTGGTAGACAGCAAAGAAATGATGGCTTTTGCTCTGACCTCGGAGGTCTTGGATAACGTCACTTGCTCAGATCCATTAGACCGTAAATACTCGCACACCTCAACAACTCCCAAGGCAGAAAATACATTTAAGGTAAACTCTCACTCCAGGGCCAGGCAACATCAAAATACTCACACTTCAATTTTATGGCTGTCATGTTACTGGTAACTGTAGAAGATTCATATGCGTTATAGCTCTTCTTCACAATAATAGTGTATTGTCCTCATCTTATAATCTGATAATTTATGGTACAATTGCAATAGTCAGTAATGTGGTGTCTTTACGTGCAGTTTAACACCTGACAAAACAGCTTCAAGAGCTGCTTTGGATCTAAATCCAATATAAACAACATAGGCTGCCATTTAATGCTTAGAAACATTTACACCACAAACATTAACAATGAAGTCCTTTCACTCTCCTTTGGACATTGCTTAAAAAAGCATGCTGATTTTGATGTTCCTAAAAGCGACAGAAATAATATGCAATTTAAGACAGGTTTTTTGTATTCAATATTTTTTTTTTTCAGTTTTCATGATTACCATCATCTTTTGGAACAGCTGTCTGGAATATTAGATTTTGATCATCTTTCAACAGTACTTTTTTTTTTTTAGTTACTCCTCACAGTTTCATTGTCACAAATATCTAGAAATCTATTACAAGTAGGAGAAAAATGCAAACTCATTTGCAGCGTAATCTTAATTTCTCTCTACCTTTTACGTTTATGTATCGCAAACCAATAGAGTCTGATTGCCAATTCTTGTAACTCTCTTCCAAATATTTTCCCTACTTAGTTATTGATCTAGAATTCCTTTGTGAATAGACTGTTGCATCTCCTCAAGTCTCTGAAATGCATCTTGGGGCCCAAGGTGTAATTCTTTTTGCTGACTGATTAAATTTCACTTCAAAATAATTTTCTTCATTATTATGAACTCAAACTTTGCTTCCCACGATTATGCTGTAATATTTGCTTCAAATTCCAGCCATTGCTCTCCTTGAATTGAGGGGCTGAGGAAAGGGATTCCCACGGGAGAGGGTTTCAGGCATAGCCAGAAATGATTAATCTAAAAGCCAAGCACAAGAAGTATCGTTTGGGTCTGACTTTGATGCTTCTAAAGCTATTCAGTTGTGGATGTTGTTCAACGACTGAAATACCAACTGATCTAGAAGTCTGCCACCTGTCAGGCTAGCACTGAACGGAGGCCTGTGTGGAAGGCAGCATGGGTTAAATGAGCTTAACCAACAGAAAAGCAAATAATAACCAGCAGATTTTATTTCTATAAACACGGATTAGTGCCAACTGGTGACTTCATGTCTATGGAAAAGTTTAAATATTCTTGTCTAAATTAAGCCTTGGAGATTTTATTTGAAGTGATGTTTTCTAAAATATTTAGTAGGGCAACCGGAGTTGTGCCATGGATGGGATAAGAAAGTCCTGAATAGAAGCAAAGGGAGAACGCTGACCCTCCCTGGAGCAAGGGCAAGACGCGTTGGCAATGATGAGGTTTGTGGTTGAATGCTGAGACCCGTCTCTCACACACCATCGCCACAACTGCTACGCTAAGGCGAAGCAGTGAAGTTTAAATGCCTAATTTCCCCCTCAGCTATATCCCTCAGTTTTCTGCTGAGGAAGAGGAAATCGTGCTGGGACACAGCTCCAAACCGTGCGGCAGTTCTCCTGGAGAGGCAGAGCTCAGGCTGGGATTTCTAAGCCTCAAGGGGATTGCGCTCTCCAAGTCACCCATGCAGAGAGCCTGGCCTCCTGCCCAGCCAGAGGAGCGCTGCAGAGCCCAGGTCGCAGCTTATCTGTCACACCGACCCTGGCAGAGATGCTCTCAGTGCCGTGAAACTCCTGCTGCTGCTAACCTGGAAATGAAAGGTCTGTTGGAAACCTGCCCGCCTCCCTGCCTGCCTACTTGGCACGCTCGTGGTGAACTCCTCTCCCGGTGCCCCGGCACCGCTCCGCTGCAGCTCTGGCTCGCTGCTCCCAAGCAGCTCACCTGGAGGAGGCCTGCCAGGGGAACAAAAACCCGATTCACAAGCAATCCGGCTTCCCAGGAGCCTGCGGTCACCAGCTCTGCCGGTTGAGGAGAGCCCACCACGCAACGTCCTTCACAGCTGAAGACCCACAGCTCTAGGAGAGCTGGCGAGTCCCCCTTCCCCAAAGGCGCTGCTCCCTTTCGTGGAGAATTCAGAAGTGTTTGGGTTGAGGTTAGGATTGGAACGGCACCAAAACGATCAGACTCAAAATCCCCCACAAAAGAGGATTGCGTTTTGTTGTCCTTGTCCAAGATCAACAGCTGGCAGTCAGCTGCAGCTGCCTGTCCCATTTGCTGGTGGATTTGCCCCGGCCAGCCGCTCTGCCAGGAGCTGCTTCTGGGGAACAGCCCAAAGAAAGACGGGGCAGATCAGGAAGGAAACGCTGCCAGAAATGGAGGTGCAGGGAGCAGGTTTGGGTGGGTTTTTTTTTGCCATTTTTTTTAATAATAAATTCCAATAAGAAAAAGATGTTACTTAAGCAAAACAGCTCCATATCAGCTACTGTCTCCTCTGCAAATGCAGCCAGAGTGCAAAATACAAGAACTACAGCTCCTTCCCACGCACCCTCCCCCAGAACACCCTCCCCCAGATTTGAATGCATTCAAACTAGGAATGCAATTCAGGCAAAATATAATTTCTTGGTATCTGTTCCACTCTCAGTAAGAGAGGTTAATCCTCCTTTCCCTCGAGCTATTTTCTCCTCTAAGCTCCTTATCACCTTCTACACCATCCACAATATGAAGACACAGTTTTTGTACATCGCTAAAGTTTGCTGCTGCCAATGCTGTCAGGAGATTGCATTATTATAGGAATGCAATTTGCTTCCAAATCCTAAAGAAGGAAATACTGAAATAATATAGAAAAAGATGCTGAACAGTCATAGCTACTGTCCTCATTTTTAGATGAGTTTTATAGAATAATAAGGGTGATATATTAAAAGATATCTATACACAAACTTTCTGCATGGGAGTTGTTCTCACCAGAAGAGAAAAATTCGATTCCCAGGAGGCAACTATGACTTTACTGCATGCAGAATTAAATGTAAAATTTGTGTTTTTTAGTTATTTTTCTCATTACAGTATCTTCTCTTCGGCATCTAAGAAACAAAAACCTTTTAAATTAGTCAGAGCTATTGTTCATAATGTGTGGCAAGGAAGGAAGCAGGTTTTTTTTCTTTCTTTTTTTTTTTTCTTTTTAAAGAAACCACAAAATGGAGACTACAAATACCTAGAGCCATGCAAGAAATGCAAGATAGCACATGCCCATCCATGAAAGCCACAGATTCCTTACACAGATACGCACCAACAAAGTGAAAACTCAATTACACAATAGCTTTCCTTGGCACCTAAGGAGTCAGTCTTACCTGCTTTTTAGAAATCTCAAGCTCACCGCCAGGTTAATGAGATCTACAGCCTCTTTGCCGGGAGCAATAAGAAAAAAAAAAACAGTAGTGGTGCTATGCTCCTGCTTTAATAGAATCATAGAATCATAAAATTGCCTAGGTTGGAAGGGACCTTTAGGATCTCGAGTCCAACCATCAACCTAACACTGCCCAAACCATCACTAAACTGTGTCCCTAAGCACCATGTCTACTCGTCTTTTAAATACCTTCAAATAGTAGAGGCAGCATCAGTCTCTTCAACATTTTTGTTCCAAACGATGAAAACAAAGGTTTTTTTTTTTTAATTTTTGCAGCCTATTTTGTCAATGAAAAGAGAACCTGAAAAAATTCTCAAGTCATGTTTTTAAAATCAGAATGAAGCCACAAATGGTATTAACCGTCCTAATTGAAGCTAGTAGTGTAACCTGGAAAAGCAGTCTGCTCACACAGTGAATCCAGATTAAGAACAACGTTTGGAGGCAGGTCTGCACATGGGGCCAAACCAAAGCCCCAGATGGAAACTTCTCCAAAGTTCGGTATGAATCAAAACGTAGATGAGGATCTACATCCTGTTTCGTAGGCCAATATGAATGTCACAGCTTTCATCAATAGGGTATTACATCATCTGTAATTTACCTTCTTCTCCGTGCCTTTTCCCCTAAAAAAGTCTCTACTTTTCTTAAGGGAACCCATCAAGAAGTTGCCTCAGATACATTATGCTCAGCTACCACCTCTGTAGTCATAAGAAAGGCTCAGAAACAGATCGTTCTTGATGCCATGTCCATTTTTCTCTCCTCAGCATAGCCGGAAGACAACGCTTCTGTGCAAAGGAACTCCGCGCTGTTACTTAAGGGTCAGCAGTTTAATGGCATCCTTTCATGTTCAAACGCACTGCCAGCATCTGCTAGAACAGAAACCATCTTACCTTTGCAATCTATCCCTGCCACCTGATCCTCGGCTATGATGAATGAAAACATGACCCGTTTAATTCGCTTATCATATGAGACAGAACAGCTGTCTTACATTTTTAGAACATGTTTGTACTATCTAAATTAATCTAAATCTAATTAAAAGTACTTTGGGTTGAAAAAAAAAGTTACCACAGAAATTAAAGCTGACGGATGTAGTTATAATATTCTGGCAAAGTGAAAATACATTATTCCTATGATTTATACAAGAATTGGAGGACATGGTGGGCAATAGCATAAAATACTTGTCCAATAGAGCAAGTATTTCCACAAAAAGAAGGTCATGGCAGTTTCTGCAAATGATGGTGCTATTTAGATAACTTTCCAGTTATACTTCTGCACTAAGAGTTGCCTGACATAGATTGGATCAACATTCAAGGCGGGTTTCATGATAAGGATAGTTTTCAGAAGAAATTATCTTTTCTGCTCAGCAAAGCAACAGACTGGTCAGGTTCCTTCTGAAGCCAGAACAAACAACAAACCGAGCTCCCAGAGTCTGGGAAAATTAACTACCCCCTCTCCAAGGTGGAACTGCTTTCCCTGCACCAACAGCATATTTTCTGTAAAATTAAAAGGCGATTTTACTGGGGAAGTCAGGGAAGAGCTGGGAAATAAGCTTGGGAATTAGCAGTAAAGCAAATATTTCTCTCTCCCCTGCCAAGGTAGCTGTCCTAACTGTGGCCATCCTCCCAGAAGGGGGGGAGGCCATACGGCCTGTTGTCCCCACAAGGGATGACTACTGGTCCTGGTGACTGGGAAGAGTCCCCAGGGAAAGCCCCCAGGGAAAGCTGTCCTGGAGCCGCCTGCTGCCTCCACGCCATCCCACCTGGGAGGTCCAAGGCCCTGGATGGAGCCTGTGGGCACCTTCTCTATGGGCAGCTGCTTTGTGTGGCCTTTGCTTTACGTGGCATTCCCTCGGCTGCAAAAGGCTCTAGACATGGTCAGGGCGAGCCATTTAACCTGACGCGTCTGGAGAACTGTTTAGATTATTTGCCATGGTGATACAGCTCTGTTATTGACACACTAAAAACACATGTAATTTCGATTCACAGTTGTCCCCAGGAGCGATGACAGAAGGGGATGCTGCCTGCGAGCTACAGGGCAATGGGGGAGCGAAGGGGGACCCCCGGGGCAGCACCCCATGGCCCCAGGGTGCACAGCAAAGGGGGTGGGAGAGGACCCTCATGTTTCAGGGGGAACAACCATCAGAAACAGCAACATGGGTGTCTAGGGAAGGTGTGGGGGGAAAAAAAGAGGAAAAAAAGAGAGAAAGATTGCCCCAGACAGCTGTCAACTGTTGAGCAGTTGAGCATGCACCTAAGGTAGAGACTTAACAGGCCCTGGGTGGTTCACTCTGACTACACCAGTGACAGTGGCGCTGGACATCCACATGGACCTCACCACCCAACCCCATCATTGCAGGTGGGAGTGACAGGGTCCTTCACCCAAGGCAAGGACCAACCACCAGGGACATCTGATAGGGAAGAGTTATTCCTGCTCGGCGATGTTGGAGCCCTGCCATCTCATCACCAGTCTTCCTCGTTCACCCTTAGACTTAAACTCATCAGCTCGTCAGGGGATTATTATTTTTTTCCTTTTTTTTTTNTTCTCGCGGGTTTTTTTTTTTTTTTCTTTTTTTTTTTTTTGTGCAACTCCACAAATTTTTCCTTCCCATATACCCATTGTCATTGTGCCTGAGCCTGATTTGAGCACAATAGGTGGTCGGGACAGGAGCCTATTTTATCTCCATGGTGATGGTCTGTTCCACAGCTATCATCTTTAACTAATTTCCAGTATTGTATAATTTTATAAGATTAGCCTATTTGCCTGGCTATCTAAGAAAAGCCGTACTTTCTATAACACGGAAAGCACTTTCATTTTCTACTGATAAACATTCTAATTTTTCTTGCATAAGGTTTTAAAGTCTTGCCCTCTTTTATTTTTCAGAGGAACCCCTAGCTGAGTACACTTGAAGTGCATTATAGAGTTAGGCAGAAACAAACTATAAATGAAAAATAGAAGGCACTGTAAATAAATACAGAATATATATACATAAATACAGAAGGAATTTATACTTCACTGCTCTCAAAAAGGAAAAAACATCTCCCATATCTGAATGACCCCAGATATTAAATGGCACTGTGTCTAATTCGTCTTTCATACGTGAAAACATTGGGCATTTCCCATAGCAAACTAAAATGATTTCTGAGGTCTTAAACTGCATGTTAACACCACAAAGTTAGGAGTATTCATCGGATATCATTTGTTACGGGTTAGCAGGATATTTGCTATGAATATGTTTTCCGAGCTGCAGGTTGTATGCTTGCAGTGTTTGTCTTTCAAATGCTGACTTTTAGCATCTGAAAGAAATTAACATTGCTGTGGTATTACAGTCATTCCCTTATTAATCATTTGGCAACCTTCCTTCTTCCAAAAGCAAGGCATCCACTTACTTCCAGGAGTGCAGCCTTCAGATCGTTACAAACAAGATGTAAGAAATGAGTGTTAAAGCGTTAATTCTGATACGCCGGGAAGCGTGTTTTGACTGCGTGTGTGTAACGCAGCAGTGTACCCGTGCTCAGGGCCATCAATCCTTTACAACCGGGGTTTGGCTTTCCCGTCCTTCTCCGTACAATTCCGCAATGATATACTGAAATGCGTATCATAAGGGGATTGATACAAAAGAATAATGAAAGGCTTCCTTATTTCTACTAAGGAATAACAATTCATAAATAATTGATGCCATTACCACAAATGCAAAATGATGAGAAGGATTTATAGTAGTATTTAGCAGAGACCATTAACATGTGCTTTTTCAGTCTACAAAAATGAGAAGTGAAGAACCAAACCTGGGTAATTAAAAATGCTGGAAGACTGAAAACTTATGCATAAATTATTCCCTCTCCCTCCCTAATGTGGTTGGGGTTTGCTTGTTTGTTTTTACTAACAGGTAATAGAAACCACAGAAATGTCGGACTTGTCAGCCCAGTTTTTCCATTCGGAAGATTTGTTCTGCATTTCTACTGTGCCTCATGGGAGGCACACCTCAAAAACTGCAGCAAAGAGTGAAAGCCACATTGCGAAACCTGCAAGAGTCCACGCGCGCTGCAAAGGGCAAATGTTGAATACAATATTCTTCCTGCCAGTCTCAAAGAAATAACATTGCTAATGCTGGGGAATGATTAAGAAACAGAGAGTTCTAACAGTGACATTTAAAAAAAAAAAAAAGTTAATTAATTCTCCATGTTTAGATTTATTTTTGATGAAAATGTGGGGTTTTTTTTATAAAAATGAAACATAAATGTGTTTTGTCCAGTCCTCAAAATACAGCACATTGGCTTGCTATTGCTTTGATAATTTCCAGATTACTCTGTAAACTTCGAATTCTTCTTGAGAGAATAATCTGCAAAATTAAAAACTCAGCTGCAGACCAGTCCAAATTCACTTCTGCTGTGAATCCTCAGATGTCCATTTTAACTATATAAAGACTACAGATAGTAATGCGGTTATTTGTCATGAAGTTTTGGAAAAAAACCAGAAGCCATTTGACTTCCAGGAATGTTGTTAATTTGCCAGATTCATTACCAAATGTTAAGTTCATCACCGATCTCTCAGTACGTATCTAAGACATGCTGCATAAAACCGCATGAATGGGGATAACTAAGTGCTGTAGAAATGAGGATCTCTTAAAAAATGTCAATAATTTTTAAAGTTTGCAACGAGAAAACTCCAATCTTTATCAACCATACTAACCAGCAATTTTCACAAGGTCCTGCAGTTGGTTTCCATTTTCAATGGCAGAGCAGATTCACCGTGAAGTGTTCATATCTTAATACAGCCCTACTTTACCGCAGTTTGGAACTGAGCCACTGAAAAGGTTTTTTTCACCTCCTTAAACTCTGTCTCAGAACAGTTGGAATTACATCACATTAACACCTTTAAGAGCACAGGTCAAAAAGGCTCTTTTTGTCTTGGGAACTAGCTATAGGTGAAGGCTGATCTCAAATCTCCTGCCGGCTGAGGTTCTTCAGCGAAGCCTGGATCATGTTCAGACCTATCTGAGCAGATGTGGGTGGACTCACCGACACACTAAGTTAGGCAAGGAATGGTCCTGTTGGTTCAGTGCTGCTCAGTTTTTGACTTGAAAAAGCGCATGTATAACTAGAGGAGCACTTCCAAAAAGGAGAAAGCAGCTTTAGTTCTGACAGATTAGTAAAATGCAATATTTTTAGATGGTTGATGGGCAGAAGGAGGGTTTTTTCCAGGCTGACAAACTACTTCAGGCCTATATCTTCCCAAACTTCTGTCTATCAATGCCAAACACCACATCCCAGTTATAGTAAGTACAATATAATCAGGTTATAGAATCATCCAGGTTGGAAGGGACCTTTAAGATCATCGAGTCCAACCATCAACCCAGCACTGCCAAAACCACCACTAAACCGTGTCCCTCAGCACCACGTCTACCCACCTTCTAAATACCTCCAGGGATGGTAATTCCACCACTTCCCTGGGCAGCCTGTTCCAATGCTTGATAACCCGCTCCCTGGTGTTACTCTGGATCTGCAAGAGGTCTGCTAGTCCTTGTATATAGAGAAGCACAACTATTGGTTAATTTATCACATGTAAATTATCCGAAATGTGTATGCTATTTTTGCATCAGAAAGTAATTTCAGGCTGCTCAGATGAGAGAAAATCTGTTTGCTATTCGTAAACCCTTGCTGAATAGCATAGGAAAACATTTTTTCAGTGCATAGTCAGTTCCCAAGCTGTTTGCTCCAATTATTCTCCCTTCATGCCACGTGGACACTTGGGTTATGCAGTATTTTTGTGCTTCCTGGCTGGAAACGTACTAATAGCTCAACAAATGGCGAGTGGTGATAAATACTGCCAGTTATTTTTCTTCCAAAAAACTAATGGTGTAGGCGTTCCTCACTAAAGAGCAAGCATGTGATGGAGCTGAACCACTCTTCAGGTGGAGATGAGGGTTCAGGAATACTGTTTTTGTAATAGTTGGCCAGTTTTAAGCTGTTAACTGTATTTACACTGTAAGGCAGAAACTATAGCTGAGAAAAGGGTGGCCCGTAGTGCTAGCTCATCCAGCTATTTTTGTTTCCCTATTAGTACCTTCCCTCTGTCCCACACTGGTTTTAAGCCATCTCTCTATAGCAGGAGTTTCTGATTTCTTCAAAGAATTGGACTGACGGTACTTCTGTTTTCTGTTTGATCAGCAGACATGGAAAGAGCTGCTCTGTGTCTCTACTGCTTACCTCTCCTCCAGGAGCACAGAAACCACCCGTGCCTGCTGACATCGCCTTTAAAGACAGGCTTTCCTGTACTGCCAGTGACAACGCACAAAATGAAACTCTGCCCTCAGAAAGATGGCTTAAAATGACTCAGACAGGTGAAAGCGGAGCTTTATCACCTTTGTGCCAAGCTGAATCGAGGTCATTACGGCTCTTTCCAGCAGTGCAGGACTGCTTGTGTCCAGATGGCTTCACTGTCTTGTCATTTGGTGGCTCCTCTTTCAGCCCTCCTGCCCTGCGTTGTTTTAGCTCCCCCATGGAAAGGTCTAGACACGCCAGGCAGAAGGAGCTACAAAGAGATCTGTCCTTCACCCTGCTCCAGATGGTCAGAGCCAGCCAGGATGGGTACCTGCCATACAGTCCTCGCTCCTGGGAAAGCCTATACCTATACCACATACCTCCTAGCCCCCCCTCCTCCTTTATGGTCTCAACTGGTTTGAACATGCAGTCATTGTAAATCATTGATTACAAACGTTTTCCTGACATTTAGCATTTGTCCTTCCCAGGAGGATTCTGGAGCCAAAAAGGCTTTCAAGAAAACAAACGCGAGCATCATCTGTTTTATTTCCACCCTTCCGCAGAGCGCAACCACCGCTCTAAGAAGTGAACCTTCTGGGATCGCAGGCATTAGAGAAGCATTAGGCTGCCTGGCTCAAGCAAAAAGCAGACAGGCCCTTAATTTCTCCTCCCTGGAAGAGGAACCGGTGAGAGGGGGAACCCTTGGGAGGCAGAGCTGTGGGGGGGGTTTGGTTGGAGCAACATTACTGCCGTTATGCGGCTGTCTTTCGTTAGGTCTTGTTTGATATCACAGAAAGCTGCCAGGCGGGTACAGAGCTTGAGGGGCACGGAAAATATGGCAGCTTTCACAGTAACCTCATAGTTTGTCATGTGAGGAGATAGGGATGAGCGATGGCATTCCTAGGGGATGGATGGGAGTCTTAAAATCGCCTGCTGCAATGTACAAAGCGGAGCTCAAGAGTTCAGCACAGAGGTGATGGGACGAGGTGGAGAAGGCACGCTCAGAGCAGTGGTGGGAGTTGGAGGAGAGTTCAAGATTAAACTTTTGCCAAAGTAGCAATTAATATACCATCATTAATTTTCCTCTAAGCGCAGCGGTGTCATTTGTTGAGCTGTTTGTATTTTACTGGCCCTCAGCCACCCTTACCTGTCTCTTGAGTGAGATGCTGCCCTAGAAGTTAAGTGCAGCATTTGTAATGGCAGTGAACGAGGGCCCGTGAGGCTGCACAGGCACCGCGACCTCCCACGGACGGTGAAAGTCACCTACCGTTCACCGTCCCAGCTTCTCCATCGGAAAAAATGCAGAGAAAGCCTCTGACCTTTTTCTTAAGGACATTTCAATCCACTGCCAAAAAGTTACCTGTAAGTCCTTGACACTATTATTTTCTATTTACTCTCAGGATAATCTGGGGCCCAGACTTCTTTCTGATTTTTTTTAAGAGATTCCCGTTTCCCTGAAGTATGTAACCTTCCAGCTGCCTTAAGGGATTTGGTCCATTTCTATTCCTTAGTGAATCTACCATAAAACCCAGCACAGCTCCAAGGTCGAGCGGATGTCTCACTTGCAATACCCAGCTATATGAGGCAGCTGCCAAGTGGCATACCCTAAAAATTAACAAAAATCAAAAAAAAACAACCCAAAACCCCCCAAATCACTTTAGACCTCCTTTAGTATCCCATGGAACCTTGGAAAATGGGTTCAGTATCATGTCTGGTTGTATGCTTTAGGCAGACAACTGTGGGACCTTCTGTGATGAAGCGATCAGGGTCAGCGCTGGAGTAAAACTAGGAATTTTCGTACGATAAAGTGTGTTTAGTTTCTGCTCTGTATATGTATGTAGGAGGTTATTTACAACTTTCAAGGCACACTATTTGACTGCATTATATTTTGAGACTGCTTAGTCCAGACACTATGTTGCTGTTACCCCTGCCCTCTATAACTTCTGATAAGAGCAAAGACGACATAAATTCACACTTCCAAGAGCACATGCTCAGCGATTAAATAGTCTGCTTAGGTATTCCAGCGTGTACTTTTGCACTTTAATACAAAAAAAAAATGCTGAGGTTTCCAAACCCAGTTATTTAATGATACTTGTTATAAGATGAAGACATTTAATGTGAGCCCATATCCCTTCATAAATAAGAGAGTTTCTCACTTTCTAAAGTTTCTCACCTTGTGACCTCAGAAAAAGTTTCAGTTTCTCTGACAGGAACTCTAAGTCATAACAGCATATTTCCACAGTATAACACAGCTCTTACTACCGTACTCTCTCAATATTTCCTGGCTAGTACGGATTAAGAAGCAGCGAAACAAAACTATTTTTACAGGTTTGGTTGTCTGGCATGCTCACTATTTACTTAAGCCGGCAATTTATGAGAAAGCAGTCTCTCTCTCTCGCACCACCTCGAACAGCGTTACTCCCACCGTCCCACACTGTTAAAAATATGTGCATTTTTAGGCACATCGCGCTAGTTTAAACTCTAGTGAATTGCGCTAGTTTAAACTCTAAACACAAGTTAGTATCTATATCATAACATAACAACAATAAACCAAAGCCCGTTTCCTGAGGCACCCACTTTCAGCCCCTGGGGCTATTGGAAATTTAGTGATTGCCACGAGGAAGAATGTCACCCTTCCGACCTGATCTGATCACCCACAGTTTTCCCATCCTGGAAAGCCCAGAAACCTGTCTCTGTATCAGGAAGACATCACCACCCGAGGAAGCAAATGCTAGCCTATGGCAAACTCTTACAACGCTGAGCTGCGGGTGAGAAGCACGAACAGAGGAGTGATGAAAGCTCTCAAGGTCTTTCCATCCCGCTCCGAGTTCTGGAGGGGCTGGTTGGTTTTATATTTGTTTTGTTTCTGCAGGAACAGAGTGCAATATCCATGGAGATGACATTAGAACGCCAGGAAACCCTAACAAAGATGACTTGTTGTGGCATGCTCTGAAAAAAGCAGATGTTTATTAAAATGTCAGCCAAATGACTTATGTGTCACTGACTCTGAGGACAGTACAGCAGTCCTGCAATGTTTAAAAAGTAATAATAATGAAAAACGGTCACTCGTTGCTATTGAATGATAACTGGGATCCTTACCAAAACGGTCATTTTTGTTGAAGTCTAAACAGCAGGGAGATGGTTGGCATCTCAGTGGCCGAAGACTCCTATTTATTTTCAGTACTTAGATCCATAGGTCAAACTGGTTATTTGGAAGGGACTGAAACTGATACAGGCTACTTTATAGTTCTGACATTTCTATTTCCCCAATGGATTGCATTAAAGGTTATTGACCTGTTTAGGGCTGAGTAAGCCCACAGAGAATGTGCTCTGGGAGACTTTGGCACTAAAAGCTGTAACATTTCTTCACTTTAGTAACATTTATCAGATAATTCCAATTACTGGTTGCTTTTGCAGTTTCATATGGAGGGAGAATGGGATTTACATTTACATTTCAATTCCCAGCATGCTTTACAATATATGCACCATCTCTATTATTTATTATGCGTCCTTCATTCTCTCAGATTGATACTGTTTGATCAATCACAGTTTTGCAGCCTGACTCCATAAATTTCAGCCACTCCGGCTTTGTCCAAATGTCACAGAAGAGCTGAGAGTGTTTTCTGAGCCGTGAAGAATCAATGTTTAAGCCATAGCCTGGTGTGATGATGTATTTAGTAAGCAAGACTAAACTAGACTACACCAGTAAACTCAGTCCCCTGGTTTCAAGAGCTGCAAGCATTCAGCTTGTTGAATCATTTCTCATGGATGAAGTGTGTGTATGTGGTCTGGGGGACAAGTGGGAAGAGCACATACAGAAGTAGCTTTCTCTCTGATAGTAAGTGAGTAGAGGCAGCAGCTAGGGAGCCTTTTTGCCACAACATACTACTGGAGGAGAGTGCCTCGTCAGAAATATTGTATTGCTTACAAAATACTTTAAACTTCATAGATCTGAACTGAAGCAATTGGATTCCCAACAGCGTATTGCCTGTTAATTCCAGATGGCTTCCCTGAATGTTTCTCATGTTTCACATAAATACATTCATAATGATGCAAGTTCCACCTGTAAATTATCTGGAAATCTATATTCTCATTGAGTAAGTTAATACTCCTATTATTAACCAAAACAACAGTATAACAATCTCAAAGTGTTCTTGAGAGGTTCCTAAGCGGCAGATAGACTGCTCCATTAATCCTTCCCTGGCCACAGCAATTTGGAAGATCAGTAAATTAAGTATTGCTTTTCACGGGCAATGAAGTTTATAGTTGGGTACCTTACTCTCACCCCTCAACGATTTGGATTTGGTTAGAAACCTCAATAAACAAGAATGCAACAAATATTGCTTTATGTTTGGGAGAAACAAATCAGCAGTTACTGAAAGGTAAATATATCCAGATGTGTTTATCAGTCATTCAATCGAGTATTCAAGCGTAAATAACTAATTTGCTTTAAGTTACATTTCTGACGTTTGCCAGGAATCACACTGGCAAGCTAAGGACGTTTAACAGTTTTGGAATGGACACAGGAGATTGCATTTGCTCACGTGGAATATCCAAATGAGTACACAAAATTGTGCTTACTTTGCTTTTGTATTCTTATCAACCAGTGTCTGACAACAAGGGAGAACCCTACCGAACATCTGTAACAGCCCACAAAAAGCCAGGTATGCCTCTGGATGAGGGCACTGCAGCATTTGCAATACAATTAGTTGACGCTGGGAACTGCAAGGTGGTCAATGCATTTGAACATGTGATTCAAGAGGATTAATTCCAACCCATTCACCCCCTTCTGGTAACAGACTCTTCACTTCCTATAGCTAAATGACTGATAACTGCATTGTCACCATAATCTCACAACATGAAGTTTTAAAATTTCTGGTTTACTACATTTGTATGGATTAAAATGATTTTTATGAGATATTCAGATCTGCTGAGCTTGTCTACAAAGCTCAGGCTGATTATTAAAAATATTAACTAGAATCTTCACAAACAAACAAAAATGCAACTGTCAAAACACCTTCCTTCTCCTTTTCCTCCTCCTCTGCCCAACGAAATGGAAAGCTGTTCTCAAGGCTTTTTTTTAGTTCAGTTAGAAACAAAATTTCAACGGAAAGGCTGAATTCTTGATGGTTTTTCTTTAGACAAAGATCCCCATTTTGCAATTGGTTGTAGTCACACAGACACCCCATTACGTGACTACCTTTGACACTCAGCATTTGGTGGAGGAAAATCCAGCTTTGCAAATCTGTGCTCTCCAGATAGATATATTCAAAAACATTGTCCCTATCATAGTTATCCTGATCTCAAAGAATTTAAACAAGTCACAATTAAGCAGAGGAAAAAGACACTAAAACAGAATTTACATTGAATTTTGAGAGTCTAACAAGTGTAATAAATAAAAAGCTGCTAGATCCCTACACTTAAAAATGAGTGCAACTATGATGGTATGAAGAGCTTTTCCTTGGGTAGGTGTCTGGCTGTTTTAAGATGCAATCTAGGAGGATATTTTGAGATGCCAAGTAGGTGTCATAAGGACAAGTAGGAAGCATCGGTCACAGCAAGACTTGCAATTCACATTTCTGTCTGGAAATCTTAGTTAATGAGAAGTTCTTGATTGCTTTTTATCTATAACCATTTGGAATATCTCAGGCTCTCTCCAGAATCAAGCATCAAGGCAAAAGTCTGTGGTTACTGCCATCAGCCCCAAGCTGTCCCTAATCCTTAGGCCAGTGACTGAGTGTTTTGTGCTTGGGCTGCACCAGGGAAGCTGTTCTGCTTGAGCAGTCAGCGGGAGCAAGGGCCAGGACATGGCATCAAGCCAGTATACTAAAAAAGGGGCTAAAACAACTAATCTCTTCATTTTACACCTATTATAAAGGAAAACAGCTTCACCAGGATAAATTGGAAGTGTGGAGCACAAGAATGGGGCACCATATTTCTTGGGAAATGGGCTGACATCCAATAACCAACGAGAAATTTAGCCAGGATCTGTCACAACTCTACTGAGCACCCTGCTGAATAGGGGACACCTCCCTCCTAGTATTGTCATGTGGATGTTGAGAAAGACCGTCTCAGTTGCAGTGATTCACTCCAGAGAAGGGTCCACAGCTGTAATTTCATTTTGGGGTTGAATGCATCTCTCTAGCCTGGAATTAGGTTTCCATCTCTCTTTGAAAGATAGACTGCAAGCAAAAACTTTCCTCTTGGCCTTTCCTGTTACTACTTAAGAGACTCCCGGCTTAATGCGCAGTCTTCTCTGAATTTACTTCTCAGATATCCAACTCTTCCCCTGCATCATAGGCCACACATAGGAACCCACCTAGCCCAGGAGTTGGGAGCTCTACGTGTTCCTGCTGTTAACGCAAGGTGTGTTGCATCCCTGAGCCTACAGCCTGACTTTTAAACTATGTGAATTTAATGACTGTTCTTTGTGTAGGTTGAAGTCATTAGGTCAAAGTTTCTTGGTAAAACAACTGGCTCCAGCAACCTAAAAGCTGTGTGAATCTGGGCTCACAGTGTGAGTGCTCAAAGCTTCTGCGTTTTATTTGAGTCACTAAGCTCCTAATATTCTTCATAGGAATCGAGGCACTATTCCTGTAACACGTGTTGTTTTCCGTTGAAAAAAGTCAGCGTGAGCTCCCTCAGAAATCAATAGAAACTTTTCAACTAGGTTGGACAACACCCACTCAGCTAATCTTGTTTTAATCTCTACTCAGGGAGCAGAACTACCGCTCCTCCTTGTCTCTGTTTTCCCTAAATTAAGCACATCAGATCCACTCCTAAGCCTCTTCAGCAGCCTTCGAATACGGATGAGTAAAACCTAAACATAAATTTTTTTAAACCCCATTTTTAGGTTCACATGAAAATGCAAAAACTTATCCATAGAAAAATCTTTCTGTGAAAAAGTGAATTTCAGTCCTCCTTGTTATTTTGTGTGATTTAAAATCGAAGCAAAATATGCCCCCCAAAAATGTATTTCTAATGAACAAAGAGCACTTATTTATTCAAGTCTCCACATATGCCTCATACCTAAAATGAAATTGCATTAGTCTTAACAGAGAATTACACCTACAAAACCTACATTTAAAAGAGACTTTACGGTTTTTAGATTGAAATTTGCTATAAAACTCAGCAGCAATGTTTTTGATCCCAGATCTAAAAAAAAAAAAAACCCAAACCAAAACGAAGCAAATTTATTTAATTTCTAAAAGCTGTGACTTGGTAAGGAAGTGCATGATAACGTCACTGGAGGAGAGGAATGAAGTTGACTGGGTTCAGCAATTGTTCGCTTCAGTGACATATTTTGATTCCTTTTCAATTTGTCCTTCACACCAAATATCTAACATCTGCAAACGTTTCTTTGGAGGGGAAAACTACAGCCTAACATTTAAGTAAATATTCAATCTTAAGAACAATTATAAATGAGAATTTCAAATTAGGGTAAACTTCAAAATCATCAACGTACACTTTTCATTTTAGCAATGTGATCTGTGCATTTTAGTTCGATTTAGAACAACTTTTCAGTCCGCCAAATAAAGCAAAGAAGATTTTCAGACTGTTTCCTGGCCTTTAAATGTCGCACAGTGCTCTTACAACTGCTAAGTGCAACATGATGCCAGCAAAAACAATAGCTGTATTTAAGAAATACATTATTGTAGTTTCCAGCTCACAATTCAGAGCCTTCATGGCTGGAATCTAAATTATGTGCCAGCACGCATTCAGTTGTTATTAATACACAGTTTGAAATGCAAGCCAGTTTTCAGTATGATATATTCCTCTTTATGAACTGAGGAACTATTTTTATAGATACAAATTACCCTAATAATTTACCAATTCACCAATTTCCTTCATCAAATGAGCACTGATAAATTGTTTCGTCTTAGAGCTCATAAAGGTTACTTCAGGTAAGTTTTTACCACTACATGTGTATACTGGTCTCAGAATTTCTTTTTTTCCTCTGTCTGATAATTAATCTCTCAGCGACGTGTTGTCTTCCAAAATTTCCTGACACTTACTAGAAAACGATTCTCAGCCTGTCTTACAGGCTACAACATTTCATTCACTCGCACACAGATTGCACTGTTTTTCTTTCTTTAAAATTACGATACAATTATACTGCTCAGTAAGCCATCGTTTCTCTAGCGAACGACAGCTTTCTGGCACGAGCTAGCACTATTCAGAAAGCGACACTGGCTCACTTGAAGTGGTGCTGGGTGAACTCCACAACATGGACTGGGCAAAGAGATCTTAACAGGAATGAGAAGGTGATTATGAAGCCCCATCTCCAAGCAATCCTTCACCAGGTCAAGGTCTTACAGAAATACCATGGAATAATTTAGGCTGGAAGGGAACACTGGAGGGCATTTGGTCAGCCCTTCCCCTCTCATATCCATGCAACCACAAAACCCAAGCCCAGGAGCATGACGTGGTGCTGCCGCCAGAGGTGCCCTCCTTTGAAACACTCACTCCTGAAATGCGCTTCTCAGGTGTCCTCTACGAGATACCTCGTAAAGGGAGCTTGAGCAGCAGCTTGAGAATACTCCAACTTCAGAAGAGAAAAGCAAGACTTAATGACACAAATAAACCTCTTATCTTATCCCTCTGCTGTCAATAAACCAAGGTATCCTGTGTCTTTTCTGCCAGTAAGGCCACCAAATCCCGGAAGGCTTCTGACCTGTTCCAAGACCCCAGGCCCCTCCTATACGGGAGCCATCAAAATTAAGTCGTTCCTTCCAACCCAGCAATCATACACAGCCTAGTGAACACAAGGATGCTGATTTCTCAAGTCTGCAAAGACATTTCAGTAGTAGCATTAATGCACTTTGATGCCACTAGAAGGCCATCATTACACTCCTCGCCACAAGGAGAACTGTCTAAGAAAAAGCCACTAAGTACTGCTGCCTCTCAGATATATCATACTAGTGGTTCACATCAAGAAAACCAGACTCCCTGAGCATTGCTAATGACTGCTTTCTTCTTTCATCTCCTTATTATTATGGTAGAAGTCTCTGTAAGAAAGCCTCAAGCCTGGTGAATGGCAAACTTAATTGGATATGCACTGCTTAAATATTTCTATTTTTGATTGTCTAATTAGAGTGGGCAAAAGACAAACCATTTTTACATTCAGATGGCTTTATGGACTGCAGTGTTTCTCTTTTATTTCTCAAAATCGTATGTGTCTATTTTAAGCTCTTCTTCCTAAAATATTCCATCTTGGAACCTGACAGAAGCTTCCTGAAGAAAATACATGAATGGTAATTTGAGAGCTTAGGTAATTTATAATAAAGGATTCAAAGCAAGACGCTGGAGACAGCTGAAACAATAGGAGAAGTACTGAGAAGAAGGGCAGGAAAGGGTATTCCTGCTCAGATTTCAATGGAGCAACACGATGATACTTCTACATTCAAGATGGGTGTCCATAAAATTTGGCGGGCAGGAAATGTAGCACCTCCATCTCCCTGACCCAAAATATACATGCAATATTCTCTTTTGCCAGTTGAGAGAACAAGAGATTTTTCCAACTAATTTGTGCATAAAGATAGCATCACATAATTCTTGGTCCAACGTTCCCTGATCTGGGGCAGAAAGATGCCACTTAATTACGTTAATGAAAACTTCATCCCATTATGTGTAAACTAACTGCAGACAACAAGCAGATGCTCTCCTGCAATTTCTTGAGGTTTTGTCAGCCTATTGTAATTTGAGAATTTGATTTGCTGTCTGCTCCTGAAGTTTGTGGATATTTGCCATTTTATTGTCCAGGTACGGCAGAAATGTACAGTGAGTGTATTTTGCTTCTTTCTCTCAACTAGGCTGTAACTTTAACAGTAAGGGGGTGCACTGTAAAAAATGGAATTTGAGCCTGAAATTAATTTGCAACAGGATGTGAAGAGTAAATTTTAAAATGGTTTATTCCAAAGAAAAAAAGATAAAGAGTCTACGTGTTTTTTGTTTTTTTTTTTTCAGGAGTCATATCTCCTACATAGCAACAAAGACACTGATGGGCTTTGGAGTTTCTCTTTTACACTGGATAACTAAATTTAAAATGTAAGCGTGTGCACAGCTGCTGATGGCAAAGGAGGGCATAGGAAGGATTTTGAGAAGCACAGCCTAGAGGAATATTATCATTCTACTGAGACCTCACAACCCTGCCGGTGCCAGGACCTGAGCACAAAATGCTGCATTTCCCCTGAAACGGATCATGATGTCTCAAACACTGAGAGCAAAGGCTGGATCTTTGCTTTGTAACTCAGGTGCACGTTGTGCCTCCAGCTGCTGCAGGAGGAACAAAGGACGAGGGAAGGCGAGGGATTTGGGGCCAGGCTTTTGCCTTCCTCTGTTAAACTAATTGATACTTTGATACAACTGACACTTCCTCAGATCCGATTTTAAGTTACCTGCCTTGTGGGCAGGTGGGAGAACATGGATTAGTTCATTTTTCATTTTGTGAAGCCCTTAGTCTCTGAAAAGCATTTTTTTGTATTTCATTACTGATTCTGAGAAAATAAAAAGAATAATGAAAATACTGGTCATACTTAATGAACCCAGAAGTATTTTACACCAGCAAAAAAAAAATAAATTTGAGACATTAGTAAGAAAAATACTATCCTCATTTGCCTCATAGTGCTTAGTTTTCCTTTAAAATATTTTGGGTGAAACCCTGTACTATCACACCCAGAGTGAACCTGGAAAAGGACCAGGAATTTTTAAACGGCTGTAATAAAATGTGATAGTATTCTTGGATGGGAAATATTAGACAGATGGAAGGAATCCTACTAATGCCCAACAATGCATCAAGCAATGTAATTACATGCTGTAGCCGGGATCCAGTTACTAATGCTTTGCAAGGCATAAAGGTATATGGAACCAACTATTTTTACAGCTGTCATAAAATTGCATTCTTCATAATACTTCTCTGACTTCCTTAAGATGCTCTGTGCATTACAGTAAGTAAAAATTCTAGGTACTAGCAAAGAAACACCAGAAATTACAACAGGACAAAGTCTGTTTTAAACCCACAGCACAAGAGAAAGCATTGTGCCAGTGTGGTATGGTACACACAGAAATCCCCTGACCTAACCCAGTAAACTGTGTTTACCAACTTAAAGCAAGTTCTTAGCAGTTTAGGGTTAATCCAGACCCATCTCAAAAGATGGAGGCAGTCTTTTCCTAGTAAGTGAACATAATGCCAGCAGAAATCCCAGAGTTATCCTGTAAACACATATCACTCAGCGCTGCCAGGCTGGTGCCCCCCTGGGTTTGTAGGGAAGATGCTGCTGCCCCACGTCTTCCACCCTGCCCACGCTGGTGCAGGCTGCCTCAGGGAACAACCTCAACTTCTTTGCGTTAACTCCACATTACAGGTACGGATTTGCTGTGCACAGAACTCCAGTGCTGTGAGTGCTCAGTTGTGAAAGTGAACTGCGTAGCTGGCATTCTAACTAGTTGTACCTCCATACGCAAATAAAACCTTACTACAGCTGCATCTGTTTTGCATAGTGTATTGAATGATAATTATTCTATGTTTTTCATCTTTTTATATATCACACATATATAAATAACTTTAAAAGAGTATTTTCTCTTGCAGTTTGCTTTTGCTTGTCACTTTGATGTCATTAATTCACTTAGCAAAAGATCTGCTTCAGATATGAGGAAGCCAAGGAAGAGATTAGAAACCAAGGCTCAATACTCTTTATTGCACATGGTAGCATTATTTTCTGGAAGATTTCACATTCTTCTCTTAATAGTTTTTCCATTAATTTCAATCTCACTACAGCTAAGTTACAAACTGGTACTTGCCAGAGTCACAGTTACTATATATCTGAAGTATATAATGATTCATTATACAAACGTAACAAATCATTATATACCAAATACACTATTAGCTTTTTAAATTTATTGCAGCCTTTCCACATTTCAGTATGCTGCTGTTCTAATTCAGTTCATAGTGATATAAATGATACTGTCTAACGGCTACTGCTAAAGAGGTCATGGAACTTGCTCAGATGTTTTTTCTTGGCCATGCTAATGAAAAACTCAAGTCCAGAGGTGGACAAGAGTAATTCCTAACTTTATTATTTTAAATGCATGCTGCTTGGCATTGTCCAGGTTATTTACACAACAGTTTTCCTGATTCATGTTTTGCCTACCTGTATTACTAAAGTTCTTGTTTTGAGCAAGGTAAAAGATACAATTGACATGATATTGTTTTATATGCCCCGAAAAGAAATATCTAAATCCTTCAGGTTTCTCCTTGCACTGAACTCTAGCAATATTTTTCTTAAATAATTTTCTAATTGAACCCATGCAGCACTTGTTCCCTTTTAAGAGAAGGGAAGATGTCACCTAATTGTATGCTTTATACCAGGATGGAAGTGATTAGATAATTACATATTTTCAATAGAGAATCTTCTAGAAGAATTGTTTCTGTGGGGGTACTTTATCTGTTGTCCCTTTCTCTACAGAGATTTTTGCTTAGTAGAAATATGCCCGTGGGCTTTTCTTTAACAGGTGGACTGTATATTGCTATTGGAAAGTTGTGTTCCACACATGCCAAGGAGAAATTAAATATAAACAAAAACACTAGGAGAAAATTATAGAAAAAGATTGCATATGATGATAAACCAGTAGCACTTTTACATATATAGTACAAAGCACACCCTGCACTAACATAAATGCCAAACCGAGCAATTTCTATGATCCTTCAGGCATACTCATCACCGATTATTTTTGGACCTAGAATTAGCTTGGATAGTAACAAAACTCAGAGGTTTTAAGTTGATTTCATTTGCAGAGATTAAAGCAAAAAGATTAAATGAAATAGCAAACATTGCTGAAATTGAAGTTTGGGTATCAACATTGTCATTCTTGCAAACTTTTCCAGTGCTATAAATCTTGCCACATTATGCTCAAAGATTTTTTTTTTTTTTTTGCAGTGGCTTGATGAAAGGTAGCAGTACTTTACAGATATTATAAGTTGTGTAAAATAATTGCTAGCCTTGGGAATTCTCCTCTCTTTGAATGACATTTAAAATCGATGAAATTTAATTAAAAATACATATATCATAATTGCTGTGCCTAATTTTCCCCAACACTTGGCTTTCACATCTAAACCACCTCATTTTCTGTTTTTCCTATACAATGGCTCTCAGCTGGCTAGCATGAACTATTATGTCTTTGTCAAAAGCAGCCGGCACAATGTCAAAGTCTTTTTTCTCTGCTAAACCACGTCACAAGCAATTTGGTGCAATACAACTGGGAGTTTGTAATCCCTAACACAGCACACTGTAAGCATTAAGCTACGGACCGGAGGTCTCTTCAGAGATAGTCAACTTGTATAATCCTGAAGATAGCTGAAGCCTGAAGGCTTTAAACCTGTTTCCTAGCAGACCAGAAATCCCTCTTGAAGCATATTTATGAATGGTGGGTTTTTTTTCATCTGACACTCATAACAATGTAGATCACATTTTAGAACCCTACAAATAAAAATGTTTTCCAAAAAAGCGTGTGTTTTTGCACAAGCACATGCCTCCATTACAAAGATGAGCATCTTTTGGAGAAAGCACATGATATTAACTCTTACCTTTTTCCATCCAAAGAATACTGTATGCACAGTAGCAAAAACAGAGATCCTAATGTTGTTGAGCAGCATAGATAAAATAAATCTGAAAATTTTGCCTGGATATTGTTTTCCACACCATAAATCTCACATCTTTCCTTATCCTACACCCAGAAACCTTCCTGGCAACACTAAACGTAATCCATTTCATTAGGTCGCTATGAAATCTCCCGCTATGTGTCAGAATCCCTGATAAACCTCACTGATGTAACAAGTCCATGGATGCAAAATACATGGAGATCACACTGATACCTTTTCCTTCGTATTGACTTGGTGAGAACTTGGCCATTTGTTCTTACCTTAGCATCTGGAAGGGATGACTTTGGTAGCACTGTCATTGCTCTCGGCCAGCACCGCACCCGCAGCCTCATCGTTTCTGGGCTTTACGTCTTTGTACCGGCACAGGTGAGGGAAGGGAGTCTGGGCTGGGAGGTCTGCTCCTGGGTCTCTCGGTGGTCGCTGGGGCAATCATAGGTATCTCACACCTTCCTCCACACTTGGGTTTTCCTCTCTGTAAAACAAGAATCACAATCCTGACCTCCTCTGTGGTTTGCGTTGAAATCCATTGATGCAGTTACTGCTACTCTCAGAACCTCTTTAAAGCTGAAACTATTTCCTAAATTGGTTCATTTTTAAAAGATTTTTCTTAAATAAGAGAATCCCTTTTTTTTTTTTAATTTTAAATAGCTCATTTAAATTCATATTTAATGAGTTCTTGTAGCTTAAGCTGTCAGAGCTATTGCCTCTCTTTCTTAGCAATTCTTGAAGTGGTAAAGATATTGGCTAAATATTACAAAGTAACTAATTAGGCCTTCAATTACCATTAAAATTGTTTAAACTGCTATCTACTGACATGAGAACCTTTAGATCCTATAGTAGGCATGAAGTACCTCACTGTTCCAAATACAAGAACAGGTTACTCTTACATTAAATGGAAGACTATATAAATTATATTTATATATAAACTGTTTCTAACTAAACATTACAAAGGAGCTTGTATTATCACAAGCAATACTAAACATTACAAAGGAGCTTGTATTATCACAAGCAATTATTTAAGAAGTAATCAAAAGACTTTTTCCCTTCAAAATGAAATTCGAGCCCTGCTATAGTCAAAACACTTCCCAGCTTTGTTTTTGTTACATTAGTAAAGACTTGTTAAGAAGTCACCTTCAATAAGAATATCTGTAGAATACCTTGTATATATTTAAAAGGAAAGTTATTTTCTTGCAGAAAAAAGCTCCATGCTTATCTTTTGTTAGCTTAAGGCACCAACTGGAACATATTACTTCTCTGGGAGATGTCCTAATTAAAAATATCCTCTCAAAACAACTTAACAAGGAGGAGGTCTCCTGTTCCTTAAAAAGATACTGCTGTTGCTTGATTGCCTCTTTTTTCTTTTTTGTTTTAAACCCAAATGGCTGCCTTAATTACAGTCTGCAGTAGCTTCTCCCCAAATTAAAGGTTATTGTCAAGCACTCTCTGCAAGACAATGCTAAAGCAAGCTGAAAGATATAAAAATCCATCCTGGAGTTTATGCAGTTGAGACCTGAAGGCAACAGGGCTAGTTTTATGGTAAAGAAAAAAAAGCACCATTCTCATTAACAATCATCGTGTCTGCCACTTTCTGAACGGAGCCAGTAATTGCCCAGAAGTCTATATAATTAGCTTTAGCACTGAAAGAGGGGAAATTTAGATTAGATATTAGAAAGATGTTCTTTACTGTGAGGGTGGTGAGACACTGGAACAGGCTGCCCAGAGAAGCTGTGGCTGCCCCATCCCTGGAGGTGTTCAAGGCCAGGCTGGATGGGGCTTGGAGCAACCTGGTCTGGTGGGAGGTGTCCCTGCCCAGGGCAGGGGGTGGGAACTAGATGGTCTTTAAGGTCCCTTCCAACTCAAACCATTCTATGATTCTATGAATCAGAAGGATGCCAATTACCATGTTCTGTAGGTCTTAGGCACACAAGGAGCCTCCAAATGCCTTACACTAGAAAGGATACACTTGTTATTAATTAAAAAGACCATAACAAAGAATAATAAAGATATTAGCAACTAGGTTTGCATTGATAGTGAAAACAGTGTCTCCCTGTGTCAAAAAGCTGGTGGTGAGCAATCCAGAAGCAGCAGCAGGGAGGAAGATGTGTACCATATGGTTTCTGGGGAGGCAGCCGAGCGACTCCCGGTCCTGCTGCTGGGGTTATGGAGCGTTGTGGGCAGGTTTCCATCCCTGAAGCACAGGGAGGAGAGAAGGACAACCTCCTCTGCCGCAGAGAGACCGTGGAGCTGCTGCTTCCCGTGGCGTTGCAGTGCTGGCAGGCGCCAGCTGCACTCGTACCCATCCCTCCGTTTTCAGCCCATTCCTCTGGCTGTTTTTTTTATTTTTGGCCATTAGTCTGAAGAGACTCAAACCAACAGTTCCTGTCTATGAGGAAGAGGGCCCCAACTACAAAGGTAAAAGGGGATTAAAAAGACAGAAAATAGAGGGAGAATTTCCTGTACCCTTCTTATTACAGCTGTGCTTTGTGCAGAAAATAATTTTCCATCCCTCTAGAGAGACCCCCAAGAAGCAGCATAACCATCTAGCTGAGACTCAGATGCCTTTCCCTGCAGCACTAGATGTATTTTTCAGGACTCCCATCCACACAGAGATCTGCTGTGACTCGGTTCGACTTGTGAAATCTGATCACAGCATAAGGTGATATGACTTAAGGCAGAGCCAGGGCTCTAAGTCAGAGAGAAAAATTATTGTAGTGCAGTAAATAACAGCACTAGAAGCTCTGTACAGCATAACTTTCAGACAGATTAAAGCTACCTTAGGCTGCAAATTCGTGTGATCTTCTACCAGTTACATTAACTGTTTGGAAGCGGGTATTGATGGAGTCTTTAGGGCAAAAGAGTGTAACTAACTCCTGAATCATGCATACTGAGATCATACACCAATTACTTGATCTCCTTCTGCAGTTAGCTCCAATCAGATTACTGTGATTATAAGAATGCATAATTATGTTTATGTTAGAGAAACAAAGACATTATTTTCCATTATTATAAATCAAGTCAGCAGAGTTCACTGTACCATTTTCCTAGAAATAGAGATTCCTTTTCTTTTCCTCACCACTGATTTTAAACGGTGATTCTCATCATGCATCAATCTAAAGTTAACTTCAATCTTCAATGAACCTAGTCTAAAAGTACAGTAGCGTAAAGGGAATTTGGTTATACTTGAGGATTATAACAGTGACGAGTTTTCTTGGCAATCTGAGATGATCTCCCCATGTACTTTTGTCCCCGGACAAGGCATCAGCCGTTATACTCTCTGCCTATTGGACATGCCAGGTTCTAGGCTTTCATAGTTTTACGGTCATGAATCTGACTCCCCTCAGCCTGACCAAGGAGGCCAGGAAATGCTCGAGAAAATATGAACTAACACATTCTGGGAAAGTACACATGTTTCAGTTTGTTTATGCTGAGCAGAAGCTCTGAAACTTTATACACGAGCAGATAAGGCACCCATGCTCAGATTTTATATCTACAGGGTCCTTGGAATGATAAAATCAAGAGAAAAATATGCAAGAGGAGGAAATTATTCTCCTCCCCCACTCTCTTTTTCCCTTTGGTCCTGTCTCACTTGCTTCTGAAACTGCCCTACCAATTCCCATAAAGCTAAACGGCATCTGTGCCTCTTTACTCCTCTGTAATGGACTCCAGCCAAAGTCAGGGACCGGAGCAAGGAGAGACTGGAATGCTCATACTTCCCAGCGATTTGGACAAAAAAGCAAGCTAAAAGGAGGCAAAAACCTCCTTGGAGGTGCAAACCTGGCACACCATAGATTTAGGAAGTCCATGTGGCGAAAAGACATGAAGATTAAAGTTGGGTACAGATTAAACTTTTGGTCTTTGAAGACTTTGGGATCAACAGCTGAAAGCTACCCTGACCCAGAAATCTAAAGAGGAGGAAACTGCATCAGATCAGCTAAAAAATTCTAACTGCTCAGCTGGAGCTCTAGATTTTTGTGCCTGTCTTTTACTTCTGTTTTGACTGTAAGTTTTACTTTAAAAAATTGCAGTAACAAAATTACAGAAGAAAATGCTTCGATGATTTCAAACTTCGCAGAAAATTAAAACAGGAGATCTCTCTGAATCTCTGCTTTCTGCTGAACATTTTCAATTTAGATGAATTGCCACTTCCAAGAGAATCGTGTGAACAAACCAGATCTTCCCTGGGTTTTCCAGGAACTCCAGTATTCTCAGCAACAAAACCTGTCTGAGATATGCAGCTTTCCGAGACTTTCTGACTGTACTTGAATCAAGATAGAATTTGAGGAACTAATCAGTTTTACCCAGAGGCACCTTCTTAATTGTAAGCGTTAACACTCTGTTACCATAATGTAGTCTGTTGACAGTCATATTACTATAAAATAGACCAGGAGGACAAACGACGCTCATCTTTGCTGGTCCCAAAATGCCTCAGAGCAGTTAAAAAAGAAGTGTTTTCTAGTTTGGAGGTAAAGATAGAGTGAAGAAGAAAGCCTTGCACTGCTTTGCAGTGAGACTGGGACTGCATTTTGCAGGCAGTGCTGCAGAAGCGAGGATGGATTTGTAGTGCAGAGCATGCCAGCGACTGCACTGGATGCTCACAGAGCTAATGGGGAACATGTTCAGAAACGAGCTTGCACCACAACAAAGAAATTAATCACAATTTGTTAGCATGAGTCTGAAAACAATTTCTCTGGGTCTGTATTGACTGCAGTTATATTTGGCTTTGAGTCTCATCAGCATTTATAGTTCTCAAAATACTGTAATATAAACATTATTTCACTGGGGCAAACTTCCATTAGATTTAAGGTCCGTGAAAAGAGGGCGCGTTTATCTTTGAAACAGAATCTAGATTAAAGCGGTAGCAATTTGCCAGAGCAGTCTCCGATGCCATGTGGTTAAGAAGCCTGCAAAGCCAGTGGAGCAAAACCAGTGCAAAAACGGGATGGAGCGAAGGCTCGGGGCTTCTCTCTGTAATCACGCCTCGGGATTGGGATACACCGCAAATTTAGCACAGCGCCACAGCCGGGACGACCTAATGATTACAGTCTGAACGTATTTAATCTCTTAGACACAAGCATCTTTTCTTCTCCTTAAACCCAGCTTGAGTACAGGATGGGCCGAACAGCATGACAGGATAGCAGAGAGCATGCCTGCAATCAGTTTTTCATCGGTCCCTCAGGATGAAAGAGGAATATGTGAGTCATTTTCTTGTACAATGGCGAAGGCTGAATCCCACTGCATCTGGTTAATACCAAGGACTGTCCAAACAGTATTCCATTGTGATTTGTCACAGACTACAATGCGATCATAAATGTTTCTCAGAGTATTTTTTATGGGTTTTGAGCTCAGCAATAAAATACTGTTCTTTGAGTGGGATTTCAGTTACAGAACTCCTATGCTAATGCCTAGTAATAAAACAATTTCATCAGTAAGTGATAAATGATTGTGATTAGTTCTGCACCTATACATTGAACAATAGAATACTGAAGCACAATGACAGAGCCGTTCATGTGGGCTCAAATTTGTTGGGTTTTGTGCCTTTTCAGACTCCTGTTTTGAGTCTTTTTACACTGACGTTTCATAAGGGGCTCTTGCAGCAATAAAAACAAAGTTAAGGAAAACATTCAGGAGTTTGTACAAATGTTATCAAAGCGTTCTTTCTGATACGTGTTCAGTCTGGTGGGAGGAAAGGGGCTTGGGGTTTGCTTCTTTTCTTTTCTTTTGTAAAACCAGTATGGAGATTCTTGCTGTGTGAGGTAGCCTTCCTTTTTAGTCAGCCTGTTCCACGTTTGTAAGGATCCTTCACCTCCCCGCCAGCCGATGACCGGCTGATGCAGTAACAGTTAGCTAAGCAGTATTCCATCATGCTCTGTTTGGATTGCTTTAAAGTAAACTGATCCTCACTTTACAGTAAACTTGGGTCTGAACAGATATTTGGGGCTTAAAGTGGTGTGTAAAATGAGCAGATACGTTGTTCTGGTTTCTCCTAAGCAGCCTCATGATAGAGGGGAAGCTCTGCCAAGAAGCTGGTAACTACCAACCTCGAAAAGAAAGTGGAGACAGGCACCATCATAATCACAGCATACACCTCCCACTGGAAACTAATTTTACTTATGAACCACAAAACCGTGGGTGAAACTGAGAGAAAAAGACCCAGTGCAAAGCCCACATGAGATGGAGACAACGGGTCTTCACTCTTCATTAGGCCACCAGGGTCTGAAAGAGGCTCACCAGTGACGGGGCCACTCCGGGCACCCCGTGCTGCTGCACCACCCCAAGACCAACGCAGCCGGTCTCACTGCTTAAACGTGGTCACATAAACCCGGCTGGCAGGCACGGAGCTGGTGCAGTTGTGACAGGGCATGCTGGCCCATGCAAGGGTGGCTTCAAAGGCCAGGTTGGGAGCATCGCCTCCATCCAACGGCAGGCGGGCTGTTTCTCCGTTTGCAGGAGATGGAGTGCAAGGCAGCAGCATATAAAGAAATACCTGAGGTCCCACGGGATTGCTAGCTCTGGCCTGGTGCTGGCACCACACTGCTGCCTCAAGACCTGCCCTTCGGGCCAAGAAGGCTCCTGGGGTGCATTAAAAAGAATGTGTCCAGCAGGTTGAGGGAGGTCATCCTCCCCCTCTACTCTGGCCTGATCAGGCCATATCTGCAGTACTGTGTCCAGTTCTGGGCTCCCCAGTTCAAGAAAGACAAGGAACTACTGGATTCCCATGCACATCCCGCAGTATTAACGTTCGAGGGAGTGATCCTGGAGAGTCCCAGTCTTTCATTAATCACAACTAACACTGAACGAACTGTGTCATAAGCTGTCTGCATTTCACATTTAGAAAGAGACTCACGCTCTTCGAATAGCCCTCAACGACGGAACTTATTCCCGGAGAGCCAGCCCTTCCTGCAGCCTGCGGGACAGGAGGTGGGTCCGGAGCTGCCTGCAGACAGACTGCCTCTCTGGAATGTGCTTTGCTCCGGCAGCTGCCGGCACTGGATGCAGCGACCTCGCTGCAGTCCCAGCCGTGCCGCACGCAACAAGCTACTGCTGGTCTTAATTGCACAATAGGCTTAGGCAAACATCCCCAAAATAGAAGAAACCCACTTAAATTGCCTTATGTAATTTCAAACTAATGAATGCATGGATTAAAGTCCACATCCTAAGGGAGCGGTCACACTGTGCTAGCATACTTTCATGGAATCATAGAATCAAAGAATGGTTTGAGTTGGAAGGGACCTTAAAGACCATCTAGTTCCCACCCCCTGCCCTGGGCAGGGACACCTCCCACCAGACCAGGTTGCTCCAAGCCCCATCCAGCCTGGCCTTGGACACCTCCAGGGATGGGGCAGCCACAGCTTCTCTGGGCAGCCTATTCCAGTATCTCACCACCCTCACAGTAAAGAACATCTTTCTAATATCTAATCTAAATCTCCCCTCTTCCAGTTTAAAACCGTTACCCCTTGTCCCATCGCTCCGCTCCCTGACAAAGAGTCCCTCCCCAGCTTTCCTGTAGGCGTCCTTTAGGTACTAGAAGCAACTATAAGATCTCCCTGGAGCCTTCTCTTCTCCAGGCTGAACAACCCCAACTCTCTCAGCATATCCACAGGCAAAGACCAAGCATCTCTCTTCCACATCCATTCTTAAAAATCTTTTGTACCTTGAAGCATTCAAAATTTCATAAAACTTCAGCCATCAAGAAAAAAACCACCACACCCTGTTATCAATTCTGCCGCTTCACTGTTTCCTTGTCTAGGAGCCGCCTACGTGTTGCCTGGGGTTGGTAGGTACATGTTGCTCTGTTTGTCCAGCTCCACGCTCAGCAGCACTTTGCCCCCTAATTAGGATGGCTGAGTGAAGAACAGAGCAGGTTTAACTGAGACCGTGGTTTTGCCATGTGAGAAACAGCACCCGCAACCCAGCGGTCCTGCTGGAGTGGGAAGCTGGAGGAGCCAAGAAAGACTTTGACCGTGGTGTTATCTAAGTTTTGGAAACTTGTTTTATTTCTAAAGGGGTAGATTAGGAGTGCGGGGAACACCAAGTTTAAACCAGCTTGACACTACTTGGCAAATTCTAGTCATTGTCCGTGTGATCTATGAAAATCATGGAGTAAAATGAAAACAGATTGAAAAGACAAACAGTCATTATTTCTGCAGGGTAAGAGCTTGATCCTGGGAATATGGCTTGGAAAACTGGGTGCTTAGGAAATGCAGGAGGGAGTAAATCTGCTAGATTAATTCTCCTTTTCACTCAGTTACTGTCGTGCTGCACGGCGGTACTGATGAGAAGTGTGATCGTAATTCTCTCTTGCACCTCTGTTCCCCTTTGTGCACACTTTTAATGTTGAAAACACTCGTTTTTGAGAGTATACATTCCTTATTACTGACATCTGATGGCTTTGACTAATAGTTGAAGAGACGATGAATCAATATTCAAGTTTGTTCATGTTGTTCACTGGTAATAAGGAAACAATAACTCTGATATTCTCCCTCTTGGGATTATCTTGTCTCTATGGAAAAAGACCTACTGGCTTCCCTGCGAGGATCCGCGGTAGCGCAATGTTTTTTCTTCCTTGTTGCAAAACAGGTTTTTAGCAGATGTGAGGACATTCTTTTGTCTCAAGTATTATCTTTACTTTCTGCACTGTATAAATGTTAATATCAAGGGCTCCACATTTATTCCAAGATTTTTTTTGACATATAGAGGTCTGGTATAAATCTACTTAGGGATTAAAACTTGTGTTTGGTAGCTGATTGCTCAGTGGTCTTACCCTTAAAGAATAAATATTAAACACTTTTTAAAAATTACAATGTGCTTTTTCCATCTCAGCCACTTGTTCCCGGCTGATTTGGTTAATATTGACCAACATATAAAATATTAAAGACAAAGACACTGTCTCTGGAAATCCTTGAACCACAAACTGCTGGAGAGTATTCAGAGGAAAAAGCATTAAAAGTTTACCCTGTTCTTATACTCTTCTGTTCACATCTGATATTGGTCATTGCTAGTAACGGGTTGCTGGGCTGGACGACCTTCTGATGTGTCCTGAAATGGCTGTTCTTAAATTCATCATCCCACCCTGGCAGAAGGGAATGACCTTTTATAAAAGCAGGCTTCATGTAAATGAGCCAAAATATGAGCCAAAAAGCACTTTTAATATCAGTTTAGGGGCAGATTCTGCTGCTTTTCCTTCAAGTGAAGGGAACCACACTCCTGACGTCCTGCTATGGAAATCAGTGCAACTGCTGAAGGAGGGAGTCTCTGCCCCACATAAATAAGAATGTCCCTGAATAATTTTGCTCATTTATTTCACACGTTAAAAAAGTAATTAGCAAAATGATTACAAAACCAACTTCATCCAGTTCTACTGTGGGAAATCTCACCAGAAGACAAGTAGACTGAATTAACTATGGTGTTACCAGAGCAAACATTGCAACAGAGCCAGAGCAAAGGCACTTCTGCCTTGCCCCTGGTCTGCAACAAACACCTCCTGCAGACAAATGAGGACTCTTGCTCTTAATTATGCACCCATTAATAATCTCAAGGTTTGTTCTAGTAATTCTAAGTTTGTTCTAAGTTTTTTTAGATGTGGCAAGTCACTAATTGTGCTTTGAAGACTTCCGAGATGACAAGAACCTGTCCCCCCCGCCACGTTTTCTCTCACGCAATCAAATCTTGTACATCAACGCTCCTTGTGCTCTTTGCTCCTGCCTTTCAGAAAAGTGTAACTGGAAAGATAAGTAGGCAGCTTGGTCCTATCCAGCTTCTGAAAAATGTCTATGCTTTGAACATTGTGCCTGTAAAAAGATCTTGTCTCTCAGTACCATGAATTCCACCAAATGACAGCCTTCAGAAACAGACAGCCCCATTAATTTGTCAAAAGACCGACAGCTAAGCAAGGCACATGGGAGACAGGAAATGTTACCAGAGATAGGAACATTCCCTTTGCTTTATCTTCCAATCAATTCAGAATATTACATCAGGAGAACGCGAAGGCTGGCATGCATGCTCAATACTGCTTCTCACAAAGCCTGAAAAACTCTGGGGTCTTTCCATATCTGTCAATCACGTTCCTTGATAAGCCTTATTTTTTTTCCAAGAGGGGCTTTTGAAAGATCTGATCGCATTAGCAAAAATGAGCATGATGACGCACAGAGCTTAGCGAGCTTGTCCCCATACCATGCTCTTCAAGCCCAGACGCAGTGAGGTTGTCCTCTGCCCAACCTCATGCAGATCTGGGAGCTGAGAGGCCTCCAAGTCGGAGCTGACTCAGCTCTGACCCAGCTCCAACGGCTGGCCAAAGAGCCGGAGCCTGCTGCACCCAGCTGCGTGGATAGCCTCTGGCGAGTCAGACTGCAAATGCAGAAAAAGCAACTAAAAAAAAGGCAGGAGATGAGTTAATGCCAGCCAACAGGTTATTCAAGGCGGCAGAATTGCCTAGTGCTTGGAGAGACACAGGCGCTTTTCCTGATTTGGTTTTTGGTCTCTTAAGTTACTGACAGGGCTAACATTTCTTATCTCAATATTCCCCTTGTCTTTTCTGGAAACTGTTTTGGGATTTACTAGTAAAAAGTAACACCTTCTAGAAGAGCAATATGGAAAAACAGCAACCTAATTATTACATTATTATTATTAAAGCAATCTCAAGCACCGTAGCATTGCATTTTGTCCAGATATACTGCTGAATAAGACTGGATTGTTTTGTAGTTGGGGAAAATACAATAGTAAACTGAATAGCCAATATAAAGGAAAAAGACAGAATAAATCGTAATAAAGGTCCACTCTGTTTTTGTCATCTATGAATAAAGCTTTGAATTTTAAACAGTCTCCCTGTGAGGCTGCTTAACATTCGCCAAGACATAGCAAGTACACAACAGCTGTGCTCACAGCCTTAACTCATAATGGAAAGAAGAGAATTTTATTACTCACCTGACTTATTTTTTTAAATTTCTTTCCCCTAGGAGATGCAGACTGAAAACAAGTTACATCAAAGAAGTCAAAGGGAAAAAAAAACACAAACCCAAACCCCAACAGCTTATTCTGTTTTGTCCCCCGAACTCTCCTCTCTGGAATCTTGGTATTTTCAGAGTATCAGCTTCACCAAGAAATCTGTAATGTCATCGGGAACTGGGAGGTTCCTTTGCTGACAAGCTCCTTAAATAAAGGCACCAAGCATCTTGCATAGGATTCTTTAAAAACTTCCTGCCCTCTCCAGCAGCTCCAAATAAAATAGACTGCCTTTCTCAATGCAGATCTGACAACGTACATTATCATCACCATTCTAGCAGTAAAAAAAAAAAGGAAAGTCTTTAACATGGTCAAATGAAATATTATGAATATTATAAATATTCACTTTAACTTACTCTAGTTTGTCCTTTCCATTACACCCCTCGCCTGCTAATTTGACCAACGCTTTTCTCTATACTTCTCTTTTGGGAATACTAGCTTTGCACGCAGAAAAAAAATAAATATAACAGCCTACGTACAGGTGCTGTTCCCCAGCAGGAAGTGTTTATGATTTGTCCTAGGTCTGTAATGAACAAAATTTAATTAGAAATACAACCATATCTTCAAATCAAATCATAATCCTACTGCCAGGCTTTGACAGGAGAAACTGCAATAGGTGCCTGGGACAGCTTTCTAACGGTTTGCATTTTTATTTGCTCCCAAACCAACTTGTGAATCAAAAATTTCTGGCCTTAAACCCACTAGCTTACTTTGCTTAAACCTTAAGAGTTGTGGTTTTCAGGCTTTTTGATTTGCAAATGCCTCAGGCCCCCTTATGAATTCAAGTTGTCTGATAATAGGTTTGCTTTTTTTTTTTTGGTTACTTTTTTTATGAAGCCCTTAAAATTCATTCATGAATCATGAAGGTTTTGCAGACCACAGCTGGAAAACCACTGTTTGAAGGGCAGCAGCTTGCCCATACCATGCAAGTCATATCAGCGCTCATCTTAACTCCGTGACCTATCATCATGTAAAAAACAAAATAATACTAAAATTTAGGAATAGTAAACAGACTGAGATGAGGGTTTCTGGAACCTGGGCTATTTTAACACAGACCAACCACAAGGAAACCAGACGAACCTCTGTAGCAGACTAACATGCAACAAGAACAATTCTCAACACAGTTATA
This sequence comes from Dromas ardeola, assembly GCA_013398915.1. NCBI lineage: Eukaryota > Metazoa > Chordata > Aves > Charadriiformes > Dromadidae > Dromas > Dromas ardeola. Next base: position 858,104 of record VYZM01001454.1, read on the forward strand.
GACTTGGAAGCTAAAGACTGTAGCCCTCCCAAACAGGCTAGTCAACTGAGTTGAATAGTGCTCCTTTGTAAAACGACTTTCTTCAAGAAGTTTCTCACGAAGAACTTATTCCCCTCCCACCCCCTGAAACAGCAGACTGTGTTCTGAATAAATATCGTCCTTCAGCAGATACCGACTCTTACTTGCAAGGCGCATCTACCCGATATGCCCAGTGGCCCTGGGTCACCCGCCCTCTGGCTAGAGATCCAACGCCCTGCTGCCAGCGGGCCGTTAGGGATTCAGACATAAAACCTGAATTAGTGCTTCAACTAAATAAAAGAAACCGTTAAACCAGAGACAACTGCTTGAAACCTTCCAGATTTGAAGAATTGGCAATTATTTTTCTCATTAGCTCTATCTGGCATAGCTGTTCCCTGCATCATCCCTCCCCATCTCCTGGTTTTTCAAGGATACACAAGAACAACGGTGGAAGCTACTGTAGCTCGGGCAGTCCTGTACGCAAACACTGGAGTAAGCCTCAAAAGGCAACTACAGAACAGACTGGGGAGTCTGAGATGAACTAACAAGGCACGGAGCTGAAAAAAAAGTCACAAACCAAACCACAAAAACCTGTACTGTCCTCTTAATCCATCAGAAACGGTTACAGGATGCAAACTAAATTCCTGAAGACGCAAGATTTTATCACAGGAGTCCATTAGAAGTTATTTTTCTCTAGCTTAAAATCTACCTGTAATAGTAGTTCTATAACTTGGCTGGTCTAATACAAACTTACAAGAATAAAAGTGAGAACAGTAGGTCTTTCTGGGACACCAGCAAATTACATTTTCATTCTAAAGGTCAATTTGTTTATATTACCTACATATATAAATTTGAAGACTTCTTCAACAAAATCATTTGCCAAGGAGATTTTTCAGTCCCATACCCTATTTCTGTAACTCTTTGTAGCATAAAATGATTAGGATTTAGATCAATGCCAAATTCTCATTGCTGTCTCTCAAAGGGCCTCCGACTGAACAAGCTTTAGTTCGCTGTGCCAACCAGTACCAGCTTTCTTTTGGGAAATATATGTAATACACAAGCCAAATTGTTGCAGAGATCCCACAGAAGATGGGAAGCATTATTCAGCATGATTGTTTATATTCCATAGAATAAGAGATTAAAAGCAGGTGTTGAATAATTTTATTTAAATATTATTGCAGTGATTATCTGAAGAAATTGTGTATCTTTGGAACGTAATATAACTTACTCAAAGATTAATTCAGTGAAAATGATTCTTTGCCTCAATGAAAAATAGCCACTGAACTAATGCATCTCATACTTCATTACTTCAGACATAAAGAATTTAACCAGAGGGTCAATAATTATTGCGAGAAACCAAAGAAATATACAGAAAGCAAGTCAACAGTTACCGACAATTTTGTTTGCCATTCTCCTAAACCTAAGAAATCAGTCGACCCGTGAGCACCGACAGCTGGCAGCAGTGTGAACCTGAATACATGGTGGTAAACCTGACCCATCATTTGCAGAAGGCACAGCCAAACTCTTCCTTCACACTCAACAACTCTCTGCAGAGAAATCACGATGGGGATATAATCTAAAGCAGACGTGAGACAAGGGACAAACAGGATTATTGCAATGACTGGAAAACGTGTGTCTCCTACTTTTTTTAATCAACGAGTTCAAGAAAAATGAGTAGACATCATCAGCAAGTGAGCTTTTGCTTAAACTGAAAATATTACAGAGAAACACTGATCAAAGAGATAACTAACAAGTACCATTTGAAGTGGTAAGGAACTTACAGCAACTGAAATATTGAATGTATTGGCCCTCCTGGTATATATGGTTTATAATAGTCAGTTTAAACTAAAGAATACACAGTGAATTTTCTCCTGCAAATGCTCAGAGTTGACTCAGATGAATATGAAAAAGGTCAGCTGAGCAATACGGGAGTTCACAGGAATTAACATCAGGGTCTGAGTTCTGCTAGCCCAGACTGCCTACTGGACACATACATCATGTTTCATTAAGTACTACACAAGTGTTAATCAAGTTTAAAAACCTTTTCCTGAGATGTCCCAGGAAACGAGGTAGTAAAATTAAAACTGTTAGATGTCTGCTGAAAAGCAAATATATTTATTATGCACTTTCATATACACAGGGATTTTCGCTTAATATAATACAAGGAATAAAATAAAAATTTTACAATGTGAAATTCATTCAATGTACATTAAAGGCTATTTACAACCCACTCCAGGAAAAACAGTCTATCTGCAAACCAAGTTAACTGAGGAGTTCAGATGGGGAATATTAAGCATAACAGACATTTGCATAGCAGAGTAACTGATGAGGGAAAATACCTTTTTATTTTTAAATAAATGGTACTGTTTTCAATACTGATCACAGAGAAGACAAAAATGCATCAATTGTGCCTCTGTACCTCTTAATGCATTTCTCTTTTGAAGAGTTTTTCCACATGCATACAGTATTGATATCAGTGTCCACAAAACGGTCTTTCCCCTCGTGCTCCCATCAAGAATTTCAGACGTCTTGTTGAGATGACCTTGGAAGGACCAGTGAAATGGGATGAAGAGACACAAGATTCATGTTTTATTCAGGTTTTTCAGGTTGTGAGAACTGTTACATTGCCAGAAGAAACCGTGCTGAGTCACAGCAATGCAACTCCATTCACCTCCACTTGATTGTGCAGATGCGAAAGAGCAGCGCAGAACAGAGCAAACAACAGGGGGAACAGCAACTTTTCTTTGTACGCAAAACCCTCACAAATGATGATATTAAAAATCACACGCAACAGCAACGTGGAATTACACAGACCTTCTGAGAAAGGAGATGTTTTAAAGCAATTCATGCTCTGTTCCCAAGTGATACTCAAAATCCGTAAGAATTGTCATTCTGAAAGCATTTTCAACAGGTCTACTTTCTGCTGATTTGGGTATGAGGTTTCCCCACCAACTGTTTCAAATGTAAATATTATTCACACAAAACCCATCAGGCTATCTATAAGTTGTGGCCCCTTGTGAAACTGGCCATATTTTTACGTCCTCTGTCCACAAGGTGCAATTAATAACAACACAATAAAATTAAATAAATATAATCCCAATGACAGTCAAGGTCAGTAGAAAAATGTCGGCATTCAGGGATCCCTTTCTACAGAACAAAACATACACCTAATAACTAAGAAAAGTTGTATTCTTGCACAGTATTGCAAATGTACTGTACTTGAGGTTCGGAACAAGTTTGCTGAGAACATTTTGGTACTCTCTCTTTGCTGAGCCACTAACCCTCTTAAGGCCATTCTGCCAGACTCCTGTTATGTTTATTTTATAATTGTCCCACAGGGACAAGAAATTCAATACATGAAACATTCAGAATAATCAGTATTGCCGTGTGTGAACTTTTAACATCTAATTTTACTATATGCTGAATGCCTGACTATTAAAGATTCTTTTTACATTTAGTAACAAGCAAATAAGAATGGAGGTGCAAGATATTAAAAAAAAATGTTCTAATCATTGTTAATCATAACAAGACACAGAGCCCTTTAGTGCCTCAGAATATGCACTACGTATACATCCATGGGCCATTTATCAAAGTTTAAGGATAGCCGCACATCTAATTAATCCTCTATGAAAAATAACCTCAGCTTTCTACCATATTATTTGTGGAATGATCAGAATTAGAGTATGAAAAAGATGAATCCTAAGCCTTTAGAAGAAATACTCGCATACAAAAATAGGCTTATTTTCTAAAGAGCAAGGCTGTGTAACAGTGAATAGTAGAATATAGCTTGCATTTTTAGGAGAAAATAACCCACTTGTTTCATTTTGTCACTCACAGAGCTGTGCAAGTAAGATGTGCACATTCAGAGGAAAAACTCACACTGTTCACTTTCACAACAATGGCCTTGATTTTGTTCTCTTTCATGTAAGTAAAATTCTCCTGCCGTAAGAGTGGGGAACCAGCTTTCCATTACCCATAGATGGACTATCCAGGCTGCTGATTAACCATGCTCCAGGTACAGAGATACTCATGCTGGCTCTACCTGATCCACCCAAAGCAGTAACCACATTCATACAAGTTTGTGCTTTAAAGAGTTACTGTCTCACGACTAACTCAGTAATCTCTGTACTCCCCAGACAACCGTATTACTAACCGTTTGCTTTTCCGCTGTACTCTCACTGTCTATTCTCTCAGCCTCATCAACAAAGCACCTGTATTTTCCATGGTTTGTTTTACTGACATTTTCAATACAGTTCTTTACCTTAGAAAGAGCTGTTTCTAACGTATAAAGATATACATGAAAGCAGGATCAGACCTTTTACTTTAGCACCTAAAACATACCCATATCCAGTTATCTCATTACCATAAAAATAACGGAGGCTATTTAAGATCAGGTGTCCAAGACCAAATCTGCCTATTGCTTTCAGTGGTCACAGTCTGCCACCCAGATTTGGTGCTGTTGTACCAGGTAGTGGATTTTGCCTCTTAAAAAGCCCAAAGAGACTGCAGATGGTTGCAGTCCGACTCCTTTGCTACCACTGAACGGCTATTACACAGACAGAACACACAAGTACAGTATTTATAAAATACTGTTACAAGACTTGTATTTCTGGAGAGAACTTTTTGAAGTACACAGGGAACTGACCATACATTACAACAATGCAAATGTGACATACTGTTTGCTTATTTTCTGTAGCCACAGGAAAATAAATACAAAAAGCACTGCCTTTCCATACACAGTTCGCTGTGGCACATGCACCTCTACCAAGCATTCTGGAATAGGAAACCAGAATTCCGTGTTCTTACCATTTTCAGCTGTTATCAGGGAAATACAGCATATATCTTTCTGCAATTAAAAAAAGTGCTCATTCTGTGTATTAAATACAAAGTACACAAAATAAAATTTTGAAGCACAGAGGGTTATACTGAGAAGGCAGCCTGAAAATGTAGGCACGTTACAGTAATTAAGGTAACTGTACTGTAGTAATCACATTCTTGAATTTCTAGGTGGACTAAACAAGCATTGTATGCTTTCATCCCAGCCAGCTGATAAATCATTCGGAGCAGAAGCGCTTCTGTTCATAGCATCATGGAATTGGCCTAAAAGTACAAAACAGAAACATTAAGTTTTGCAGTACTCCGCAATACACACAGTTTGTCAGAGAGAGCGCTATATAATTTCTAATTAAAGTTAAAAGTACACAACAACATACCAATGAGGAAAAGTATTTCCTGCCTAACTCAGATCCTGTGATTGATTCCCTGTGCTCTCTACCATCCAAAGCAGCTACAAGGTCGCCACAGCAGGAGAGCTTCCTGAATGGAGCTTGGAAGCGGCAGTCAGGGAAGACAAGCAATTCCTCAGGTGCTCCGGTAGAGTATTTCTGATGTGATTCTCCACAGGTGACTAATTTATTCACTGGTCAGGGAAATTACTGTTTTTGTGCTCGAGACTTGGCAAAAGAGGAGGTAAATTATAGCCTGCACCAAGCAATTCATAATCCACATAAAATTGTTTTAAACGTCCGTATTTAAAATGAAGCTATGAAAAATTGTTAGAGAAAAAGCAAAAGGAACTATTTAGTTATCCACCACCTCATATGCTTAGCCACTTGCATAAATAAGTACTTCACAGAGAAACCCCCTGAATTTTCAGTATAGCACTATTTGTTCCAGATAAAGCAAAGCCCAATTTGAGCTTCAAAATTATATGTGGAATGTTCTGATTTTCTTTTTTTTATATACCTTGTTTATATTTTAAAATCAAGAAAGATGGAAAATTCATCAACGCTACTCTTTTGATGACAGGTCAGGTCAAATCAATACATCCTACGTCAGAACCATACAATTTATTTACCATAAAGTGTAACATGAAAGCAAGCACTGAACATCAGGCGCGGGTACAAGACAGTTAGGAAATACGGTTCTTAATTATACACTTTAATATGTTTTATGGAGGCAGGAAAAAAATGACAAACAAATTTAAATCCTGTTTGGACTTGATGTAGAAGTGTGGGAATCTAAAGTCCTTTTGACTTTTATGAAGATTTAGGGCCCATTCTCTCTCACCTGCTTATTCCTCTCCATGCCTGCTCCCTGTTGTCCTGCCTCTTCACTTTTGCCCGCCCCACAGCTCATCTTACCCTTTGCTAATGTAATTTTACAAACGTGCAGGCGCTAGTACATAGCTTTTTGAAACACTGTATTGTTTCAAATATTTTAATTTAACCAGAATGCCAACCCCAAGGAAACATCTCGGAGTCCTGCACAATATTTTAACACTCTGCAATTCACGCGAGACCTCAGCTACATCCAGACAGATGCACTCCATTAAAGTGAAATCCATTTCCAGGACATTTCAGGAAAAACCCTGTCTGTGTTTTTGACAGCTGAAAACAACCCATTTGTGGATTCTGCACCACCTGCAATTGTCCTAGAAACCTGCAGGCTTTGATGACTTGCAGCAGAACGGCCAGCAAGAACATTATTGTTCTAAGGAGCAGCAGCATGATCTGCCAAAAATGCAGCATTTACACAATCAAAAAATATGTTTTAAAAAATACGCAAATAAGCAGTAAGAGATGTGCATACATTTCATAAAGATGCTGCTTCTTTGAAATTCAACTATAAAATATATTAATTATTAACACATTCCCAGTACCCTAAAAAAGATAAACCTCATCAGGAAGAGGGAGAAAAATAGTTCTATTTTAGCTGACTCACTGGCAATTCAGGTCTGAAAACGCTAGATAAAAGTCCTTTTTCAGCTTAAATTCAGTATGAGAGTCAAAGTGAGAAATCTAAATAACTCCACTGATTAAGAACTACAGAATGGTCAGAAAATTGGTACCGTAACATAGCTTCTAATCTTGCTCTGAGGAATGCCATCTCTCTTACAGGAGGGTTACCTTCACAGTAACAGAAATATAAAATCAAAGCTTTAGCATAGTATTTGTAGATAATTATTCTACTGAGGTTTTACATTTAAAATCCAAATTCACAAAAGTGGTTGCCTGTAACTTACAAGAATCTTCAGAAGCTTCCTGAAAAGCACTTTTCTAAATAATGAAATAATTACTGCATCTGAAAATACCACAGATTAAAATTCCCAGCTATCTTATGTTTGAAAAGAAAATTCCAAATCAATGCTACATGAAACTTGCTGTATTATTCAGTCACATATCAAAGACAGTGGGGTAATATTTGAGCAATCAGAAATCAACAGAAAATATGTAGGTGAACCAATTCCTCTATGGTTGATGATTTTAAACAACTGCAAAACAAATACTTGCCAGGTTGAGATTTTAACGTTAACGGTTTTCATTAAGAAAGCAATGATGATGATAAATGACAATGAACCCTAATTTTAGCGTATTTAAAATGCACATGATGAAATACACACATTTGCTTCCTTTGTGACTGGATAAGTTACCTTTTATAATGGTGTTTCCTTCTTGTAGTTGAAACTTGGGTCGCTACCTTCAATCTGAAGTTTTAAGGCTTGCTTAAGGCTGAGTTCTGTCTCCGCGGGAGGATAGCCTTCCAGTACTTCCTGATGCCCTCTATCCTGCACTGTTCGTGGGACAGAAACTCTACCGAGAAAAACCTGATTGCTCTGAAGATGGTAATTTGGATTCGTCATAATTCCATTTCTCTTCTTCTGCTCTCCGCTCTGTTGGTGAATCAGGAACTGTTGCTGAGATCGACCAACTTCTTGCGGAGCTGGAGGGACCAAAATTTTGCACTGTGGCTCTGGCGGCATTGATTTAAGTGGCACACTTGTCCCAGATTTGGCAATAGGTACTCGTTTATCAAACTGAGTCATTTCATACTCTAACACTTTGGGTTGGGAGGAACTACTTTGTTTTATTTTTTTTCCAGCTGACCCAGATTTGCTGGAGTTGTCCGTTTTCCCCCCTTTGTTAGCTTTAGTTGATTTCAAACTAGGTTTTACTTGGCTCCATTCAAATTCACTGCTTGGTGAATTATGATTTTGACTTAGGGAATGAGTTGTGGAAGAAGGAGAAACAATAGACTGCCTACTTCTGCTGCGTGGCAGGGAATGCTGCTGAATTTGCTCTGTGAATGACAGGCTGTGGAAACTATCAATGGGCACTGTCTGAGCAGTCGCAGTCGACGACGTGGTGCGGAGAGAAGAATTTTTGGAACTTTTCAGGGAATTATTTGATAAAGATGATTTCTGACGGTCAACCGTAGAATCAGGAGACTCTGAAGGAGAACTGAAGGCATGAGCAGGCCCATTAGATAAGCCACGCATACTAGGCTGCATATCTCCACCAGTACTCCCTGAACTATTTGACTTCATTGTTAAAGACTGCAGTTTAGAGGAGACTGACTGTAAGGGTTTTTGCTCCATTGTGTGGACTGGAGACGGAGTGCAACCATTCAGAGTAGATGCACCATATTTTTCCAGTAATTTAATAATCTGAGAGTGTCCATTTTTAGCTGCAACACGCATAGCAGTGCGCCCAAACTGGTCGGCATGATTTGGATCAGCACCATGCTCCAATAATATCTGGACAACGTCAATGTGCCCTTCTTGGGCTGCAATGCAGAGTCCAGTAGCACCTTGATTACACGTATGGTCAACCAGAGCTCCATGCTCAATGAGAAGCTGCACTACCTTCACATGACCTTGCCATGCAGCAGACTGCAAAGCAGATCTCTTCTCATTATCTGCAGCATTCACATCAGCATGGTACGTTATCAGCACCTGTACCATCTCCAAATGGCCCTGCCAGCAGGAAACATGGAGTGCCGTTCTTCCTTCAGCATCACTTGCTTCTACGTTTGCACCATTTTCTAAAAAATACTCAGCCATCGTAAGCTGGTTTTCTAATGCTAAGATATAAAGAGTTGGCCGGCCGTCAGCATCTTTGTAGTTTACATCTGCTCCATGGCTGAGCAGCAGTTCAACTATATCTCTGTGACCTTCTAAAGCAGCAACCCGGAGAGCATTTCTCCCATCATAGCCTCTCTGATCAATGTTGGATTTATTTTCCAGTAATATCTGCACACAATCATAGTGACCTTCTTGTGCAGCTAATATAAAAGGTATACGTCCATCATTATCAATTTCATTTGCTCTAGCACCTTGTTCTATAAGAGCTTCACATATCAACCTATGACCTTCAAAAGCTGCCATGTGCAAAGGTGTCCAGCCTGCATCATCTCTATGGTTTTCATCTAGCCCCCTGTCCAGCAGAGTCCGTACTACTTCAACGTTGCCTTGTGCAGAGGCTATGCTCAGAACTGTTCTCCCTTCGCTATCAATGCTATCAACAGCTGCACCCCAAAACAAGAGAGTATTTACAACTGAAGCGTGGCCCATGGAGGCTGCTGCCAGAAGTGGTGTACGACCATTGTTGTCTGTGTGATCAACATCAGCTCCTCCTTCTAGAAGTAGATCAACAACATCTACATGTCCTTCATAAGCAGCTACCAGCAGCGGTGTCATGCCGTCTTTATCGCAGTGGTCAACTTCAGCACCACGGTCAATTAGAAGACTAACCACGGAGGCGTGTCCCTTACTGGCTGGTACACAAAGCGCAGCAACAGACAGGGCAGTCCTTCCATCCACATCCTCATGGTTTACCTCCGCACCGTGATCCAGCAGGTGCTCCACGATCTCTTTATGCCCCATGTACGCGGCTGCAATTAAAGCTGTTCTGCCCTCATTATCAGCTTTATTAACTTCAGCACCATGTTGAAGCAGATTCAGCACAATATCTTCATGTCCTCCCCAAGCTGCTGCTCTCAGCGCCGTTCTACTATCAGCATCTGCACAGTCCACTTTGACTCCGGCATAGAGGAGCGCAGAAACCACCTCCGTGTGCCCACCCCATGCTGCAGATCGCAATGCCGTCCAGCCGTCATGATCTGTGTGATTAACGTTAGCCCCACATCCGATCAAGCAGTTGACAACCTTGGTATGTCCCTGCCGAGCAGCTAAGGTAAGTGCTGTTTGCCCATGAGTATCTTCTATCTCCAAATCTGCTCCCCTTGAAACCAGTAAGTTAACGACATCGAGATTGCCGCTGTACGCTGCATTGGCCAAGAGTGTTCTCCCGTTGGAATCACACTGGTTTACCGATGCTCCATTGTCTAACAAGGTGCGAATGGAATCTTCTCTCTCCAGAGCCTGCCGAACAATGCAAGACGTGCGGTCATCTTCACTGTTGACATGAGCGCCAGCTTTTACCAGCAGCTGTAATACTTCTTGTTCTTTAGGAATTAAGGTTGACAGGGAGTCTTTGACAGGTGTGCCATTCCATATCATCCATAAAGCCAGCTCGGAAGTCTCTAACTGTAAATTTGAATTAATTAGATGCAATGCAAACTCTTGAGCTTCTAATGGTGTTAAATCCTTTGCTCGGCAAGTGTAACTCATTGCCAGCATTCTGTGTCCCTCTGCTGCATTACACAAGTATTTCTGTGTACAGTGCTTTACATCTAGCAACCATTCTGCAAAACTGTAATGAAACAAGATTTTTGTATTTCCAAGTCCATCAATAAGGACTTTTGACAGGACATCCAATTTGCGTTGAAAGTCTTCCATCGTCAACGTCATATTTTTGGTCCACACTGCATGATACAATTCCGTTGTGGTTAATGGCCTACAGGCTGCGAGAATGACATTAAGAATAGGCTGGACTTTCGCAAATTGTTTTCTCACAAAAAGTCTCTGACAGAGCCAAAGGTATAGGCCATTTAACGTTCCCGGAATATCACGGATCTCTCGTAACATAATAAAATTCTCCACAACTCCATCTAGGACACGTTCCAGGTACAAAAAGCAACCGCTGCTTTTGATGTGAAGCTGATTCAGCATTTCTGCAGTTTCTTTTGTGAGATGCTGTCTCAGTGCTTCTTCCTGATCTAAACGATGCAGAATATATTGTTGCACATCTTTCACAATATAAGCCTTTCGTAGATCATCCAGACTTATTTTTCGAAAACCTATTAAAAGGGAAGAAAGTTATTATTATTTCTGATCTAGTTTCACTTAACTGAATGTTTAAAAAAAAAAAAAAAGAGACACATATTTTTGGGTAGGGAACACCCACAATAATATATTTTGTGTGTACACATGGTGAACGTAAATTAGTAACAATAGCAGAGAACTTTGGTAATAGACCCATTTTTATCATAATCTGCTATAAGAAGAAATACATGCTACTAACGAAGAAAATTTTAAAAATCACTCTGAATCAGGCATTGTGTGTCTACCTTGGACAATAGTGAACACCTCAGCAAAACCACCAGAACTGAAACCAAATAAGATTATTAAGTATTATTATATTATTAAAGGAATAATCCCTTCTCCAATGTGGTCAACAATGGAATTCCAAATAATTTTCAGCTATTTAGATTAAGACAACTATTATGTTAATATAATTATAGAAGAGGTTATTCACACCTGGTGCATATGCATGATGAAATGTACATAAATCACTTTAACTTGATCACCTTAGTTTCTTTTAAAAGCTTTTACAATATAGAAGAGAGAGACACTGAAAAATAGTTTAAATATCTTTACACCTCTGTGCACTGAAAATTACCAACTTTTTTCAAGTAAGGACTGAGTTTTAGACGAATGCCCCGGTTCTTTGGTAGTTGACTCACTGTATAAGGAAACAGGTTTTCTCACAGTCACGATATCATTGTTTTTCCAATCTGTTTACTCTTTAGAGGAAAAAGGGAAATTATTTCATACATGCATACTGTGTACATCTCCTCCCTACACACGTACGTTCCCCACCGCCCAAAGCAAAGGAGGTTATTCTTAGCAGCACGTGCAAAGAAATTCCTAGGGCAACGTCAGTGGCCGTAAGGCTCTCAAGAATGAGGTGGAATGAAGATGCAGCTGTACGGACTACACGGCTATCTCTGTCATTTAAAACATTTGCTTTGGTAGTGCCAAGTTAAGCATTTGAGGAAGATCTACTGTCTTTGATTAATGACACATTACATTGTTTGAACACTACTTTTCCGGAAACTATGGGAAAACCGCAGAGGTCACAGACACAGCAGCTTAAACCACTGTGTTTTGGGCCAGAATTGTACCTCACTTCTCCAGGGACCGGCTGCGATCTCTTTCTCCAGTGCAGCAGATTGCTCACATTTCCTTACAGTCCAATCAGCTAGCCATAAAACCCCCCAATTTTGCCATTCAAACCAAAGCAGTTACTAACCTCCAAACTATATCTGAAGCAACGCATTCAATGCAATTTTGGCCCCATCTCCATGGAGCAAATAATTTTAAGTGAGACTCTGAAGAACGTTACTTTCAGGTCTGTATTTTTATTGTATTTAAACATTCTGTGGATCAAACTGCTCAGCCTGTGAGCTTGTTCTGACTGAAAATTCAGCCTGGTAAGAGAGCTGTGTTTTTTGTTCCCAAGTGTTTTCAGCAGAGGTTCTGAATGTCACACTAAGCTCACTCTGTTAATTGTTTAGTCTACACGAGTATTGTACAAACACAACAGATTAGAACTGAGAGGCAAACTATGGCAGTGTTACTAAAATATTTCTGCTTCCCTTACTAATTATGGTACCATTACAAACGTAACAGCACCAAACCAACACAATACCTAAACCAAAATTATGTGTCTCCTGAAAGTAAAATCACTGGATAGGATGCTTTTGCACAGCCACTTCTCAGGCTAAGACTACACTAATAAGATTGTCTAATTGAAGATTTTTGAATGAGAAGGCCAGGAGGCAGAAAACAATTATTTTGGGGGGATCCTTCTCCATTCCACAGAGGCTTTTTTTTTTTTATTTTTGGCTCTTGAAAGAAACACAGAACCATCTTTTTCCCCCATAATTTGTCACAACTTCAAGTAGTGTCCTAACCTGACGTGCAGAATGGCATAAATCATCGATTTACTATGTATTTGATTAAAATACTGTATGTAACTTTGTAAAGCCCGTAATTCATGTACATAAGCCAAGTAAGAAACTTTACTGAGTAAGGACTGCCAGTGCCCTGTGATTCTGCAGATCCCAAGCTTCCACTTCGAGTGGAAGGCTGTTTCTAGGTTATGATCCTTCAGAAGATGCAGAAGTGAAAACAAAGGCATTAAAACCAGAGCATTCAGAGTTGTATGCATACACAGAGCTGTAATTAGAAGCAAGTGCCCCTTTGGCTATCTCACATGTGCAGGGAACAGCTCTGTCTCGCTCAAATCGGAGCATTCACTCATCTTCCAGTTCTTCGAACCTCTCTCCTTCTCCTAGTCAGATTGGTACCTGTCACTTGGCTGAATGAGAATAGGTACAGAGCTCTGCAAACTCCTCGTCAATGTGTTCAGTCACGAGTGACCCTGCTCACATCTCTCACATTAATCCCATGCCCACATCCTTCCTTCCGTCCTTCCTTCTGCATATGTAAGTTATTTTTATTTTTAAATTACTCAAGTGTTTTTTCAGTTTTTACAGTAGTTGATTTCATTTCCCCCCAATGAGAAACCCCCTGATTGACTCAGATAACAGCAATCCTGAGATTTCAGCTAATGTTCAGTGTTGACATTTCACCTCCCTTGACTCCCCAACCTTCACATGAAAACTTGCAGAGTGATAACTGTTTAAGCACCTCAGTTCCTCTATGAGTGCTTCAACAGCAAAAGACTTGCTTGTCTTGCAACGTTCTTTGAATATCAATTTTCATTTTGCTTCCCAAAATGGGTGGGAAAGTGAACAAAACCATTTTGGATGTGATAAAAGAATCCCCAAGCCCTCCAAAAAAAAGTAAAAAAGGGAGGGTTTGTGTGTTTGGGTTCCCCACCATTAAATGAGGTTGTCTCATTACTTTGTTCCATATTAGGGTTAAAATTTTGCCCTACTCTGTACTTATCCGAGACATAACAAATATCTAAGCACTTCAGCCAGCCAAATAGATTTCAGAAGACTTCAGAGCACTGACTAGTACAGAAGTCAATAATTTAAACAATTTGTTTGTCTGTATGTTCAGGGAAGCTAAAAATTGTTTCTTTTCTTTTGCAACATTTCCAAATACTCCTTGTTAATGAGATCCTATATAGGGTATCTGAAGACAAGTTTGTATACCAAGAAGCACACTACACTCGTACAGATCTTCACACATCCCAGGGATGATACGCTCTTTAAGGGCTGGGATTAACAAACTGCCATTGTAACAGACTTCTGAACAGAAATAGGTTGTTAATTTTAACCACTGCACCATGCCATACTATAATAAGCAAATAATTCAAAAAAGGCCTTACAGATAGAATTTTATTTTATCAAATTCTTGTTGCTAGCTTGAAGGAGGAAAACAAAGCCATGGTTTTTTTTCCCAAACATCTATCTAAATGAAGTCATTTTACATTTCCAAAGAAAGATCCTGCAAACTTGCTATTCAACCCTACCAGCTACAATAAGTCACTTTCATGGACAAGCAGCACCAAAACATTAAGAGAAAGCTCATTTTGTTTCAGATGCATTCCCATGAACTACTTAGTGCAGTAGACAGAACTTGCAGTCCCACGACCCTGCTTTTTGCATTGTTAAAATTTTTCCTACAATGCATCACTTTCAACCCAATGGGAGCTCCAATATGGATTTTCCTGATTTATTAAATTCCTGGCAGTTCTGTAAACAAATCAGTTCCAAATGTATTTCTTGGCAAGACCTAGGGTCATTCAAAGAAAAAAAAAAAAAAGAAAAAAGTATCTTGGCTATATAAATCCTTTTACAGTATGTCAACCTTTTCAAACTTTAATAATAAAAAATAAGCTATTAACTAGCAGGTTCCAGTAAATACTCAAAAATATCCTTTTACTTTCATATCTTTAGCTACATTTGCATAAACAAATTACAAAAGTTTAAAATACATTTTAATATATTTCATTTAACTGAATTGTTAAATTTTAAAGTAATCTAAATGATTAAGAGCATGGCAGAGTTTTGGCATTAATTTACATTGCTGATCTAAGCATATATTAAATTAAGTATTTCTACGGCTATTTATGCACACCTGCTCAAAAAGAATTAACGTACCCAGCAGAGTAAAATGCACCTGAAAATTCAAGCAGCACACTTGGCTTTTAGTGCATTTGCAGTATACTGTGCATTACAAATTTCACTGCATCTACCCCAGATGCTCAAGAGAAACTGAGGCTGAAATCTGCTGCTCCCACTGGGCTGTGTCATTGCACAGAAATTTATTTAGTTAGATTTACAGGTAACAGTCCATTTAAAACAATTTAGTCTTCCCTCTTTAATTACAAAGCAAATAAGTTCAAAATTCACACAAAACTTTTTATTAGGGAATATGAAATTCCCCAGTGTCATGTTTTCAAAGCTGTAATCAGAAGAAAGTGGTAATGAGAAGAAAGGAAAGAGTCATTAAGAGCTCCCAGTTTATTTCCCAAGAGTGCTAAATATATTTTTTTTTCAAAAACCAAACCAAAACACAAATAAATTTTTTCAAAGCTTGAATATTATAGAAGTAAAGTTTACAACTACATAAATATATAAAAATTATCTTTTATAGTAAAAATCCAACTCCCATAAAGACTTTAAACTAACACGAAACCACCCAAATAAATTCCAACCTACAATGAAAACTTAGAGGACAGCTTAGATTTTCTATTTTGAAGTGATTTCTCCTGCACTGGTCTCAGGACATTTATCTTCTGGAATGACAGCTCGTGAGGAAAGGTTCAGTCCCAAAACAGGCAACTGATACGATTTTGGGATTCAGCAATATGACTACCTGAGTAGCTTCAGTTACCAAACAGTATGAGAGTTCTGGATGGAGAGAAGCTGGGTTGTGATTTCTACTATATTTCTCTAAAGTTTTCACATTTTTGCTTATTTTTTAATTTTAGGCAAGGCTACAAGAAAACCAACCCTCCACATCTATTCAGAACAGAACCAGCAAATAGCAGAAATATGAGAAAGATGTATGCTTCCAAGATTTCTAATCCAGAATAAGTTTGGATAAATATCAACTCTTAAAAATATCTGGCTGTCTGGAACGGAATGATAGATAAAAGGAAGAGTGAAAAATGAATGACAGATTGTCTGCTTTTGCCTATGGAGAAGTGGGTGAATGGAGCTTAACTGCCCCTGAGGATAAACTGAACCATTTCACATCCACTTTTGATTCTTTTTATTATAGTTTCCAGTATCTTTCCGGTATCTAACATTAACTTCATGGAAACTGCAGCTCCCTGAGATGTGACATCTGCAGGGGTTGCAGCACACCGGTGCAACTCATGCCTCACGCGTGAGAAGGAATTCTTTGGATGAAGAGGGGTATAATCAAGCACTGTGTCACAGATACTTGATTTATGTGTGCAGCAAAAAAGAAGAAATTAAGTAAATGCCTATTAAAAAAAGCCTCTTTAAACCAATAAATAAAGCATTTGTACATACCCAGTTTTGTCTACTTACCTTTATGCTGTTAATGAGAAATTATCTGCTTTTCACTCAAACTTATCTAAATAAAATTGCCTGATTTTAAAATGCCTAAAGTTTTTAAACTAATATAATGGATCTTTAAAAAATGAATTTAGTTTCGCAAGAACAACTCCTATGCTTTCAAGATTTAGCCTCATTTTAGAAGAAGCATTTTTATTAGCTAATTAGCTGAAGCATTAAAAAAATTAATAAATTATGTTCTGCACCACTTTCATGTTAGAAGGCTTTTTCAGTTATTTAGAAATACAAGGAAAATTTTTCTAACATTATAATATGAAGATTGGAAAGAGTGTGTTTAACGTAGCTGCTTAACTGTCCATACCTGTAGCCAAATGATAACAAACAATGATGTGAAGATAATTTGGATGATTATGGGTGCAAGACAGAGAACTGTTAAATTTAGGAAAAAGCCTGTAAGAAAAAAAAACAGGCTTGATGTGGCAGTTGGTGACAGCGCACATGCAAGAGAAGGCAGGAGGACACGCACTATCTGTTCCTCTCCTTTTTTACTCAACTGGCTGGCTTTTGCTCACTGTGGAGGGTGACCGCAGACTCATGCAGGCATCATTTTACATTTGGTTCATATTTTTGAGGTTGTCTCTGCAGCCACAAGAGGCAATTTTTTTATTTTTTTTTTTTTTAATTAATGAAAGCTGAGAATCTGAGTAAGGCAAAAAATCCGTAGCACGTTGTGCTACAATAGAATCTGTGAATACAGAGGGCCCCCGAACACAAGCTGCAGCAGATGCAGGCACAACTATTCAACTTTCATAAGTAAGTCCCCAACAAAAGTGAAGAAACGAAGAGGACCAGAATAAATACCCCTTCTCCTTTTTTCATTCTTATAGTGGCAGGGATGATGTATTCACCACTGGCAGCGGCAAGACGACAGTGGATGAGAAAGACTGGACTCTCTCTTCCACGTCACCACTATTTTTGGCTAGGGAGATGCTTGCAGAACTCTCATCTGTACTGCATACCCAGAAAAGAGCATTGTCAGGACCAGGCCACTGCAAGAATCCTGCTCCCGGTCATTGATAACACTTTCTACCAAACAGGTTTAGCTCTCATTTCAGCAGGTATCTGGAGGAAATTTTCCCTGCATGAAAATTTTAAGTGAAAACAGATATATACTGATTGTAAACAAATTAATATTGGTTAATAGGTATTTCATATCATACTCAAAAATCTTCAGCAGAAAAACTAGAGATGGGACACATTTTCCTAAAATAATCCTAAAAGAATTCCAATCTATCTTACTAAGTTACAGTGAAACTGATTTTTTTGTTGTTCCAAATTAAAGAAACATATTTGAAGAAAACGTACAGTGATTATATTATTGTTACGGCTGCAAACACTTATTTGCCAGGAAACTGGAAATATTAGAAATACAGTACAACAGTGTCCCAGAGTACAGTGTACATTACACACTGTTTATTTCTTCAGTCACAAGTGCAAAAAATACTTATAATTGATCTTGAATTCTGCCTGCCCACCAATTAAATAGCTCTATAAATTGGCTCGGCTAAAAGTAAACATTCAAATACCACTAAGGAGGAGAAGGGTTTGCCCCAGGAGAAGCGTTAATGTCATTCTATCCTTTTCAGGCCAGAACCAGAAAAGAAATGACCATTATCTCAAGTTTAATTATGCAAAGCTGCAATGCATCTGAAGTTAGCAGAAGCTTCAGCCACGCTCCTCACATCCTCACTGTACCTTTCAGAAACTCGAATATTGGCTGTGAACAGGAAACTCATCCAGCAGTGTGTTAAGCGGGTAACCATCACATTTGCCGTAATGTCACAATTTTCTTTCATAGTGGAACAAAACACCACTTCCTCCAAAGAGACCCTAAAATTTCTTCTCAATTTGTGTCCAATTACTTTGGGATTCATTCGTTCTTTGCTGTACCTTTTCCACAGTGAAGATGGGATTATAATATCACAAGCCAACTTCCTTTATGCTATTCATCAAGTCATTCTCTGTGGAAATGAGAAATTAACTCATTCAAATTAAATTTTTTTTAAAGGCATATCCATTAGTTCTGCTGATTTTTCCTGTCAGGAATTCCATCTGGAAACATACTTAGAAGACAACAGCAAGTTTTTAGGACTAGTCTGAAACATTATATGATTCGATGGAAAGGAAATAAAACTGCTCTGAAGAAAGTTTTGTCTGGTTTTTTGGCAATGACAACGTATCTAATCAGCCAAGCTTTGACAAAAGTATTCCCATATGAACGTCCAAAGGAGCCCTGTGAAGCTACCCCAAAGTTTCCTTTAGTTCTCACATACTCCCAAATACCAATCTTCATGTCTGCCACTGATTAATACAGTACTTCATTCCAAAATGCAATTATCCCATTGACCTTTTGCCACTGTGGAAACGAGCAAGCCTATGGGTCTACGTTCAATAATCACATTTTTGTCCTAATTGTGTCCTTAATACACACAGGCTTTATACATAGGCCTGGAATCCAGTCTAGATATTGCCCTTTATTAGATTTCAGAGAACTTCCAGTAACAATGTCATTATAGTGAAGAAATGTTCTCATGACACAATAAAGCCTGGATGAAGAAGCTGTAAAGAATTTTTTCTACTGTGCAACCTTTGCCAAAAGTATGCTTCAAGAATTCACATCTACATTGTTCCCCTCTCAAGTTGCACCTTCAAAGATTATTGCCGTCTTTCTGAAAGTAAGGGGAGAGGTTTTAATGGGAGATGAAAAAAAGAAAAAATCTTTTGATGTTGTAAGGAATGGATGTATGCAGTCGACATACTTACGTACTTACACATCACCTACACTGTTTCAAAACTTTTTAGAACTAGTAAAGTGAGAGGCAAACTCAAAACAGCCATATTCTTTGCAGATGTATCGCAAAGACGTAATTTACCTCTGAAATACTTCAGTGATTTAAGCTTTCTATAGTCCTCAGTAAATTGGAATGTGTGTTTTTAGAATTACCATTTTTGTGATTGTCATTTTTTAGAACTAAGCGTGTATCAGTGCTTTCAACCACCACCAAGGGTCTTCTAAATACTACGTGTCCTAGTTACAGGCGCAGGTAACAGACACTTCCTATGCTCTGTACTCACCTGTAAACATTTTTGTAACAGCTTTACTCTGCTTGCGGGCAGAACACAGGAGGAGCAGCCAGGGAGGGAAGAACTCAAAGTGGCCAGCTAAAAGCTCCGCTATTGTTCCAGATAAACTTGTAGAAGTCTGTTCACCCTCGGAAACGTTACAGCCCTCATCAACCGAATCTACGAGCAGGAAGAGGCTCTGCTGAGGGGGCTTCATTCCCAAGAGAGGGAGAAGAATGCACCTGTAAGGAACGTGAAACAAAATCAGTATTTTAAATACATTGACTATCATATAGTCATTCAAGTTGAAGCTATGATCAACTTAAAATGCAAAGTGATTTTTAAAACAGTTTAAGGAATTTGTTTTAAATAGTTACCACAGAAAATAGTGAGATAGACTGAACTAACAGAAATAGAGATAGTTTGAACAGTCAGTGAAGTAATTCTTGCTTAGGCAGTATTACTTTTTAATGAACTTATTTATAACAATACTCTAAAACAATGCAATGTTGTTCAAAGCCCATTAGGAGACTTGGAATAACGTTGATTCACTGAGAAAGAAGCTATTTGGCCTAAAGTTTAAGAACTTCATTACTGTTATCTCCACCAAAGCTGTTATTACTGCTGATCAGAAACTAGTAGTAAGCAATAGTTGGTAGTGAAACAAAAGTTTAAATAAAAGACACATGAAATATCAACACTCAAAGAGTTTAAGTCTGAATGAATAACAGTTTTACAAAGAACAGAATTTCTGCCATACCTTCACAAATGAAATGCAAATTAATTTAATAGCAGACTGAGGCATTTGGTAGTGACTTTGATGTATTAGTTTTTATTTATACTTAAGTTGCCAACTTCCTATTACTGGAAAAGGATTATCTGCATCCTCAGGATGCTAGCATCTATACCAACGCATGTGATTGTGCAGTTAAAAATCTCAAATTCGCATGCATTGTTGCCAACCTTAACGGTACTCCTTAAAAATATATCTAACTCTGCACTTAACGGTGTCTTTAAATAGCTACTACATAACTGCCATATGTATATCCAGTATTTCCATGCTACGTTACGCTACACTACTGTTTTTTTGGAAACTACATAATGATTTAGGCCTGTAAGTTTCACTGACTAAATGATCTTTAAATATAGTTGGCAAGTAAACTTTGACTTTATAGAAAAAAAGATTTAGAAAATGAAACGAGGTGAGAAAAATATGTATCTAACAGTTTGTAGATTTGTTATTTGCACATGTCCAGAAGGCATGCACATCATTAAGTATTTTTTGTTTTACTCAAGACCATAATAATCTTTTTTCGTTTGTTTTACTGGACAAATTTACTTTCAGAAGACTTTGGTCAACGCATTATTACCTATCAAACATTCAAATTGGAATATAGACAAATACTGCCTGTTAATGGAAGACTGCAACCCACTTCGGAAATGATTTGTAAGTCCTGTTAGTGGAAGGTTTGTTATTTTCTGGTTTTCTGAGAAAAATGCAAAATGGAAAGAGAGTGGTGTATATTTCACATCCGACAGTAGAATCTAGCAGAGCAGACTAGGTGATCTATTATACTTGGAGAAATTCCCCAAAAGTATAAAAAGGAAGTACCAAATACTAGTGTTTTGAAAGTATTCAATATTAGATGGATTTTAAATCCCTAACCTTGCCCCCCCCTTTTTTTTTTTCAGATGCACAAGACTACTGAAAATTCTTTGGTACTTCCATAGCTAGTTACTCTTTCAGAAGATGCCTGAAGTACAACTAAAATCACTGTTCACTAAGCGGGGAAGTTAAGCAGCTACCAATTTACAGAACAGGAAATTAAAGTAGCCATAAGGTTAAAATTACTTTCCTGAGTGATGCCAATCCCACAATGAAAGAAGGCAGTTGGAAATGACCACATTTTCCACCCCTTCCCCCACAAGAATGTTGCCTTGCCCCCTCAGCTATTTATGTCAAGGCATTTTCCCTGCAACATTTCTTCTTCTATCAAAACTAATTTTCTTTTCACATAGTTCTCTATATGAAATTACTTTTCCAGTATGAATACTACTATGAGAGATAAAGAAATGCTACTGGTATCAAATTAAAATCTCACTTAAAATCTCTGTGACCCTAACAAAACGCCTAAAAGATATCTTAGAAGCATCCAACAACGTTCTTGTGTCAGTGTTTACCTATTGGGAATACCACCAAGACAAGCTAATCGTCATGTCTGGGAAAGAGTCCCAAATCATTCTGTTTAATTCCTGCAGTACGCAGCAGCTGGCTGTAGTAGGTCATATCAAAAGGTTCACCCTGCCTCCAAACAGGGGTGAAAGCAGATGTCTAAGGAATAATGTAAATACTGGGCAAGCACTAAACCATATTTTCCAGAACTCTCAGGGACTGCAGCAAACAGTGCTTCCAGGGACTTTCTGAACCAGAGATTCAGCCTTTGCATTTAACACCCCTTAACTGACTACGCTTCCACAGGTTTGTCCAAGTCTTCTATGAACCCATTTAAGCCTCTGGCATCCACAACATCCCATGGAAAGCCTTATGCAGCTTAGGTACACGCTGCGTGAAAAAAAAAAAAATCACTTCCTTTTGTAGTTTAAAATGCAAAACATCCTGGTTTGATTTGATACCCTTTTGCTCCTGTGCTGGAATGGAAAGTGAGCAATTATGCCACATACACCTTCTCCATGCCATGGATAATCTTCTGACCTGCACCACAGCCTCTCTGAGCCATTTCTTTCCAGGCAGAAGAGTCATAGCTTTTTATGAAGCACCATCAATATGCTAGTCCACAGACCTTTGTCTCCCTGTGCTCTGCTTTCTTCTACTTCACAATACTTGTGAAGTAGAAAATATTCACAAGTAGAATACTCGTGAATACACGCATGTATACACACATATACATGCATATAAGAAATAAGGTACAATGACTTCTCCCAGCGTACTTTTAATACTATTATTAATTAATAGTATTAAAAGTGTGTCATTGACAAGACATTGATAAGTCCTTCTCTTAAAGTGTGCTTAGAAGCCACTTGATAAAATTCTGTTCCTCTTAGACATTTTATATCGCTTGAGTTCAGAGTACATGCCAAGTAACGTAATAGTGAAACTTTTCAGAGACAGTAAGCGCTTTGCTAACTTGCCAGAAGTCACGTCATGTTTACCTCCGTAATGTGACTTAGTAATTCCACTCCCCTACAATTCCTTGCTTGCATAGGAAAATTACATAAATCAACACGAAATTAACAATGTCTTAAAGTACTTCCGTAAATGCTGATTCATCTACAGATTGTTGTAACAGATTGCTTAATTTGCAGAGTGCCTCTCAAAAGATTAGAAGTTGATTTTCTTTACCTTCTGAAAGGATAACAGCTTTATCTTTATAACTTTTATATTCAATACAGATATAAAAGCGGTTATCATTACAGAAAATTTCTGAAATAGGAATCGTGATTTAAAACTACTAAATTAATCAGTCAGTAAAAATACAAAATCTCTAGAGAAAACAGCACAAGTAGGTATTTTAAACGATGGAATTAATTTTAATGGCAATGTAATGTAATTACTTATTTATGCAGAGCGAAGATGTTTTACATGCTCTCTAGCAAATAAGAAGTCCTCAGAACAATGAACCATCCCACAGAATTCTTCAGGATTGCTACTGAGTTGACTGAACCCACGCAAACACGATATTCCACATATGGAAGGAATATATACAGACTATGCGGAAGTTCTGCTTATGATTATCCTTAAGATTTTTAGATTGGATCCACAAAAATACCAAGACACAACAGAACAAAGTAGAAAGATAGTTGTGTTGTCCAGAGTGGCTGAAAAGAGTCACAGTGGAATGCACATACTTAATAAAAAAAAAAAAAAAGGCAAACACACACGTGCACATGCCAAGTAACAATTAATGAGTGGTTCCAGAAGTAAAAGCAGTTATAAATCCTAGTTTCTTATTAATGTGTTCCTCATATTTGACTGTCTCTGGTGTATAAGAAATTCAGTTATGTCCCCACTTAAATTGTTTGATGCCTGTTACAGCATAAACACAGTTTATCCCTAAAAGGGGTCCCTCTTTTCTGTCCAACTGCTAGCATTCACTACCGACAAACACACAGAACAAGTGTATAAAACCCCTAAGCAAGCCAGAAGAAGCAAGGAAGAAAAGAAGGACACACACACACACTTTGCTAAAGTTCAAGTGCTGCTACTTTTAGCAAAACACAAAATACTTCAAATTTCATGACAGAAATGGCTGTTTTGGAAATCTGCTTTACTACTACTACAGCACTTATGTTTCTTTTTCTATACCAGTATGACAATTCTTTAACAAACTGCCTTTTGAATCACCTACTCGCCAAACGGTTACAGTTTAACACTTGCATTTCAGTTACAGCCAACGATGCCAAAAAGAATCATCCCAGAGGTCTGTGTCAGGAATTTACAAACCCTGCTCTTTTCAAAGAAAGTTTGTAAAAAAGCAGACAATATCATTACCCCACACGTAGCTTCCTTTGCTTTCTCCTCCTGCTTTTTTGCAAAAGCTTCCACACCAGATTCCTTGAGGAAATTCACCAGCTATTTGTCGTATTGCTAATCCCTGCATATTAAGTTAGCCTCTTCCCCCTCTATTCGTTCCTTAATTACTGAGGAGTTAACTTTTCCTCCTCATTTTAAACTATTAGATGCCTCCAAACATTTTTATTCAGAGGAAACAATCCCTGTAAGCTACGGCTAGAGGACGAGCTGGGCACTCACCCTGCCCTCTCACAAAGGTGGAATGCAAAACTGGTTTTGCACCCACGGACCAAAACCATAACATTTTCACCACTGTTATGGAGTGAAGCGTACTGTCCTCTTTCAAGCTTTGCTGCTACCTTCACCAAGCCCGTGGTGAGCCTCTGAAATGGTGTAAATGCCGTCAGAGCTCCAAGCAGCCCACGGAGCAGGCCCCGCCACAGCCTGACAGGCCTCAGCCTAGGGAGCAGGCCCCCCTGCAACCCCTCAGGCCATGGAGCAGGCCCCCCCCACAGACCAACAGGCCCCAGCCCACGAAGCAGACCCCCAGGCCATGGAGAACACTCTTTTGTACACCAGGCAACATTAAGGAACAGATCAGGGATACACTTCTGCCCCCAAACTGCTTTGGGAGCCGAATTAACCGCCAGCACGCAGGCCGCACATTTCAACTGCAGCTGATCTATGCCCAGGCTTTGCACATGTTGTCCTCCTCTCCCACTCTGCATGCCTAAGTTTTCCTTACGTACCAAGAGAACGGCACTGTGCTGTGTGCTCGTTCCAGTCTGGACCATCTGCAACGTTATCACTCTGAATTCGGCTGGATCCACTGTTTGGGTTGTCTTTTTTACTGTTGTATTTTGTCAGGTTGGAAAGAGCAATCTCTCTGGCTGTACCGCAAGTTAAAAAACGTCACTACAGGACATGAGCACAAGAAAACATGGCTAACATACCAAACTGATTTTTAAAAACAACGCTAAGTGCTCTGAGTGATGTTTATTGCTGTCAGGTAGGGTTGCCCTTACACTCTACTTCAGCTCATCTGTCTCCCCGACTGTTTGTGGGAGTTCTAATGCATTAGGACATCGGCTTTGTCCTGCTCGAGTTCCTCAGCACCTCCCTGCCAGAACATCTTCTTTCCTAGAGACTATTTGCATTCCAAAAAGGAGAGCAGCATTCACTGTCAGCGAGACAGTTCATGTGTGGTATTTAAAATTAAGTTAATATTAATGCCACTATTCTGAGTCACAAGAAATGGTGGTGCCAGTAGGCAATCACACAGAATAACAGCTAATAGCTGCAAACTCCGTGAGGATTGTAATTCCTTGGAATTGAAGTAATTCCTTGAGGACTGTAAACATATGCTGAAAAAATGTATTCATAATACCTTGGATGAATAGGTTCGGCGATTACTAGCAACGTGGTGTAGCTGCTCAAACACTATCAGCAATCGAGGTTACATTGTACGAGGTTACAAGTTTTACCTGAATTTATTATTCTATTGGCAAAAATTTGCCAAGAGAACCTCATAAAACGTTCACCTTCCATGAGTGACAAGGCAGTGCTGTCCTCTGTATGAGATCTGAATGCCTTGTGGAGTTTCCAAGGAAATTGCTCAGTTGCACATTTGATCTAAAGAATTATTGAAGATTAAAGTAATGAAGGAATATGCCTATATATATACATTGGATGGATATCTTTATATATTTCTAAATAAAGAGTTTAACAGTACCTAGCGTATAACAAAATAGGCAATTCTTCAAATGCTATGCTCAATCTTTGGAAAAGCAAACAAGCATCTTCCCTCTTATGGGTGTTTTACAACATGACATATCACAACAGTTACTATGTAATTTTTAAGACACTCGTTTCCATTTGTATTGTATCAGAAAATACAGAAAACGACATATATAGCAAAACTGCAAACAAGTCAACTATATTTACATAATGTTGTAGTAATTTTTGCCAGCAACAGTAGTAGTAGTGGGAGTTTTGCCTAAATATCACACAGAGAGACCTAGCAAAAATCCTAACCAGTAAGTGGAAACCTGCCACTGCCAGCTATGAACCAGGTGTGGCAGAAGCTCCATCTTCCCCAGCCCACCGCTGGGGGACACGCAGGGAAGGAGAAGGCTCTCTAGGGCAGTTAAGAAGAGGAGATGCTGCAGAACAGCAAAAGGAGAAGGAATTCTGTTATACAGGCACTACAGAAGGGAGCCCAGGCCCCTGCAAGTTACCGAAGGACACAAATCTAATGCACAATAGGGTTTTCGCTACTTTCACTGCTCACGGAATGAACATAAAAGCTTTAAAATGTGTAAGAATAGAAAACAAAATGCAAAACTCCACATTTTTTTAATCATCTGTACTCAAAAGGTTTTCACAAGTGACAGCAAATACCCCACCTCGCTCCCCACTGTCTCATGAGCTTACAGACACACCTTCATTTGTATATTACAATAATCTAGGGGTTGCTTAGCAGAGCAACCTATCTGTTAAGGCTGTCCCCCCTCCCAGTTTCCAATTCGCACTTAAAAGAATAAAGCCAGTGAAGATAAAGCTGTTAAAGACTGTTAGAAGCTTCAGCAAAGACAGATGTATGCCAGTAGCTGAATTTTCCTCTTTTGTTTTCCATACTGCATATGGGGCATAGGTCAAAATAAAAGAAGAAAAGGTAAATTTCACTTCTAATAAAATTGACAGTTCCTGCTGCTCATCTGAGGAAATATTAAGCTCTTTCCGAGAGGACTTTCAGCAGCTCTATTCACACAGAAAGAAAAAAAGAGCATCTTTACAAATTACTTGCAGTACTGTTTGTAGATTAGCGAGTTTTACTTTGTCCTATGACAAGGCATTTACGTCTTAGGGATGACTGACAGTAAACAGTTTATTTACCTGCCTTGTAACGCATTCTGGCTAATGATTAAAAGGGAAAGTCCAATAGCTGCTTTCTATATAATATCACCCCAATTCTTGGCACTGTATACGTGCCTAATACAGGCCTTTGCTTCTTAGTAATCGCCCAGCTGCTCATACTGGTTAAAACATCCTGAAAAACATACACACAGGACTCTCAACTAACAGCGGAAATATTTGAGAAATACAAGGGCTGCGAAGCATAGAACACTTCTACACTTAAAAAGCT
This sequence comes from Dromas ardeola, assembly GCA_013398915.1. NCBI lineage: Eukaryota > Metazoa > Chordata > Aves > Charadriiformes > Dromadidae > Dromas > Dromas ardeola. The sequence continues at coordinate 885,352 of VYZM01001454.1, forward strand.
GCAAAATAAAACTTATGGCTAAGTATGGCGAAAGTGAAGTTTGATGTGTGCACACCTGTGTACACACCGACAGATTTGATCAGGTTATTGAGGTACCTGTTCGGTCATTTTTCAACACGATAGAGTGTACTGTAAGTGATTATGACTTTCTGACAAAGTGCAATACTGGAATTATGCACATGCATGGACTACAGTGTAATATAGATTATTGTGTCTAGTAAATTATTTATTTACAGGCTGCACAGACAGACAAACTGGCTCTAGCAGTTCTACCCAACTACAGTCAGCCTTATGAAGGAAGAGGCAGAAACCAGGAAAGAAAAAAAATGCCCCGAGAACCACCTGTTGGGAAAGCTCTAGCTTCAGTACCTGGGTATAAATCTAGGGTTTGGTCTTTTCAGAAGCGGTGAATTGGCAACAGCAGGCAAATCTTATGCAATTCAGTACCTGGTTTTGCAATGTCTTGTAGCAACCTGAATTTTATCTGAAATTGTAAAGCAGACTTGCAGTCCCACAAGGAGGGCACAAAAGCTAGCTCCAGGGCATCAGGCCAGACAACCGTAGAGTTTATCATAGAACCAGCGCCAAAGGTCACACATCAACAGAGCAATCCAGACCCCTGTGTATTGATTAGAGACCTCCTACTGTCTCATACAAATATATAGGTGATTTTTGTCTATAAAGCATTGCCAGCAGATCTACTGGTGGACTTACTCGAAATCTCAGAAAATAGAAAATTTAAGAGCAAATATTTTGGTGTAATAGTCGGACCGCCTAGAACAGTTTGCAAACAACTCAGCTATTATAAAGGACAGACAACTGTAGCTGAAAACCACTTACACCTGCTACTATGAGCAGGTTGACTCTCTCTGTATATTTTTAAATGGAATATATTTGCCATATGTGCTAACATATACAGTATGTTCTAAACTATTCAGAGTCTGACATACAAAAATCTGCATCCCTACCAAAGGCAAAGAGGAGGAGAGTACAGGAAACAATGCAAACATTTTCCTGAGCACATACTATAAATTAGTAATTTTACACCAACTGTCCCAGTTCTGTTTTTTTTTTGTGTCAGAGGTGTCGTCTTGTCCAGTTCCCTGCCTACAGCCAGATCAGCTCCACATCTGTCATCCCTGAGAGATACTAGACTAGGCATTCCTAAAGACTTTCACTGATCAATACTCTATCTCCCCAAGCAATATATTGCAAATCTATAAAATATTCTTATAATTGGGAAGTTCTCCCCTTCTCCCCACATGTCTAACATTAACCTGTTTTCCTGTAACTTAAACCTTGCACTTCTTGTCCTATTACTTGTGTCCCATGGATAACACATGGGCTATTACAAGGAAGCCAGTAGTATCCAAAATTTATAACCATTTCCCTCTACTCACCCAGATCATTAAGGAATACACTGAAAAGAGACAGACGCAGGACAGACCTCTATGAAACCCAACATGATGTGCTGTGTCAGTTTGAAAATGAACTACTGATAATTATTCTCTAAGTACAGTTACTCGACTCTTTTTGCACGTAGCGAAGTATGGTTCTACCTTGCACATAGCCTGTTTGCACGAGTCTCATGTTAGCATCAAAGCCTTCCTGGAATCAAAATGACATTTACAGTTATCTCTTATCCACAAGTTCTATTACTCTGTCTCTTACAAAAAGAATTTACATTAGATTTGTCAAAACCAAACCATGTCATACCATGTTAGCTGTTTTTCAATTCTTTGTTCCAGCTGCTTGCAAATAGTTCCAGCTTTTTTTTTTGTTTATTTCAATTGACACATTTCTAATTCCCCAACACCTTTTGTCCCTTTTTAGAGGGACTAAATATACATCATCTTCTTTCAAGTCTGAATTTTCAGCCATCCTGATAAAGGTAACCTGTCCTTTGAAGATAATCAGTAACAGTTCGAAAACATCTCACCTATTCTGTGTTGAGGGGTTTTTGCCTGGGCTATATTTTTCTGTAATCTTACTTCTTTGTGGCTAGTTTTAATTACGTTAGCTGGCGGCAAAATGACTGTTTTTAAGAAAGGGCAGTATACGCAAGCATTGAACATTTTAGTTTTCCCTGTGCTACCAGTTTTTTCCTCCCCCACCAACACTTGGTGGATATTGTCTTCCTTCTGCTAACGTACAAATAGAATTATTTCTTATTACCAAACAAAACGCACATCGCAGGAAACATGAACAATGCACCTTGAACTTTCCATTTTGCCCTCATTTTCACATTACTCTCTTATTTTCATATTCAGTAGTTGACCTGCTTTTTTTGCTGCAGTCCTCCTCCTTGTGTTTAACACACGAATGACGAGAAGCTCAGTTTAGTGAAACTGGACATTTAAAATACTGCTTTGGGACTTCAGTGTTCTTTCCAGCTAATTCCTTTCTTTCATTATACTTGTCTTCATGAGATCTTACCCACAAATTATCTTAGGTCACCAGTATCTCCAAGTCCACTGCTTTTAGTTTGTCCTTCTTTCTTCTCCTCTTCTAAACATCTTGCATTTAAGATTGTTTCATAGTCACTATCTCCAAAAGTTGTCTTTCATTTTCTCAGCTGGTTCTTTCCAATTTGACTGAAGCAAATTTAAGTCTTCCCACTAGCTATTTTCTCCTCTTTGACAGTAGAAATATGGTCACTGACAGACTCCTGCTAATATCATGCTTTCCCAGCAGATGTTAGTCTCCTACATGTTTTGTTATTGAAATTTTTCAACCATGTAGACATTATTGTCCGAATTCTATTCCTTGGATAATTCTATTCGATATCTTAAAGAAGCTTAGCCTACTTGATCTTGCTAGTTTGGTAGAGTAAAACATTCCTATTTTAGGAAAGACATGGTTTAGAGGTGTGGGAATCTCTTTTAGTTACTGACAATTACTATACTTAGCCAAGGCAGGTAAACATGATGGTCTAACAGAGTAGTTGGTAGGTAGCTTTGTTTACAGTCCATAAAAGATAACACTTTCATGAACAAACCTTTGAGTAGATATCACACACGTAAAACTATCACCATGGGTAGTGTATATCTTTAACTTACAGATTTTTCAGTGGCTTTGACTTCTTCAGTTTATTCTAGAACTACAAGCAAGCACAGGTTATACAAAGCAACTCCAAAACAAGCTACTTTTTTTTTTTTAAACATACCAGTTATACAAGTTATCCTGACAGATCTTTTAGAGCATTTAAATCAATCTTGACTGTGTACTAATATTTCCAGTTCTGCTTGTTTACCCCATACCTTTTTTCCATTAGTAGAAAGACATCTAAGGCATTTGATTACAACCTCACTTATCTTCCTCTTTGTCCGTCCCATGACCCTATATGAATAACCCTATTTCCTCTCTTCTTCCACCCCCAGTTTTTGAGCTTTTGTCTAAGTTGCTGTTATTTATATTTACCCCTGGGATTTGTCATCCACCAGGTGGTGTTTAAAAGCTCTCTTTTATTAGGGTAAAAAAAAAAAAATAAAAAAAAAAATCACTATTTTCCTTTGTATTAAGCATCAATTAAATTCTCATTGTTTGTTTCCACAATTCAATCTATCTTAAAACAAAAAAAAAAAAGGTAGGGGGTGTCAAAGAAAGTACACTTTACATCAAATGCATGAGATGAAAGCATCAAATCAGACTAACTGAAAACTATTACTAGCTGAAATGAGAGAATTACCTATACTGCACCTTATTTTCCATATCTTTACAGTTAATATAATAGCTTACTTTGTAAATATTCAGAAGTCTGTGGTTGAAATGCAACATGTAGGAGTGGAGAACCACAAGAAAACTAACAAGTTTATATATATACAACAGAATGCATTAAAATCACAACATTAGTTTTGAATCATTTATGAAACCAAAGGTACAGCACAGTGAAATATATAGTCTTTTCAGCTTTCCTTATTAACTACCTCACTCCTTAGTCATATAAAAATTAATATTTATTTGTTAAACAAAAATATATCTTCTTCTATGAGCAGTGTTATCTGAACACATTAGCATACAACTGAATCAAAATTCTTGTAGCTTTACAGGCGCTTGAATTTGTTGGTATTCCACGTTTTGGAGATAGACAAAATCCCTTTCTTTCTTCTGTCTCGATTTATGCAGAGCATAAACAAAACTGAAGACACAGATATTGCTTTCCATGTATATAATTGTATTTGTTGACATGAGAGAAATGCTAGCCACAAAAAAAGAAACGAAAAAACCCAACCCAGATGAGACAGGTAGAAAACTGCACTGAATACATTCAATTGTGTGGCTTTTGTCAGGCTATATTCTTGTTTACTGTTTTCTATTATTCCATGACAGTCTAACAAAAGACAATAGCATAATGCACATGCTACAAAAACAGTCACCGTCATTAGCGCAGTTCAGTCTGACAATCCCCAAATCAATTAGATTTTTCTTATGCATTTGATTCCAAAAGAAAAAAAAACCCAAACAAATATTACTGATTGGGAAGCATGAAGAAGAGGTGCTGCAGTGGCTATTTCAGCAGTAAGCTGTTTCTTCAGAACAGGGAGTTCTCAAATTGCCTGCCTGGAGGAACCAGGATAAACAACAATATACATTTTGAAATCTTGATCATTCCCTCGTCAAGTTGCTGTATACCTGCCTTTCTCATTTCTTGCACATCATCATAAAGCACCCCACACTTCAACTGTTGGATTGATTGCAGGATTATACTGCCCAACCTCATTTTCAGAAAATCCTCTGCACAAATACCAGATGAAAAGCTGTTAAGATTTTACCTTTCTAGTCAAGCACTTAAGACAGCTTTCCTCCTATGTTTGCGTTACCACATATCTTTTTCCATCTTATTTTCTCAAGTAAAAGGGACTATCCTAACCTTTAATTGCACTTAGTTGAAGAGGCAACAGATGGAGCCGCTTTCACGTGTGCCATTCAAAATTATTCTCCCATACTCCCCAAAGTAGATTCCACAGCATATGTTCCTCGTGCATCACTCTGGGTCCACATTAGTTACCTTGTGGTTTAGGGTGGGTTTTTTTTTCCTCCCCCAGCCCTAAGCAGACACAGTTTCTCTTAATTTGACCATAAATCTCCTATTGATCCTTTCTGTAATTTCTCTGTAATTTACTTTAAAAAAAACATCGTTAGGTTAGCACCATGTGAACCTGATTCTATTATCTTACAGCAGTAATGCATTTAGCTTTGGAACCGATTCCGTAGCTTTATATTTAGTAAGATCTATTTTTAGCCTTAACTACAACAGAGCAAGTGACAGAAACTACACTCTCCTCCCCCCCCACCCCCCAACAATTTATACACAAAATGTTTACGGTGGATGGCAACTTTATCATAATTTGAAGTAGAAGGCGGCACTATGGGAAAAAAGTATACCTCAAATCATAAAAAGCAAACTTAACGTGACTGTGTAGTACCTGCTACAAATCTGGGAGAAAAAACAGTATTTTTTTCTTATTTTTTTAAGAGAAAGTCAGTGGAATGAAACTGAAGCAAAGGAAGTGGCAACACTCTCCAATACAAAATAATGCAATTGAAATGAAACTGACACATACAATTGTCAATGGAATGCAGTGAAAGTTTGGAAAGTTTACCAAAGTGTTTCTAGACTAGTCAAAACTAACGTGTGTTGGTACCACTGCCATAAGCACAGCACTGCAACAGCAAGTTGTTCGAACTTGTTGCACAAGAGTTCGAAACATTCTTCTTACTTAAACTCTTTGCATTGTTGACTACTTAAGTTTCCATCTGTTAGAGAAGGCAGAGTTGATATTTCTTTGCTAATTTAGGGTAATTTAAAATCATGTAGCACACAATTTCTCTTACTGCAGATCAACTGCATTTTACCTACAAACAGAGCTTTTTTCCAATGTCCTGTTGAACTCTACTTCATGAAAAGTGTAGACGGAGGATAGACAGCTTAGTGATTGTATCACGCTCACCATCACTGCAGGAGAGCTAATGTAGTTAAACCAAGATTTGTTAATTAACTGCTTTAAGATGGAAATCATGCTGTAATCCCATTCTCAACAGTTTTTCCTCATGAGGTTCATTCATATCTGCCTGTTACTGGCATCTCTACACTGCTGGTTTGACCAACTCAGAGCTTCCGAACAGTGCCCTGTTTCTTCCAGGACAACTCCATGATTTTTCAAATAACCTAAAATAAGATGCTGCCATGCCCCCTTCCTCTTAATCTCTTTCGTCTTCTAAGATATCACGGATCTTTAGCACATGAGCTTGCATCTGTGCAGACAGATGCTCATCTCCCCGTGTCTGCACACGCAGCACTATTACCAACTCTTATTAGTACGTGACAGAGAAAAAAAAACCAAGGAAAAGACACTGTTGATGGGCCGTGGACCATTTATTCCCATTCTTCCTTCTACTCCCATCAATTTAAACAACAGCATCCAACGCTCAGCCAAGAAGCTTGATCATCTTCTATCAACAGCAAAGACTTTTTGGTCCTTGCTTTGCATGGAAGTTATTTCCAAACATGCAACATAAAGAGGACTTTGACTGCAATTGTTTTGCCCCTTTCACTTCATCAGCTATGTAAACGTCTCGATTTGCTTTCTTTTCTTGATCTCATTTTCAGTTCTTTTTTCATGCTATCCCATCACATTTCGATGTCATCAAGTGTACCAGGAACCTACCCACCTACATTCTTTGCAGCACCTCCTCTGCAATACCTTGGAACACCTATATACAACTCAGACCCTTCTTTCAACATAATTATTTTCTTAAATTATTTTTCATCACTCTTGCCTTTTTTCCAAGTTATTTCTTTTTGAGCGGTAATTCTTCAATCACAAAGTGTTTCTGCATTAACTATTCAAAACATTCCTACTCCTAGACAAAGACAGATTTCTCACCATTCCCAGTGTATTGTACACATCATCATGTGGAAGAAACTGAAACCTCTTCAATGTATTGCTTCACTAACACTTTCAGGAGGCGATATTTCAATACTATCTTTTCCCAGTATATTAGACACACTAAGTCCTTTCTACTTCACAATCCACCAAATCCTTTTCATTTTTTCATTAAAAAGGAAGAGAAGAAAAGAAACTTAAACCCTTGCACAAGCTATGAACATGTGCATAGAAAACTGGAGGGAAAGGGAATAATTAACAAGCGAGAACTGTTATGAAGGTCCATCTAACTAAACAGCTTATAGGAAAACCTGTAAGGTTTAAGACTGAGCCACATAGATTAAAGGCAAAATGTTAATGCCTATAGAAGTAGAAGACAAAAAGGTCTATGTAAGTTGTCATTATTAAAATGCCTTAGGGAAACTTTCTTATGGTAATTTAAACTGAAAAGGTTAAAACCTTAAATGGTATTATGTTCAGCCTGTATGCAGTGCTTCCATACAATGAAAAAAGAACATACAACTTGCTCTTGCAGAAACACTAACTGTTGCTATGTGACCTGTTAACTCCACAGATTTAAGGGAAAAGCCTAAAGAGAAACATGCCACAAAGTACTTAAGCTTCAGGCAATGCTCAACTTTCTAATAGTCCACAGAGCACCAGAACACACCATTTTCTATGAAACCTAGCATCAGTTGAAAGTCTAATGCATCAGTTCCACGTTACAGGTACATACTAGGAATCAGAAGCTCCATCAGAGTCAAGATGCTCTCACACCAGTGAGTTTATGAAATACTGATTTACCTTCTGCAACTTCACTTTCACTGAGCTGGAAATACAAGCTGAGTTGGCAGATTCGTTTTAACCTCTTACAAAAATAAGTTTCTTGCCTCACCCATGAATTGGTATGATTTTCGGTCAGTGTCCTGCCTCTATCATTTTTCAGTATAAAACAAATCACATTACTGAATAATTAAAATGTAGACAAGTGTTGTATTTACTAGAAGTCTCTGTAATACACATGACAAATATGTAAATACTTATAAATTAACAGACTCATACCACACAAAAATGAAAGTCAGCACAGAAACTGTATTCATAATTACATGAACTGTTGTAACTAGTAAGCTACATTGAAGACAAGTAGCATTTTGCCACACATTCAGCATTAATACAGTGTAGTTGCTCCCATCTTCACAGTGCACCACCACACAGGAGACGGTATTAAGGTTCAGCAGGATACGTTTTTTGTACTGTTCCTTACTTCTTTCATACAGACTGTCTTGTTCACCATTTTCCTTCATTAGATCTCAAAAGATCTTTTGATCTTGAAGATATCAGCTCACGCGTAGCTGCTTCCTATAAAGAGTCATAAAAGGCTTTGTGCTGTGAAGTCTGTCTGCTATTTTTAATATTTTATATCTCTCCCTACACAATCACTAAGCATAAGCCTCCACAGTATGAAGATCAATCTAGGGAGCTAGAGACTGTAAAACTGTCCAGTCTTTCTGATCAAATCTAGAGGAGTAAACTTTTTCAAATTAAAAAGCATCTCAGTCACCTCATGTTGAAGGTACATATTTACATATTGGCATAACTGTGTTGGGCAGCCTTAAGTTTTTCAAAAAGCAGAGACTTCAATCCTTTCATGAATCTACCCTTACATCACACAGAATTGAGAGCTTGCCATTCCAACTTCAGTGGAATCTCAAACTGAGACTAGAAACAGGCAGAAGACTACATGGGAGAGACCACCGAGAACCTCCCTTGCTAGAGCACTGCTTACACTTCTCCTTTGGCATGCTGTAGATCTTGGAGAGCCCATCGATGCACCACAGGAAGTCTACAAAAAGGTACCTAACACAAAACAACTTGCTTTTAACTGAAATGAGCTTGCTTTTAACTGAAAATGGTTGTGGCTCCTACTAAAAACAGAATTCAGTCTTGTACCAGATCAAGCTCCTCTGGGCTAGAATCCAACTAGCTTCAGGATTCTAGTCAAGCGTAAGTGAAAGATGTAGGAATGGACAAAATTCTGGGAAAGTACAGAAGTAGAACGTTACATATTTACACATCTAAAATGTTCCTAAGAAAAATTCTCTTTAGATACTGAAAACGTTCTTTAGCTAAGGGATTTTTTTAATGTCACATTCTTAGGTATGACCTCTGAGGAAAGACTAACAAATTGGAATTATTTAATTTAAAGACAAGATGAAACAGAAGAAAGTGGTACTCAAATACATAAAAGGCTGTCCCAGAAAGGAAAGAGTCTGTTCTCCATGTCTCTGGAGAACAATGTAATTAGTAACAAACTTAAATTATAGCTAGGAAAAAAACTCAGGTTAGATGTAGGGAAAATTTTTTCTGATAAGAATTGTGAAGCGTCACAGCAGATGAAGCTGTTCTCATCTCTGAGAAACAGGCTTGGTTTCTTCCGCCTGGGGAAGGAGATGGTGGACTTGATTTTCTGAGGTCCCCTTCCAACCTTCTCTCGCGAGGCTGAAATCAATCACGCGCACATTTGAACTTTACATGTGGCAAGTGAATAAACACACTGGAAATTTAACAACTTTCTTCTTTAAAGGGTCTTGTAAATTATTTCATTGTGCATTCAGACCTTTCTTCACATGAAACAGGATACAGTTAGTCCTTGGCTTTGTTTCTACCATTTATAGCACTACGAAATCAGAGAGTCTGACAAGATCTATGTTCACGCCCTCCTTGTAACCATTGCAAAGCTACAGCTACCAAGATTGTACTGGAGCTGCAGACGCAGAGGGAAAGGCTGTGCAGCAGCCCTTTCCAGAAGAAAGGGGAAGATTAGAGAAAAAGATGTAGATCACTTCCAGACAGTCTTTCCGAGACTTCAGTGAGAAGAGTCAAGCCATTTCTTTTCTATAAAAAGATTAATACTGAATTACTAATGTTTTATAGAATAAAATGATAGAAATCCCAGCAGCATTCAAGTTTCCAGTAGCCCAGGCTCAGGCATCTGTAACTGTCCCCAGCGTGCTGCCTCTCAGTGTATCTTTTATTTCAATCACTCCTAAGCTCATGGTAAAACCAGACTTTTACTAAATGCATTTCACTAAAAAAATAAATAAATATAGAAGCAAAAGTAGTATCACATGCTACCACCTCATCCCCTCCAGAGCAAAAATTAATACTGCTTATTTTCACATCAGTTTTCACAGAACTTTGGGTGATGCAAACAGCAGCAGAAGCATGTGGTTAATTCACTAGCAAGGAAAACTCAAAGTTTGTAGGGTAAGGTACCAAAAACTAGCCCCATGAAAGTCAAGATACTCTAATTAATCTCTGGCCTCAGCCATTAAAGTGGATTTGAAACTTTCTGTTAGCTAAAGACAACGTGAAGGAAAATCAGTTAAAATACGGGGGGGGGGGAGGAAANTAAAATACGGGGGGGGGGGAAGAAAAAAAAAGAGAAAGAGGATCTGGCCTTCAACTTCTCAGATTTACTCCAAAAACCACTTAAGTTTTTGCAGTTAAGAATAAGCTACTCCAAAATAGTGGAAAGCTCACTAATTAATTGTTCAATAAAGCCTACACAATCCATGATAATTTTAATTATATTACTGGCTTCAAAGATCATACAAGGAGTTCTAAGAAGAACAGCTTCTTCACACATCATCTGTTATTGCATACAACTTGAATTCTAAACCTGTTTCTTCATCTATGCTAAAAAACCGGCATTTCGGTACTGCAGATTTCGAGTCCCCAGACAACCATCACACAGCATTTGCTGAACAAACCTGTGTTTTTCTACATTGTCAGACAAACAATCCAGAACTTGAAATAAAACTCGTTTCCCCTTATCACTTAGATAAAGGTAAAAGCGCCCTCAATCACCTGCAATTTGCAACTTTCTGATGATACACTACTCTTAAGGGAAACAGGGAAGAAAAAAGAAAAAAACATAAATTAGTAGCACAGAAAGACAATACAGGTGAAGAGCCGGGGGGGAGGAAATGCTTCTTAGCATTGCTTGAAAATCATAGTCTTTTTACTCTGAATTCTGCTGTTTATGAGATTTCCATCATATTGCCAAATACCAGAGGCTCAATCCTTTGGAGTTCTCCTCCAAACAGGTAAGAGTAACTTTACATAGATAACAGCTATTGGCACAAGATTTGTTGTACTTTAATGCTGTCCAAACGAAAAAAAAAAAGCCGAAGGCGGCTTTCAATTTTAATCAACATAAACCCCTGCTTCAAACTTACAGTCAGCAAAAAACCTTACATGACCTCTCACACTTTTTACAATCGAGCCTACAGATTTTTCTACAGAATTTGCATATTCTAGAGAACTATAAACCTGCTTTACTTTTTTTATATCAATTAACATTATAGGTCACATTCCATTACAATGCCAATCTGTTGTGCATAAAGAAACATAAGAACTGTATACCACAGATATTTAGTACAGCTTCAAAGAGCACTTGGGTGTAGAGAAACTGCAACATCCAACAATTTTTTATTGCCATTATTTTAAAGTTTTGGGTGTGGATGCCTCGTTACCTGTCCAGCTTAGTTAACTCTGAGGTTTCCCTTTCAAATATGAGTAGCAGAGATCAGGAGTTAGAAACAGAAGAAAAGCTGTGATTGTCTGGGAACCTGCAAAAGGAACCATGACACTGAATTCAGCACCAGCGTGCACAGAAAAAGAAATAAATCTGGTGTCCTTTCTTATAAAAAAAAAAAAAAAGGATACCTAAGTTCCGGGGCACAGTTTCCACTATACTCATTTTTGGTTAAGAAGATGTAACATCAGCTTGAGAAAACTTCTATGAAGTTCTTAAACAATCACAAATTTGTTCATCAGCTTTTTTTTTTTTCTTCCCCCTTTTAAACTGTTCTTTTCTTGGGTCCCTAGTGATCAGGTACAGCTACTTGCATACGAATGCAATTTCAGCAATGCAAATAAGCGGAAATCTGAATTCATAGCTTCATTTTTCCCCCAGTAAGAATCTGCTTGATCAGACCACCTTACATTAAAGTAATTGTATTAGAAATACTTTAGTAATAAAGTCTTAGGACACTTCACAAGTAAAAATCACTTGACCATAATTCAGTATGTGAGAAATCACTACATGAAAAAAAGTCACAAGATTTTGAAGATTCTTGAAAAGACATGCAGAAGACAGCATGAAACTTCACCTGTGAGTGGTAACAAAGTAGCTCCATCTGCACCAACCTGCTGGGAGATGTGGAAATTCACACTTCTTTTGTGATTTGTTAATTTCAGCAATTCACCCAAGCAAAAGTCAAAGTACTAGACTAAGGCACACCAAAGATGAGTTTAGCACAAGCTTAAAAACATTATGTTATTTAAACAGACATGTTCCATCTAAATTCTCTGAAACTGACTCAGGAGCTCTGGTCACAGATGTCTTTAGAATTCTGAGCAATGGCTGCAAAAGAAATCAACTCTGCAGGGTAAACTAGGGCTACACTTCTAGTAACGTCCACTTTCTGGGCTATGAATTAATTAAACTCTGCTTTCCACCACTAATCCTAACTGTAGCACAACACGTGTGAATTACGTGCCTTCCCTTACTGTCTGGAGGTGTTTAATGTCATCTCCGTTGTCTGAAAAACATAAATCAAAATCATAAGGGTAAATGTCTTTTCACAGCCTAGTTTGCACAAATTTAAGTATTATCCACGGTTTGTATCACAGTCCTCTATGTCCTCACGGCCTTGGGTAACTGATAGTCACCTGTATTCCCACCAATTGCTGGAGGTATAAACTTGCTACAGCAAAAACAAAACCAACCCCCATTCACAATCCTAGAGAAAGTATTGCAAAATTTTGGTTATTCTGGTTTTGACTTTTCTATTCAAATAGGGAAGAATAACCTAATAGACCTTTTCAATTAAATTCTTTCAGTTTAACTCATCATTTCTTCTTACTTTTGGAGTCTGTAACACTCCTGCCATCTCCTTTATACTTTCTCCTTCACTTTCACCTAAAATTTGAATATGAGGCTTCAGTACTCTCCCTTATGTTTAAGACTGCTTTCTGCTCCAGTACTGCATGAGCGAGAAGAAAAGTGCCTCAGAAGTGGTGCTGTAGGCAGCAGTTCTTTCTCTCTGCTGTCAGTGCAGCAGCAAATGCACATTTGTACAGATTAGTCCTTCCAGCTCTTCAAATCTGCAAGATCTGCCCCTAAAAGAATTTTTAGGGCATGTTAAAATTATAAATACAGGAACAATTTTTAAGACAAGACATTCAGGCAGAAGGAGAAAAGTCTTAACTCTCTGGGTCATCACTTGCACGTGTATCACTAAGGCCACCAGGGTTGCTGAAAACCTATTTAAAAAGCTTTCTTCAGAAAAAGATTCACTATTTTAACTAATGAACTTTATATTGTTTATAAACTGGCACACTACAAGGCATTAGAAAGTTTTTCTTGCTATTTTAGGACAATTAGCACAAAAATAGAATGGTGTAATCTTGTTTAGCACTTATGAAGAGAAGTCTTTCCGTTTTAGGCCATGAGTACATAGTTGGAGCAGCCGTTCAAAGCAGAGCAAAAATTTGACAGTGTCTTTAAAAAAAGATCTTTCCCCTCTTCTACGGAATAAAGAAAATTAAAATAAGGTAAAAAAAAATAATCAATGGAGCACTGAGATGAGAGCTTTATGCTGTTTCCGTGCCTTTACACAATGCAAAAGGCAATCAGATGACTGTTAAATCTTCCTAGAACTCACTTCACATTACAACTTTCATTTAACAGAAAACATATATAAACACACCAGACCAGAATACTGAAGCACTCAGTGATGTCTTAGAAACCATGAAAAATACTAACCTATATTTTTGTTACACATTTTTTTTTTTGCATGCTTTATATATTAACTAAAGTTCAATTAACAAATGATCGAAGTATTTGATGGCGGGAAGGGGGTTGCCAAGTTCCTCTTGTTTGTGGACAGTGATTGTATCATACAGGCAGTAGAAAAAGCTCACGGCACTGCTGTCAACAGCCATCTCCTGGTCCCCTGCCACAGTGCTGAAAACTTACATTCCCAATACAGCACCTTGTCTCTAACGCCTCATCTCCCTTAAATCTGAAATACGGGAAGGAAGACTATCTACCACAGCTGCTTTTGAGAGCAGGAGATCAGGGTAGGTGGGCAGCAAGGGAATAAGTGAAGGCTCCAAAAAAAAACATAAAAAAATCTCCTTGACTGAAGCTCTTGTACTACAACAAAAGTATTTTTAGCGTAATAATAAGAGTTCACAATCACCACTGCAAAAGTTGAGAAGGGAAAGACTAGCACCAGATGTTGTGTCATATTTTATTTTTCCAGTACAAAACCAAGAACCCTGTATATTGACCTACATATTCAAAGAGCCCATCATTAAACCCTGCATTCACAAAAAACAGTCTTATCTAAAAAGCTGAGCGTAACTCACAAGCATCTTTTATATTCCTATATTGCATTTTTGTCTAAAGACGTTTACCTAACTCCTGTTCTTTTGAGTAAGGCAATCATGGTTAGAACAGAGGAAGGATTCCAGTTCTTGGAGAGAACCTGCCTGTACTAAATTAGTATGATTTCCTTGTAATAGACTTTTAAACATAAACGGGCTCTTACCAGATTAATCCACTTCCAGGATTTTAAAAGACTGCCTGAAGCTAGATGTCCAGTCTGCTATTCCATTTATAGACACTTAACTTCACCCAGTTTCTAGTCATTAGAACTTGAGAGGGCTTAATACGTCTGAAATTAGGACCTTTACAGCTGCTAGAAGCTGCATCTTCACTTAGCAACAAACAAAAAAAATCCAGAATTAGTCTTGGTTTAGACTATTTGGTTTAAGACACTACACTGAGAACAATGCAGACGTGCATCCTGTTTATTCAGCAGGCAAGGACGTAACAGCCATCGGAACTGGAAGGCTCTTTTACACCACCATGACAATATGAGCATGTACTACAGTTCAACCTCAGTACTTATTTACCCACTCTTAGATGGCAGGGAAAAAAAAAAAAAAAAGACCATGAATTTTTTTTATACTGCAAACATCATCCAATAAACCCTTAAGTACCACACAACGTTATGTCACTACACCGTACTAGAGAACTTCAGTTTAACTAGTATTTCAGGAAACTTTCACATTGGCAACACAATCCACTGAAGATCTGTTGCTAGAGACATGCCTTATCCTTTCTGGATTTTCCTTCATTGTGACCCAAAGGAATAAAGACCAATATACACATGCTTGTGAAGGGCTGTGCTCAAGAGAGCACACTGTTTCAGTGATCTATGGATATACACTCTCACATACACATTAGCATCCTTACAGAAACAAAATTCTCAGTGACATACTGAAGAGACTTTGGTTTGTTAGGGAACACTAAGTTAAAAAAATATAAATATTTTCATTCAGCTTAGACAGCTGACAAACCTTCTAAGGGGCAGGGTGCGCCCTCTTGATAAATTTCTGACCCACTCAACACTTTGGAGTACTTGTAAGTAGCAATAAAGATTTGACATAATCTGTACTATTGTGAGAAGTAACATAAGGAGTTAATTGACATTTTCCTACCACATACTTTTAGACAAACATAAAACCGATGTGCTGGATCAGACCCAGAGATCCATTAGTCCAGTTTCCTCTTAGACAGAGCACGATATTGTAAGCTTTTACAAGGGTCCTGTAAGGTCTGTTTCAGGTCTATGAAGGACAACTGCCCTACCTTTATGGCACATGAAAGCCACTGATTAAGGATCTCCACTCTGAAGTAAATTACTTTAAAGTCTTTCCAAAACACCGGTTACAACTGAAGTGTATTAATATACAAATGTAAATAAATTCACTAATAATAATAAATTTTGTTTACAAAGCAAATATTTATTTATGTCAGCTATAAGGACAAACTTAAGATTTTTCCATGGTAGGTCTGCAAGCTCTGACAGAAATAACAAGCCATGAAACAAACATGTTTTCAACAGTCAGACTCTTTGTAAGGAAGACCTAAATAGAAGCCAGCATTTTTTTATTTGGGTTTTATTTTCGATATTTTGTTTGGTTTTACCTTTTAAATGCTTCAGCAGGGTTCCTCTCACATTCCCCGGGTTGCAAGAGACTTTGAATAGCGGGATCTCTTAGTTTGTCCTCATATCCCTGGATCAGTCCACTGCGGCAGATCTGTGTAACTAAACCTCTAATAAACCCTCCAACACACAGTGTGTCAGAGTCTTGGGCCCTGCAGAAATGGAAGGCTAGAGCCTGACGATGTAAGCCTCTTTGTAGGTTTGCAGGTGAACTTGGCCACAGTAACTCAGTGCAGAGGGCCGTCTTCCCACTACCGGGCCCTCCTACCAACAATACACCCCAGGCAGCTCCTTTCCCAGAGACACCACCAGTATTATTCCCAGAATTTGCTACAAGAGATAGTTTGTTGGCAGCACTACTGCTGCAGTTAGCTTTCTCCTGGAGGCAGTGCTGAAGCTTGTGGAAAACCCACTCCCTACAGTAAAACTGCTTTCCCTGCAGCAAGCTGGTTTGAGCCATTTTATAAAGCTTCTTCTCTTGGATTTGTCATAAGCAGCAGTACACCTTCAACATCTCAGGGTAGGGAGACACGCATTCATCTTGCACAGAAAAATCTTCTGCACAGAACTTCACAGAGGTTATGGTAATCAGTTAACCCTTCTCGTAAAACTTAACAGCCTCTTCTCAGGAAGGGTGTCACTCCATTTGTGTGCTTTATTATGATTAGCATAACACAATCACAGCTCAGCTGACATCATGAAGCGGTGTCTGATACCAACGCTCAACAATACTTCTCATCTGGCTCAAAAGTTCATACAGCTCCATGGCTGCATCTGTAGCTTACGCAGTTGTGTGTGTTCCCAGTATACAGGGGAGACAATACATCTGGAAAAACTGAGGGAAAGCCAACTTTTCAGTGTATACTAAATGCCTTTCAACTCTAGGCATTAATCTCTCTGGATATACATCCAGAAAAAGCTGTCCATAATAAAATGTTCCTTCTGGGAATTTTATAGAGAAAGTGATTTTTCTTCAGAGTACTATATACATACCACAGATGTGGCTAAGTACCACTTACTAAGAAATGGTCAGTTTGGACAGCGAGCTTTGCAGACTTCATACATCTGGGCGAGTGTCTGAGAAGTGCTTCAGATTATGGTTTCTTATGCAGTATAGATGACAGAAAAAAAAGTGTTTACAGCTTCTTATTTCAATACATTCGTAAGCGTCTTCTTCAGGAACTTGGATTCTTACTGAACCTGTTCTCAGGTATCTTAATCGCAAGATGTCAGAAGAGACAACATCTTCCCCTAGAGCTCTGAAATAAAGAAGACAGCACTTTTAACCCTACATGCAAGTCATAATTCAGTCAATTGCAAATGCAGACAACAAAAGAGTAAAGTCAACAGCTTTTATTCTTTATTTTTGCTTATACTATTCAATCAAATTAACCTAAAAAGCTGTTTTAAAAAATAGTAAGTTGTTGTTACAAGGTAGGATTAGCCGCATGTAAAAAAAAAAAAAAAACAACCAAAAAACAACAAACAGATATGACAGTGGCCTCAAAACCATACGAGGAATAAGCCTTGCATTTTCTCCTGAGAAGCGAATACAACCCTTCATCTGAGAAACATTCTTCCTAACAAGGCTCCATCACCCAATTCTCTCTTCACCCCATTTTTCCACTGCCAGCTACAGGGTTTTTAGCGGTGGGGTTTTTTTTGGTGGTTTTGTTTTTGAAGTTTATTGTACAGGGGAGAGCTGCCGATGGCTCTCCGCACACTTCTTTGTTCCCGGCTGGCCGGCGGCGGGGCGCCCGGCCGCCCCCCGGGTCACGGTTCCACACAGCACCCCCCCCCACCGCCCTTGTCACCGCTCCGTCCCCACCGCGAACAAAACCCTTTTACCCCGGGCTGGGGCTTTAACCCCACGCTCCGGTTTCTTTCAGCCGAGACACACAGACGGCTCAAAAAGTCACTTCGATCTCTTTGGAGAAAAAAAACAAAACAA